>CM024246.1:5195973-5578236 GCA_013421045.1 Propylea japonica | reverse complement strand
CCATAGATTTATAATACTAACTAGATGGCGAACCTGTCAAAAAATTTGAGGCAAACGGCGGCCATTTGCAGTTTGGAGTGAACCACAAGTATTTTGAGAGATGTCACTTTTTCTATGAATTTAAATATTAGAATTACCAATATTCCTTTATTTATTTTATTTCAACGAATCAAAATGATAGGATTACCAATATTGTTTAACCCAAATAGACCTGAAATTTTTTTTTGTTAATTTCAATAATAAATGTTTTTTGTTATAGCTGAAATGAAGAATTTTGATAGTTTAAGTTTCATTGTGTACTTATTTTCCGGAAAAAAATTAAAATTGGAGGTGTTCTTTCAAAGGAACGGTAGGTTTTTGAGGAACTAAGTTTTATTGTGAGATAAATGAATTGATTTACAATGCATGATAATTAAAAAGGTACTCTTTCAAGTATAAGGCTATTTTTTCTTCGCGGTCTGATGGAGAATATGTATAGTAAAAAGCTTGCCAAATTTCAGCGGAAAATTTTTCATATTGACGAAGATATGGTAGTTTATAGTTTCAGCACTTTTGCAAAAAATACCCTGTATCTCTGAAACTAATAGCCTTATGGGACATTCAAACCCACAATCCTCATTCAGTTTGAGGTCCTCTATCTCCAGTTAGCCGTTGCCCCTTACGTTATCAGTCACCCTGTATATTGGAACTGTCTACCGATAGTTCCAAAATAGTGTCATCAATGAAATATTTGAACATATCCATTGGTATTTTGTTTGGAAGGCCCACTAATTTTTGAAAATTTGGGAAAAACTGTTGTAAATTAATATTGTTGGCAGTTAACTTGCAATAATTAATACTCTGTTTGAAATAAAATGAACACTGGTGTAATAAAGAAATAAATATATTGAGATACAACTACTGGTACAACTTACTCGTTACGCTGACCGAACTAAAAGAGAGAGAGTAAGAGGTACGTGTCACAGACCTAAACTTAGGGTCATAGAAAAATATAAGTGAGGTTTTCTTTAAAGTTAAACTTTTGGTACATATTTACAATACCCCCACTTAACAAAAGTTTACATAAAATCAATAAAAATCAACCTGCACAGAGGCCTAAATGTTTCACAAACTTAGTATTCTTCACGTTTTGTAACGGCCTTGTCAATATGTCTGCAACCATCTCGTCCGTAGGTACATAGATTAAATTAACTTTATTTTCATTCACTGCATCCCTCAAAAAGTGATATCGAATGTCTATGTGTTTGGTTCTATCATGAAACACTGGATTTGTTGCAAGCTTCTGGGCACTCTGATTGTCGTTACATATGCTTATGCAATCTAGTCTTCCTGTCAGCTCACATAGGACATTGTTCAAATAGATGGCCTCTTTTGCTGCTTCGCACAGGGCCATGTACTCGGCTTCAGTTGTGGATAGTGCAACCGTCTTCTGTTTGCAGCTCTTCCAAGAAATGGATGCTCCCGAGAATTTGAAGACATATCCGGTGAAGGATTTACGATCACCTTTATCCGAACCCCAGTCAGCATCTGCAAATCCTATTAAAGCATCTTTGTCTTTCTGAAATTTCATAAACAAGTGTTTGGTCCCTTTCAGATATCTCAGCACACGTTTGGCACATTGCCAGTGGATTTTTGTATAACAAGTATTATATTGACTCAAAAGGCTAACAGAATATGAGATATCTGGTCGAGTCATTACAGTTAAATACATTAAGCTTCCAATCAATTCTTGATATGGAATTTTTGGATCACATTTTTCATCATTCGTGTCACATAAAGGTATATTATTTTCTAGTGGAGTACAAACAGTCTTGCAGTCTGACATTTCAAATTTTTTCAACAAATTATCAATGTACTCCTCTTGATCAATGGCTATATAATCATTTTTTCTGTTTATTCTAATTCCTAAGCATCGTTTTGCTTCACCTAGATTTTTTACTTTAAACTGAGAATTGAGTTTTTCAAAAACAAAATCAATTTCATTTTGATCGGCAGAGAAAACAAGAAAATCATCTACATAAAGGGCTATTATAGACAATTTATCCCTATCCCGTTTTACATATAAACATGGTTCAAATTTCGATTTCTCGTAACCTATCTCTAATAAAACTTTGTCGACCCACTCATTCCAAGCTCGACTAGCCTGTTTTGAACCGTATATGGCTTTCTTCAGTTTGAAAACCATGTTTGGCCTTTCTTTGGAGACAAAACCTTCAGGCTGTTCCATAAAAACATTTTCTTTAAGAAAACCGTTTAAAAAGGCAGTTTTTACATCTAAATGAACAATTTTCAAGTTCAATCTAATGGCTAATCCTAATAAAAGTCTGAATGTTGAATGTCTCACTACTGGGGCAAAAGTTTCACTGTAGTCAATGCCCTTTTTCTGGGTGTAACCTTTGGCTACAAGCCTTGCCCTATATTTGTTCTGGTTTTCACAATCACTTTTCACCTTAAATACCCACTTACACTTCACCACTGTGCTGCCTTCTGGTGGATTCACGAGCTCCCATGTATCGTTCTCATCGAAAGACTGGATCTCTTCCTTCATTGCCTGCAGCCACTCATGTGCATCTGGTCTTGATAGTGCTTCTGTTACTGTCATTGGTAGAATTGATGTATCGTGCTCTTCATCGACTTCTGCACCATTAAAATATGTTACATACTCATCAAAGTTTTTCTTTTTGGGTTCTCTTCGGGACCTTCTCGGAGCTTCTAATGCATGTGTTCTGTCTGGTTCTATTTCTGGAACAAGATCACTGTCATTATCTGAGAAATTAACATGGTCATCATGAACGGTTTCATCCGAGCTTGGAGAAAACTGTTCGCTAGTTTCCCCCACTGGATCTGGAACCTCCTTAGTACTTTCTTCGACAGAATATGGCACTGCAACACTCGTTCTTTCCATAATCGTAACATCACAATTTTTTAAGCTTGTTTGACCCTTAAGGATAAGTCCATTTACCAGCTTCTCTGTCATCTGCAAGTAATTATCATTGATGTGACCCAAACGTTGATGCCAGGTTGTTCTGCTAGCAGCTATATAGCACACTGGCTTCTCTTTGTGCAAGTTTAACTTGTATACATTATTGCACAAGTTAGCAGTTGCCACTAAAATATTATGGCGATTATAAATATTGCAACCATTCTCATTAAAGGATACCTCATTTCCATTTTTAATTAATTGCGACACAGATAAGAGATTTGTAGTCAAACCTGGGACATATTGTACTCCCTGTAATAATATGTCTTGTTTCTTTTCGGTGAATGTTTGTATTATCACGTCTCCAGCACATTCAACTCCCAATTTGGCCTTATTTGCTACAGTGACGTCTTTTAAATCCGGATTCCTGAAGTTTATCATCCACTGTTTATTTGAGGTTAAATGAAAACTAGCTCCGCTGTCAACATACCAGTCTGTGACATTAAAGTCCATGGTGTTTTCTTCCACCATGTTAAAGTCACCTGTCGTGAACACAGCACTGAAGCCCCCATCTACTCTATTGGGGCATTTTGACATGTAATGCCCATTCTTTTTACATCTAAAACAAATAATATTACTGAGATCCTTTTTGTTTGAATTGTTCTGGTCTGCAATTTCATGAGTGAATATATCATTCCTATTCTGTGATCTCTCTTTGTACTGTTTTTTAACTGCGCTCTCTTTCGGTTGCTTACGGTAACTAAACTTTCTGTTAACAGCGAATGCTCCATTACTGCTGTTGTTGTCGCCATCTGTCTGCATGTCAAGGAGTTTCGTCTTGATGGAATCTGTAGTAACTTCCAACCCTGAATTCTCAATAGCCATAATCATAGGTGCAAATTTTTCAGGGAGACCAGCTAATAATAAAGATCCCACCCATATTTCATCAATAACAAATCCGGTTCTTCTTAATTTCTGTGAAGTTTCTATAATTTGATTGATGTAAGACTCCATGCTCACGTGATTGTCCAATCTGGCGGATATTAGTGTTCGTAAGAGTCCTATTTTACGCATGAATCCACTATCGTCATAAAGTTTCCTCAGGCGAGTCCATACTTCTTCAGCTGTCTTGGAATCCTTCACATGTGGAAACAACGATGGATCGATTGTTAGAATCAACTTTGCCTTTGCATTGGCAATCCTCGACGTATCTTTCTCGCTACCGTCGATGCATTTGTCCAAGCCTTCAATCACAAATACATTCTCGACTGCGAACGCCCATTCATCATAATTCTCGCGTCCTAAAAGTTTCGGTACGCTCATGAGGTAACTGGCGGCCATCTTATATTACTTCTTTGTGAGAAAACAAAATACACCACTATATCACAAACAACTGAGTCACTTTAATGTTATTGCGTTATAGGAAACCTGGGCACATAACCTGTTGTAAATTAATATTGTTGGCAGTTAACTTGCAATAATTAATACTCTGTTTGAAATAAAATGAACACTGGTGTAATAAAGAAATAAATATATTGAGATACAACTACTGGTACAACTTACTCGTTACGCTGACCGAACTAAAAGAGAGAGAGTAAGAGGTACGTGTCACAGACCTAAACTTAGGGTCATAGAAAAATATAAGTGAGGTTTTCTTTAAAGTTAAACTTTTGGTACATATTTACAATAAAAACTCAATGTCCAGAGTCAGCGCCTTATTCCAATAGCTATAACAATATATTTACGTATTTTCAAGGTTATAGTAAGTCACAATCCTACCGTTCCTTTAAAAGAACGGTCTCATTCACGTAGCAAAAGTCAGGATTCGAAATTATGTAGAAGCTGAATTCTACCCTGATAATATGTGATAAAGTATGGACAAAATAATTTCATTAGCAAAAGCGATGAATTATAAACGTATGAAAAAATTCATACCTGGACATAATGAGGTATTGGAAGGGCTAATAAATTTCCGAAGAACACTGCGATTTAAAGTTAATCTAAACACTGAAGAACTTTGTAGGTTATATCCAGAGTTGAAAACTGCATTATTTCAAGTGATAACCTTAAGGCCATCAATATTTCTTCATTATAAGCGTGAATAGGGAACTTTTAGATAGGTGTTCTTTATACGGAACGGTAGGTCCATTTGGGTTAATAACTAATCACAAGAATCGAAAATATTTAGAATTTTAATAGAACGAAATGTCAGAGTTCACAGAACACTAATATAATAGTCGGAGAGCTAGTAACACGTGTTTCATGAAGTGTTTGATGCACCCTGAAATTTTTCAATTCTAATATGTATGAGATAAGAAGCCAGAATACCTGTGTTGGCTTAGCCCAACCCGGGACATCAGGTACTGCGCATAATAGAAAGGTGTAATAAAATTAAATCCGAAAAAAGTGTTTGATTCAGAGGCCAACAAACTTTAATCGAAATTTTGTATAATTTTAAAAATAAAATTTAATTAGGCAGACATTTTTGAGAGGGTTGGCTTATAATTAATTCTCCCCAAAGTTTTTTTTTAAATACAATTTGAAGTGTTTGATTCACTCTGAAATTTTAATAGCCTCTTAATCAAATATTAAAAAAATTAATAACAAAAAGCCAGACACTTTTTCCGGGGTTTAATTACCGGCAAACATGAAAATAAGTTTTATTTAAAATAGAAAGAGATAGGTAGCGTGTGGCTGGCGGCGTGAGTGAGAGCACCGATCATCGGAGTAGCTCACTCGCTTTCTAAGCTCTCATTAGTTGTTGGTCACTTGTCCTTTACTAGCTGTAAATTTCAAACTCATATTTGTGAATAGAACTAAGAAATTTTAATTATTTACACAATTTTTTTTTACTTTAAATTTCTCAAGATACAACAATTGTGCAATTAAGTGGTAATGTAATCCTTGATTTAAAATTTTATGGAAGAAAAAAAAGGAAGTTGCGAGGTTATCATTCAAAATTTCACGAGTGTAAATTCAATTTTATAGGTTTATTATTATTATTATATATTTATATATTTTACAAAGAGGATTCATAAAAGCATTTTAAAAAGTCTCTTCAATTTTCCTCCTCATCACTGTCCTCTGAATTTTCTTCGGCAGAATCATCACTCGAAAACATGTCGTCATTATAAAAAGTTTGTTCATTATCTGAAAAAGATGAAACATAAGTAGCATTATGGCAAGTTCCGTGTAAAATAGAAATAATTTGCCATAATGCTAACTATGTTTCATCTTTTTCAGATAATGAACAAACTTTTTATAATGACGACATGTTTTCGAGTGATGATTCTGCCGAAGAAAATTCAGAGGACAGTGATGAGGAGGAAAATTGAAGAGACTTTTTAAAATGCTTTTATGAATCCTCTTTGTAAAAATATTTTTCATAATAATAATAAACCTATAAAATTGAATTCACACTCGTGAAATTTTGAATGATAACCTCGCAACTTCCTTTTTTTTCTTCCATAAAATTTTAAATCAAGGATTGCATTACCACTTAATTGCACAATTGTTGTATCTTGAGAAATTTAAAGTTAAAAAAAATTGTTGTAAATAATTAAAAATTTCTTAGTTCTATTCACAAATATGAGTTTGAAATTTACAGCTAGTAAAGGACACGTGACCAACAACCAATGAGAGCGTAGAAAGCGAGTGAGCTACTCCGATGATCGGTGCTCTCACTCACGCCGCCAGCCACACGCTACCTATCTCTTTCTATTTTAAATAAAACTTATTTTCATGTTTGCCGGTAATTAAACCCCGGAAAAAGTGTCTGGCTTTTTGTTATTAATTTTTTTAATATTTGATTAAGAGGCTATTAAAATTTCAGAGTGAATCAAACACTTCAAATTGTATTTAAAAAAAAAACTTTGGGGAGAATTAATTATAAGCAAACCCTCTCAAAAATGTCTGCCTAATCAAATTTTATTTTTAAAATTATACAAAATTTCGATTAAAGTTTGTTGGCCTCTGAATCAAACACTTTTTTCGGATTTAATTTTTTTACACCTTTCTATTATGCGCAGTACCTGATGTCCCGGGTTGGGCTAAGCCAACACAGGTATTCTGGCTTCTTATCTCATACATATTAGAATTGACAAATTTCAGGGTGCATCAAACACTTCATGAAACACGTGTTACTAGCTCTTGGACTATAAGGAGTTCGTTTTTCATCACTTCTTTCAAAGGAACGTCTATGTTTCAATCAAAATTCGAGCACAGATGGCATAAAAGATCAAAATATTTGTGGTTCACTCCAAACTGCAAATGGCGGCCATTTGCCTCACTTTTTTCTACGTGACAGTAAGGAAGTTCGACGTCTAGTTAGTATTATAGGTCCATGGGTTAGACATACGGTACCACAGAGTTCGTAATTGACTCGAAAAGCGCATCCACCATTTCACCCCTTACTACAACATCAATGGTTAGATTTAAAACGAATGATCAATGGACTTCTTACCCCTTCATTTTATTTCTGATAAATTTCATTATGACACATGTTGATCTATTTTCCAAGTTGTCATCCATCAGTAATTGACATTTCAAAGGACAACAGTATTTCAAATCCCCTAGCTCTCCGCTCATCTGAACACGGGTTGATTATTTTTCTCCAAACAATATAATACTAGTCCACAACTTATGCATTTCACATGATTGTTTTCAATCTTCAATGTATCAGCACTATCAGCAGGTAAAACCGATGAACATTTTTCATCCCATAGTATCAACAACAATACAATTATAATGGCAGCTATCAAATATATCGAGATGAATATACAGGGTGACTGGTGACGTAAGGGACAACGGCTAACTGGAGATAGAGGACCTCAAACTGAATGAGTTTCAGAGATACAGGGTGTTTTTTGCAGAAGTGCTAAAACTTTAAACTCCCATATCTTCGTCAATATGGCAAATTTTCGCTGATATTTGGCAAGCTTGTTAATACACATATTCTCTATCAGATCGAGAAGGAAAAATTTCCAAAAATTGCAAGTCCGTATTCAAAAATTTCAATTTCCGTGTCAGGTGAGAAATATCACTCGGTATGTGAGATAAAAACAAATTGAATATGAAAATTGGAATCTGCAAAAAACACTTAGCAAAAATCTGTTTTTAGTTTGAATGGCACAATTTTTTTATAGTTTTTATGATATGTTGAAAGTCGAATATTACAATTTATTCATATTGAATTCAAGAAACATACTATTCCTGAAAAAAAAAAACACTGAATTTGAGATGCTCAAATAATTCTGACGCATTTTAAT
Organism: Propylea japonica; assembly: GCA_013421045.1. NCBI lineage: Eukaryota > Metazoa > Arthropoda > Insecta > Coleoptera > Coccinellidae > Propylea > Propylea japonica. The sequence goes on along the minus strand of CM024246.1, from coordinate 5,570,049 downwards.
ATTCCTTCACATCTTGAAATACTTTTTTATTAATTTTTCTATCAATATTATGAGAAAACTCAAAAAACAATACAAACACAAAAAGCTCAACAGTAGCACATATGATTCATGGAAAAAATTAAATAAACAAATGCTCGATATGCGAGAGCTATTCCCTTCACACACTTATTGGCTTTTTGAACAATTGAGGTACTTTTCATATCCACAAGATGAAAAATTACTCCTGATAGAACAGTAACACTAGATTGCAGCTCGATAAAAGTTTGACTTTCTTCTCAGAACCCCTGAACAATACTGCCGTCCTAAGAACAGATGCCGTATCTACAGACGCCATCAAAACGAGATAATCGAGCTCAAAGTTTTTTCTATAGCCCTCAATCCGTTTTGGTTGGAACAAAAAGTAAATATGTTTTTTCGTTTAGGATGCTTATAAAAATATATGGAGGCCGAAAGAAATTAAATACCAACAGACTTCCATGAAAAAAATCACATACGGCATTTTATGCTAAACTTTTAGGTGGGCTATACAAGACATAATGCCGTATGTGTAAGAATTTTCTTCTGGACTGACTAATATTTCGTATCAAATTGGTCAATTTCTGATTAATAATTCAAAGAGGTCAATAAAAATCCATCCTCAGGTATCACTTCGACATTCTGCTTATCATCAAAGGCTTTCACCAAATTCTGATTATTGTCGGTATAGTGCTAAAAGAGAGCCATCGAAAATAGTTATATTTTATTGAGTGCGTCAAATTCACCTAAATGTGCCATAAAACCACGAATTTTATACGCACGAAATACAAACAACATTTTTTGTACAACTGCGAATGTGAATTTTCATCGTTTGAAATAAAATTATTGAAAATAATGCTTCACATACAATATGTCTATGCAATCAGTGATCTTTCTGTGTCGTTATTATGAAAACCAATTATTTATCGATGAAAAAAAGTGAATTCTTTTTTAAACGGTGAAAAAAGCCATTCACTCATCCATAGTGATGAAGAAAAGTAAAGTTTTTTGACAGTTGTACAAATTTTTTTTTTCGGTCTACTTGACATATTTGTTCCTAAAAATATGTAAGTGTGAATAATTGCTTTCTTGCTGATGTTATTTTACACAAACATAAATAAGATATTCTGAAAATATACACGTTCATTCTTCAGAAAAACTCACACAACTGAATGCGAATTCGTAGTGCTCCTCGAAAATATGGAGCGTTTTCTTAGAATGAATGCCGTATCTAACATGTCCCAGCTGAAAAAGCCGTATATGCATATACGCGGAAGTATATACGGCATTTGTGTTTAGTATAACGCAAGTACGGCATATTTTGTTAGGATACATTACAACTTTTTCACATACGGCTGAAGAAAAGATTAGGTTTTTGATAAATTAAGCAAGTATCCGGCATTTATGCTTGGTAAAAAGGTAAATTAGTCTGTCACTAACCCAATGAGACAAAAATCTCGAAAAAAATTTTTTTGTAGATACGGCATCTGTTCTTAGGACGGCAGAATAATAATCCATCTGGTACTTAATCTTTCAACAAAATTTATTCTTCAATCAAATAATGCAATGATTCATGAAAAAAACAACTAAGCAAATGCTCGAAATGAGAGCAATTTGCTTCAACGCATTTATTGGCTTTCTTGGACTCTAATGATTTCTTTCTCTTTTGAGATGGAATTATTCTGAGACCAAATATTATATCCGTTCAATTTGCGCAATCCAAACACAAGTGTCATCTACAATTTCTTCATTCGTGAATACTGAAGGCATTTTTCAGTAGATAAACAAACGACACAATTCGCAATAATTCACAATCAATGAATGTATGAGTATGAAAGTCATTTTTTGAAATAAGCCTACTCTGTGTAGTAGGATGTTTTTTATTTATAATGAATAATAAACCTCTTAATCTAAAAAATCACTTGTTTCCCTAATATTCTCTTTGCATTGAAGAAATTCATATGCTTTTCAAAAGAAGGTGAAGTTTGCTACACCTAAGTACATATTAGAGGAAAATAAGTCCTCAAAATTTATACATTATTTCATTGAAGAATAAATTTTGTTGAGAACATAAGTACCTGATGGATTATTGTTCAGGGGTTCTGAGAAGAAAGTCAAACTTTTCTCGATCTGAAATCCTGTGTTTCTGTTCTATCAAGAGTATAATTTTTCATTTTGTGTATATGAAAAGTACTTCAATTGTTCAAAAGAGCCAATAAGTGTGTGAGGGAAATGGCTGTCATATCGAGCATTTGTTTATTTGATTTTTTATGAATCATACGTGCTACTGTTCCTTTTTTGTATTTCTATTGTTTTTTCAATTTTTCTTATAATACTGATGAAAAAATTAATGAAAAGGGATTTCAAGATGTGAAGGAATATTCAAAATGCATCAGGATTATTTTTTCTATCAGGAATAGTATGTTTCTTGAATTCAATATGAATAAATTGTAATATTCGACTTTCAACATATCATAAAAACTATAAAAAATTTGTGCCATTCAAACTAAAAACAGATTTTTACTCAGTGTTTCTTACAGATTACAATTTTCATATTAAATTTTTTTTATCTCACATACCGAGTAATATTTCTAACCTGACACGGAAATTGAAATTTTTGAATACATACCTGCAATTTTTGGCAATTTTTTCTCGATCTGATGAAGAATATGTATAGTAACAAGCTTGCCAAATATCAGCGAAAAATTTGCCATATTGACGAAGATATGGGAGTTTATAGTTTTAGCACTTTTGCAAAAAAACACCCTGTATCTCTGAAACTGATAGCCTTATGGGACATTTAAACCCCCAATCCTCATTCAGTTTGAGGTCCTCTATCTCCAGTTAGCCGTTGTCCCTTACGTCACCAGTCACCCTGTATATTTCGCTAATATTTCATTCAAAGATTCTTCCATATTGAAATAATAAGCAACACTGATTACAATGATAAGTATGGAGTCTTATTTATAAAGGAACTTTGAATAATGACTCACTCACTTTTAATGATTGGATACAGAATCCTGTGAAAAATATCATAGTATATAGATATATTGAAAATATTCCTGTGATAACTATTATTCAAAGGTTCGAGCTAATTACATGTTCAAATTCTTCTAAAAAGGTACAAAAATTACATGAAGAAAGAAGTGATAATATTCGATGTTATACGGTTCTGAGTTGGCTGATAGGATTTTTTTCATCCAAGGTTCCCACATCATAGCAACGTTTTTAGTGCTTATCTATATTGCGGCTTCTTCGCTCGATCAGGGAACTCTACCTATTAACCGGAGAAAAAATGAGTGGAAATCGAACATTTGTCGACCTATCACCGAAAATTTTAACCTTGTCCAACTTTCACAAAAGTTGATCAAAAACAACAGCTGTTGTGGTTCGTTGTGGTTTTCCTAGGTACGGAGCATCGTTTTGAATTCTAGTTTCTAGTAATTGAACCGATCACTCCAAGTATCGTTCGAGGTTATTATCACAAAAACTAGAATTTTGAAGCTACAATAATGAATATACGATGTAGGAGATCCTCATAATACGAATTGTCTATATTTTAACAAGTGCTAAGATTCTATATCTGTGTTCCGTTCATCAGAGGTGTGACCGCTACCAGTTATGAATATACAGGCTGACAGGAGAGAGACATTTGAAGTAAGTATTTAGATCCTCATAATACGAATTGTAATGAAAATTTACATTGAAAATATATAGAGATCATATCCTCGTAGTTTGAAGAGCATCATTCTTGGCATTCATCCTAAAGATATCATATTCTAGACTCGAAAGCTAGGGGCCATCCATAAAGTACGTCACACGTAAAGGGGGGGGAGGGGGTCGACAAAGTTTGACATGGTGTGACAAGGGGTGGGAGGGGGTCCTAAGTTTCGTGACATCACATTTCAAATCTAGAGGTACTAATCGCGTAATTTGAAATATTAATTACACTAAAAAATATGTCCAACTCTATCTTCAGGTCAATACGGTTTAACAGTTCAAACTTTAAACTGTTTCGTTGACAAGTTCATAGCCGCTTCTGACTCGTGCCGATCGCCGACGAGCCCTTTGACTAATGCCGCCAAACGCACCGCACCTCGCGTAGGTAATGTTTTGTTTGTATATTTTCATTCGACAATTTGCTTTCACTGAGTTAACGACGTCATTTTTTTAGTTGTGCTATTTTGTGGATATAAACATACACTACTGGAAAAAATTAAAGGATCAGAAAAAAATTCCAAATTTTTTGGCAATTTTCAACATGCCGTAACTTTGAGAGAAATGGTCGTACAAAGAATTTAAAAAAATGAAATTGTAGCTCCAAGTATCTAGATTTTGGATTAGAACCTCAGAAATTTTAAGTTTCAGTGGTTTTCGAGAATGATAGAAAAATCAGCAACAAAAAAATTCTCAAAATTTTACCACTCATTTTTTTCTTGCCTACGAGCATGGAAATTTTATTTTTGCATAATCGTTATAATGATGGGATACTTTGTTAATTCAGCTTTAATTTATTTTTTTATCGACCTCAATACGTCCACTTCTCGCCGAGATATCGGTTTTAAAATTTAAAAGGATCCATAAACATGGCTGAACGTTTGAGGGCCGTTTTCGAAAACAGGGGTGGCATTACCCGTTATTAAATTAATAAAAATTGTATTTTTTATTTTATTTTTCTTTTTTTGAAATCTATGTAATATCTGCGAATGAACTGTGAAAGTCACACTTAACAGTATTGGTTTCCTCAACATTTTCGTTCCAGCGGTAGCTTTTCCAAGAAACCACCAAAAGCCCTTTTTTTGTTAAATTTTTATATTGATGTGACATGAAGAAAAAAAATATGAATAAGCAATGGTTGTTCAATAATGGGAGTTTATTTGAGGTCTTGAAACCCTCCTTCAATTTTCTGTGCCATCATTGGTTGCTGATAAATCGTTAATCAAAGACAAATGGATCCTTTTCCATTTGAAGACCGATATCTCGGCGAGAGGTGAACGTATTGAGGTCAATAAAATCATAAACTGAAGCTGAATTAACAAAGTATCTCATCATTTTAACGATTATGCAAAAATAAAATTTCCACGCTCGTAGACAAGAAAAAATAAGTGGTAAAATTTTGAGAATTTTTTTGTTGCTGATTTTTCTATCATTACACGAAAACCACTGAAACTTTGAAATTTTTGAAGTTCTAATCCAAAAACTAGACACTTGGAGCTAAACTTCCTCTTTTTAAATTCTTTGTACGACCATTTCTCTCAAAGTTACGGCATGTTGAAAATTGACAAAAATTTGGAATTTTTTTTTGATCCTTTAATTTTTTCCAGTAGTGTAGTTTAATGAATCAAGTTCAAAATGAACACAAAGATAGATTTAGGTAATATTTACCGTAGATTATACGAAACATACAGTGCGACTTACGCTGATAAAAAACAGCATATACAGGAAGAAGTTAATTCATTATTCATTAGTTTATTTTTTTGTTATCGTTTCAAATATTTGATATTATGTTGATTTCATAAAAAAGTACTCAAAATAAATGGAAATAAAACTAATTTCAGAACTGCTGTTTTAATTTAATAATTTTTCGATGTTGAATTGCAAAACATGTGTGACGTCACACTAGGGAGGGGGGGTCTCAGAAATGTGACCACCTGTGACAAGGACGGGGGGGGCTCAAAAACTCATGAAAATAGTGTGACGTACTTTATGGATGGCCCCCTATTTATCTTTTAACCGGTTGATAGTTTTCAAGGTTTCAACTTCAATGCTTATTCATTACGACCTCTACGATCCTATACAGGGTGTCTGGTGAGGAATGGGACAACGTTTAGGTGGTGATGAGGGATGTTCTCAAGGAGTGAGAAAATGCCATTTGAAATCATCTGAAGTACATGGTTCCTGATATACAGGGGGTTTTCGAAAAAATTAGGAAATTTCAAATGGCCATAATTCAGGAAATATAAGAGCTAATCCGATGATTTTTTTTTGCTGAACAATGATAAAGTGAGTACGAATCTGTGTTGAACGAAAAATTCGAAATAAAATCAGATCGATTCCGGACTCAGTATTCTTAGTTCTTGAAATTAGGTAAAAACAACACCCGTATGCGGTTTTCAATTTTTTTGACTCCAGATTCTGAGAGAGCAGGAAAAATACATTCAAACTCAACTCTTATCCCCGAATGGCACAATTTTCCTGCTTCCTATGACCATTCGAATGTTCAATCTTCCGATTTTCGCCTTACATATTATTTTCTCGACATATCAGAAACGTGAGATCTTAGATAGTTACTAATAAGTAAAAAAAAGATCATAAACGATTCAAAATTTTTATAAAATTTATTCAAAAATGCGAAATTGGAAAATTAATAATTAGTTCTCCAAATATTGTTCAAAATGAAAACCACCAACTTCTACACATTTATCTGCTCTTTCATTAAGTTCAAAAACTGCTTTCCTTATCACATTCGGGTTGTTTGGTATTTCATCACATGCGTCTATTATGCGCTGAATTAATTGTTTCCTGTATTTATTTCTCGCCTGTACATCATAGTTTTAAGGTGTCCCCCAAGGAAATAATCTAACGGTGTCATGTCGGGGGACCGAGGTGGCCATTCTCTTGGGCCACCACGACCTATCCATCTATTTGGATAGACCTCGTTCAAATGATTTCTCACTAAAATTGAGAAATGTGGGAGTGCTCCATCATGCTGGAAGATAAGTCCTCTTTGATTAAATTCCCTAATAAATTAGGAAGAACATTCATAAGGGAATCTCTATAAATTTCTTCGAAAAAATGAGGACCTATTAAATAATATCATAAACTGCGCACCACACATTAACACTGAAACGTCTCTGGATTGTCTTTGTACGACAGCGAAAATCGGAAGATGACATTCGAAGGGCCATAGAAAGGAGGGAAAATTGGTTTGTCATTCGGGATGACAGTTGAGTTCGAAAGTATTTTTCATGCTCCCTCAGAATCTGAAGTCGAAAAAATGAAAACCGTCTACAGGGTGTTGTTTTAACCCCATTTCAGAAAAACTGAAACTTCTGAGTCCGGATCTGATTTTATTTCGAATTTTATTCAAACAGATTCGTACTCACTCTATCATTGTTCATACGAAAAATCATCGGATTGGCTCTCATATTTCCCGAATTATGGTCATTTGAAATGTCGAAAAAATAATATAAGGAGCGAAAATCGGAAGATTGACATTCGAGGGTCATAGAAAGCAGGGGAAATTTGTGCCATTCGGGATGACAGCTGAGTTCGAAAGTATTTTTCCTGCTCTCTTAGAATTAGAAGTCAAAAAAATTGAAAACCGCATACAGGGTGTTGTTTTTACCTAATTTCAGAAAAACTGAAATTTCTGAGTCGGATCTGATTTTATTTCGAATTTTTCGTTCAAACAGATTCGTTTTCACTCTTTCATTGTTCATTACGAAAAATCATCGGATTAGCTTTTATTTCCTGAATTATGGCCATTTGAAATTTCCTAATTTTTTCGAAAACCCCTGTATATCAGTAACCACGTACCTCAGATGATTTCAAATGGCATTTTCCCACTCCTTGAGACATCCCCATCACCACCTAAACGTTGTCCCATTCCTCACCAGACACCCTGTATACTCAAGATTTCAAACTATCAGTAAAAAATTAATGGAAATCAAACAATCGATAAAGAAATATCAGAGGATATAAGAGGTGATGTGTGCTGGTAACATAGGACTTACACAAAAAACTTTGTATATCAGATAATATGTATGAATAAAAAATTAATTGCATTGGATTTATTCAGCTGAAAATTTCAAAATAATCAATAATAAATACAATTCAGAACAATTCTTTTACTTTACCTAGATAAACCCAGACCACAATATAGCCGCCATCCAAGTAATAGTAGGGCCTATACGGCCCCACTACCCCAACGAGATCAAGTGTGGGGACAGATCAATATCCAGCGGCCCGTCCGCCTTAAAAAAACATGATCGAATTATCCTAAGAAGAAAATTCATGAAACTGATTTGTATATAAATCGTGAAATAAACTTACTTTATGCTCCTCGGCCAGCTGGGCCCTCACTTTCAATAAAATCTGGGTATTATGATCTGTAAGAATTCACCAATTAGAAAAAAAAAAAACGAGTAGTAATTATATTATTTTGCTGTGAACTATAAATCGCGATCAATAAGGTTGAGTGAACTGAAAAACTGTTTTAAATATTATGTAAGGAGGGATGTAGCTATTTTTTGGAATAGTTGGCTAGTGAATTCGTGGAGGAAAAAAATACAGTTCTATTGTACAAAACAAATTGTAGTATTTATTATGATATATCAGTTTGATGCACAATTCAATTCAGAATGAACAGCAGTATCTAATGGCATATCAAAAAGGCATAAAACTAGTTCAGTCATAGGTTGAATCGCATCTGAAGATTTGCCATATAGGAAAAAACTAACGATATCCCATCGAAACACAGAAAAAAACAGCTAAGTCAAAGTTGAGAACACCGACGAAGCACCCGTTCCACGTATATATTCTGATCATTCTAAGAAAAGTATTTACTTAATCATATTTCAAATAAAATGAACTGGTTTTGAAGGCAGAAAACGCGAAAATTAACATTGATGGTTTTTTCCCTGTCCCCTTTCACTAGTAAGATCTCAATTAGAAATTGATTCAGATGATAGGAAAATCTAACTCAAAAAGATATTATTTGTTAGTTGGTTCCTCAACCCTTTTTGCAATAAGTCATAAGAAAAATTTAAAACCAAATAATAAAATTTTGTTTGGATCTCAATCAGAAAAAATCGTAGTTAAGAATGAGAAAATCGAGACAACATATATTGTAGTTGGTTCCTCAACCCTTTTTGCAAACAAGTCATGAAAAAAAATTAAAGCCAAATAATGAATTAAAGTTTCAACTTACCCATTTTGCTCTTTCAAAACAACAACTGAGGACTTAAAGTTATGCGGCAGTTAGTATTTAAAACTTCACATCCTTTTTTTTCGCGAAACGGTGGGAATCTATTTTGTAGTTTCACTTGTGGTCGGTTATCTATCCTCACCAATAGGTATAAATTAGAGCATAACAAAGATTTGCGTTTGCAGGTGACTATCATGTTTTTAGTAAAACATTGTATCGTGAAAATAGATAACCGATTTGACGTCCGGTAGTTATCTCGTTTTTTGTACCACATTTAAGCAAAAATAATATATGATATGATTATCCCAATATTTTCATGATTTTCATTCGAACATTTGCCTAATAACAAGTTCCTCATGAATTTCAGGATGTAAATGAGAAGTTAGGAAAAAAATAAATTTGAAGCATGCGAATGCGAGGTCTTTTTTTCCAAGAAGTAGCAGTGTTAGTAGATCCTATTTTTGGTTTCAAATTATGTGTCTTGAGTAGAGAACCAAAGAGAAATTTCGACCGGATGTGACGTCACACGCCGTGGCGTTGCTGGGATCGTTGGCTAGGAGGTTTGGTGGGGTCATGGGGGGTCATGTCATGGGCGGGGGTCATGGGGGGTCATGGGTGGGTCGGCAGGGTCCAGTGGCGGGGAGCAGGGACCGGAATATAGATGTTAGTTTGTAATCATCGACCAGATGGCGTTGCTGGGGTTCGGTTGTCTAGGAGTGTGCAGGTGGGGGGGGTAGGGAGGGGGGTTTGGTTTGGTCATGGCGGGGGTCATGGTGGTCGGCAGAGTCCAGTGGCGGAGAGCAGGGACCGGAATATAGATGTTATTTTGTAATCATCGACCAGAGAGGAGTCCACGATGATCTGTGTTATATCATTCCTATTATTATTGTGTCATTCATCATATTCGAGCAATGGAACTGATATAGCAAAAGCCTATTTAATGAAATATGGATATTTTCGGCAATCTAAATAATTCAGATATTGAATTGAATAAATTATCTAATGCGGTTAAAAAATTTCAAGAGTATTTCAACCTGAGCGAGCAGACAGGGGTTCTGAATTATGAAACGTTAAAGTTGATGTTGAGACCAAGATGTGGTGAACAAGATTTTCCACATCCTTTCAGAGTTGTAGAAAAATGGTCTAAAAATCAACTTGGATGGAAATTTATAGATGTTAGTTTGCAATCGTATAATATTGAGGGATATTTAATTGATAAGGATAAGGATATTAATGATCGTTTGGGTAATAAGTAAAAAAAAAAAAATCATTCATCACTCTTTTATTTAAATTATTCTTATACATTTCAAAGTTTATTCGAAGTATCAATCCATGAATTATGTGTGTTATCGAATCCAAGCCAATGAACAAGGACTTTGTTTCCTTTACGTCGAAGAATGTTATCAACTAAATAAACATCTGGATACATCACTTTCTGTAGTTCTGCTTCATAAAAACCACCTTTTATTGGTTGATTATTCATGTCCTCTAGAAGATATGTGACAGGATTGGTTAATTGAACTTTGACTACTTTGAAAATTTCTGTAGTCCAGTTAGGTGAATAACCCTTCGAAAATATATGTTTAGCTTTACTAATTCGAACCATATCATTACTTTCAATTTTCCTTTTTTGGCAATCTTTATACGATTATATCTAGTTTTCAATAAAGTTTGCTCATTTTTGGGATTAACATCGCAGGGTTTCATATTGATCGTTCTATGTTTTTGTGTGATTATAATCATCTACGATTCCTTGTAAAATATCAATCCAGCGATGTGTTCCATTTAAACTGAAAAATATCTATAGAGTTTGTCCTTGATCGTTCTTATAACTCTTTCCACAATAGATGCCTTCATTTTAGAATAGGTACAATAGTGATTTATATCATTTCTTTCATCAGAGATTCAAAAGTTCTATTGAAAAATTCCTTTCCCTGATCTGTTTGAAGATTTTTAGGATTGATCTTACTATCATTCAAAATTTCCTTGAAAGCACGTGTCACATCTTGTCCAGTTTTTGTCCTGAGACCTCTTGCATAAACAAATTTACTGAAACAATCTATAACTATCAAAATATATTTGAAATTTTTATTTTCCTTAGCATAAAGATCCATTTGAGCCAAGTCCGCCTGCCATGATTCATTAAGACCTTGGATTATTATTGAACGACGTGGGAAGTTTTTACGTGCAGGTTTATGTAGTTCCTGAACCACTCTCATTTTCTCCTTGGAATGCTGCATTATTCAAAATATTGTTGCTGTTGATGGTATTCTTAATCCGACAATTATCTGTTCATTGGTATTGAAAGCTTGAATAACATTAGCTTCAAAGGTACCATGCTTCTGTTTTATAACTGATATATCATTTTTTAGTGTAGTACAATTCAATTCCAATTGCTTCACCCTGAGATCTAATTTAGCAAAGTAATCTTTCAGAAGCAATGTCAATTTTGCGTCCTCACGCATAAATTCCTCCTTTATATGGATGAACTTACTTTCTACCAATTGTATGAATTTTTTCAGCTCTATATGAAAGTTGTTGAATGACAAACTAACACCTTCTTTGAAATCATAAAATTTCAAAGCATATATTTCATCATCAACATATTTTTATTAGCACTGTCATCATTCACAGTAGGAGTTTTTACATTACACAATTTGTGATTGGTGAAATCATAGTCTCCATCTGTAGTACGAGGAATCGGTAGAGAACTAGTTCGAAATTTTTCAATTTACTATTGGCGTGAGATGAACGTCCAAACTTATCAAGAGACATGTTTGCACTTAGTATATAACCTCAGCTTCTCGAAGTTCTTCAACTATTGACTCGATTTCATTTTCAACAGATGTATTACCAGCGATTTTCGATGCATAGAGTAATCGGAACCTGTTAACGATTTCGTTTATATCATCCCAATAAACAAACTCGACTGGCTTATTGTTATATGTCATGAGACCATGTCCAGTTGATGGTCTGATTATTTTAGATATTTATAACTCTCTATTACCCTTCATAGCATTACCAGGTTGAAATTGTTTTCTATGAACATTTGTTTTTTCTAATATCTTTCCATAATTATTCATATCATCTTGTGTATAACCATTGGGTCTTTTTTGAATATTAGATTGTAGAGTCCTGTTGTTCCAGGATATCTATCATTTTCAATCAATACATCACCAGTTTTCCTATCAAACTCCATAGCAGATTTACCTAACATCCATTTCGAAAGTTGTTTATCATATTTAGGTCCAAAAGTAGAATCATATTGTTGAGGTTCTGTGAATGCTGAATAGATATAATTTCTCACCTTTTCAGGATATTGATCTAAATAATCTTCAACAATCTCAGAATTATTCAAACTATGAATAAATTCTTCCGTCCGCTCATATCATTATCATCTCCCCCAATAAAAACTGAATCATTATTATCAGTTTTTGATATAACAGTTTGATTGGGATCGCTGATGAATGACAGATTTTCTGAGGATACTGTTCCATCTCAAATTTGACATCTGTAGATTTGTATTTACGATCTTGAGGTGTTGAGGTGAATTGTGTGGTATTTCGGGTTTTTTCAGAATTATTTTCGATGATGATATGTCTGTTTGTTTACTGAGCTCAGCTTCAATACGTTTTAAACGTTTGTTATAGGAGTATACAGCCTATCTAAAGTCTCATCTTCTTCAGATTTTCCAAGTTTCATTGCAGCATATTTTCTCTTTACACCACGAATAAGTTCTTGCAATTTCAACTTTCTATTTCTATCTACAGTATTGATCTTCATTTCAACATGAACCATATGGAACTGGCAACTAATCTTCTAGTATTATGTATTTATCAAATCCTACTCTATATCGACCATCGTTCAAAGTAAAGTCCTTAACAATCACTAAAAATCCAAAATTTTCATTCCAACAGAATGCACATATTTTTTTAAACATTTCATAATCCATATCAGGTGAAACATGCTCATCGAATATGTGACGTAGATTCACATCATCTTGCTTGAATATAACCAATATATTTGTATTATCTCTTATTATATGCTTTTTAGCAGCTACATATGTCTGACATAAAAATGCCACATCTATAGACTTATGTCTTCCCATAGCATAATATGATTTTATTTTATCTTGATTCTCACCTATGACATCATCAAATATAAAAACAAATTTTCCTTAGCATCATTTGGACGAATCACTTCATCATTCTCCTTGAATTGATAATATCCCAAGCCATCAACCTTATTGAGTATTTGTTCTAATATCTGATATTTCGGTTGATACAGACTTTTTGAATAGATATATACGTTTTCAAAATGTAATCCATTTATATCAAAAAGTAGACTTAATAATGTATTCGACTTCCCACAACCACTAGGACCTGCAAATATAAATCTGCAACTATTGGGAAATAAATCACCATGTTTTTTCTTATCATTATGTTGTTCATCGAGAAAATCTAAATTTAATACGGGTAACACTGACTTATGCTGATTGATTCGCATCTTTCTTATTACTGATTTTTTGATAATGAGATCTAATATAATGTATAAAGTTTGAAATTATTGTTAAACAGTCTACTATGTTATCCTTCGTTGGAGACGGCTTACTGAATTCATTCATCAATAAGTTACCAATTGAATTCACATTCCCAGATATAATTTTTGTGGTACAGGTACTAAACTTTAATAAATATCAAGAATTCAAATTCCATGGAAAACTATCAGGAAGCAGTTGTCGACCTCATACATTCAATAAACCATATCTAGGTCAAATAATATGCGAAATTTGCAGATTTCAGCAACTCTGGAAGGCGACACATGACGAAAACTGTGTGTCGTCACAAATAATATATAAGCTGTACTCATTCAATTCTCAACAACATTTTTTTTTTACAACCACCGCGAGTGTGATCTTGAGTAGTACCTTATGTAAGTATGCAAATTGTTTTCGATTATTATCATTTCATGATTATTTTTTGATTTCAGAAAAAAAATCAATCATGGATTTGGCTAAAATTAATGCGATAACTACTCTTTCAGCAAACAAACCTCGTGTTTCTTTGAATACGTTAGAGGTGAATCGCATTTATAAAATTGGATGCTAGGCTAATGAATACCCAGTTCGGTGAGGCCATATGGTTGGAACTAGAAGAAAATTGTGTGTTTCTACCCAAAAGAGCTACGGACTGCCTAAAAGAACATTTACAACAGTTGAAGAGTTTCGGATTGAAGTACATAGGATCAAAAGAACTGCCAGGAAATAAATCTACACCTCTATTCGAAATTTGTTAGTGGAAGTAATGGCTGAGGTATGTGACATCAATATTTCATAGAGCAATAAAAATTCTTGTTCATGAGAAAGATCCCTCGTTAATTATTAATTGGTTGAAGTTGATAAATAAACATATTCGTTTTATTAACCAAAACTTGATTAATAAGGAACATGGTCATAAAAAAATTCAAACATCCTTGTGTCACTGAAACGATATAAAATTCAGCTTAAGTCTTTAATTGCGCATGGGGAGCAGGAAATAGCAATAAGCGAAGTGATCGTGTGAGATGGGAAGATGTACAGTCAGCATTCGAATCAAGACTCAGAACAGGTGTAATAATAAATTTGAAACACATTGATTTCTGAATTTCTTTATGATGCTTTTCACCTTATGAAAACTAGAATCAAAAATGCTCTCAAGAAATTGCGATTTATTAAAATAAATACAGTTTTTTGTGGTCAATTCATAAAAAAAGTGGAAATGATGAATTGTTAGATTTCAAATACTTTTCAACTAAGAATGTTACGATTGATGAATCTACAAATTTAGAACAATGGTTTGAATTGAACGTAATTGAAAAAGTTAAAACTAAACTGGAATCGTTTCAAGAGCGGGATAGTGGATTTGCTCTTCATTCCGTAGTATCATTAGAAGTTAATATGAATACAGTAGAAATGGGAAATGGTGGAACTTCATATATACGTTTACCTGAAAAAATTGCTTCGAAACACGCTTGTATTAATGTAAAAAATTATGATGATGACCTTTGTTTTTGTGGTCGATTCTTGCGTTTTTGCACCCAAAAAAAACTCATTCAGATAGAGTATCGTTCGTACCCCCACCGGAACACTATTTTAATACTGATGATATTAAATTTCCAATAACGTTCCAAGATATTGAAAAATTTGAGAAATTGAATAATTTATCAATTAATGTTTTTCATTACAAATGGATAAAAGAAAAAATTTTACCGTAGTTCCTTCACGTATTTGTACATTGAAAATACCGAATAGACATGTGAATTTTATTGCTGATTCAAAACATTTATCAGCCAGAGATGAATTCGGAGTGAACTCAATTGATGAGGAAATTCATTATCATTATGTTTATATAAAAAACTTATCACGGTTACTAACAAATCAACTCAGTCAACATATGGAAAGAAATGGATATGTGAACAATGCTTAAATTATTTTTCTTCAGAACAAATGTTGCTTGAGCATAATAAATTATGTTCAAAACATAAAACGTGTCACATTATGTTTCCAAAAGAGTCTCATATTTCTTTCACTAATTATCGATATAAACAAAGAAGTCCATTTGTTCTATATTGTGATTTTGAATCATACTTGAAGCCTATGAATGAAAAAACATTTAATTCAAGAAAATATCAAGAACATAAAGCTATTAGTGCGGGTTTCTATTTGAAAAGTTTGTATGAAAATGAATGTATTCCTTCATATTATGAGTCTTATACAGGTGCTGATTGCATGCAATGGTTCTCGGCTAAATTATCTGAAATAGCAGATACTTTGTATAAGCAAATAAAATTTGTTAAACCTATGGATTCAACATATTCGGATGATGATAATAATAATGTTTGTCATCTGCGAGAAAGCATTCACAGCTAATGATGAAATAGTAATGGATCATAACCATTTCACTGGGAAATATCGTGGAAGAGCGCATAATATGCAACCTAAATTTCAAAAAGAGTGTAATAATTCCTGTAGTGTTTCACAATCTTGGTGGGTATGATGCGCACTTGATAATAAAAGAGCAGCGCGAAGCATGAATCTATTTCTCTTCTGCCTTTGAATAAGGAAAAATTTATCAGTTCACTAAATTTGATTCGTCGAAAACAGAAATACAATTTAGATTCATCGATAGTTTTCGTTTTTTAAATAGCTCTCTTGAAGATCTTGCCTCATATCTTACAATAGATAAGTTTACTGAGTTGAAAAAACAATTCAATAATTTTTCGAGTAGGAACATTTGAAACTTTCAACTAAAAAAGGTGTTTTTCCCTATGATTATATGGATAGTTTAGATAAATTAAAAGAAACATGTCTTCCGCCTATTGAAAAATTCTATAATCAATTGAATTATGAAGGAATAACCGATGAACAATATCTTCATGCTCAACATATTTGGTTTCTATGCAAATGTCAAACTATGCAAGATTATATGTCTCTATATCTCAAAACTGATGTCATGATTTTGGCAGATGTATTTGAGCAATTTAGAAATAGTAGTATTAAAGAATATGAATTAGATCCAATTCATTATTACACTTTACCTGGCTATACGTGGGATTGTATGTTAAAAATTACCAATATTGATTTAGAAATTATTAAAGATATTGATATGTTACTGTTCATAGAAAATGGAATCAGGGGTGGTATAAGTCAGTGTTCAAATAGATTATCTATGCTAATAATAAATATATGGGTTCAAAATATAACAAAATGAAATAGAAAAATATCTTTGTATTTAGATGTAAATAATTTGTATGGCTGGGCAATGTCACAGTATCTGCCATATGGAGGATTTAAGTGGGTTAACACAAACATTGACATTACTCAAATACCTGATGATTCTCCAGAGGGTTATATTTTAGAAGTCGATCTCGAATATCCTCGTCATCTTCATGATCAACATAGAGACTTACCATTTTGCGCAGAAGAAACGATGATACCACCGGTTCAAAGTCTCCTAAATTATTAACCACTTTATTTACAAAGAAAAACATATTCTTCATTATCGAAATCTAAAACAAGCATTATCACATGGTCTTGTACTTAAAAAAATTCATAGAGTTCTTCAATTCAATCAATCTGCTTGGCTCAAAGTATATATTGATAAAAATACGCTATTACGACAAGCTGCTCGAAATGATTTTGAGAAGAATCTTTTCAAACTGATGAACAATGCAGTGTTTGGAAAAACAATTGAAAATATTAGGAAACATCGAAAAATAAGACTAGTTAATCATTGGCATGGTAGATATGGAGCAAAAAATCTAATTGCGAGTCCAAATTTGAAAGTAGAATGATATTAGATGATGATTTAGTTGTAATTGAAATGAAAAAAACATCACTTATATTTATATGAGCAAATCAAACTGACTGTCATACTCGATTTGATACCTCCGACTACCTGAAAATAATTCATATGGGATTCCTCGTGTAAACAAAAGAGTATTAGGCACCCCATACAATCCTACAATGGGTCCTCCTACGCGACTACCGAAATCGACCAACTTACCTTTCCACACCCTCCAAACCCTCACCCTCCTACTCCTAACTCCTCAACTCCACTATCCTCCACCCCCCCACCTCAGCTTCTGACCCTCCTACTGAATGACCTTGAACTGGACTTAGAAAAATTTCAAAAAGGATCAATTTTGCTATTTTGGACCTTAGAATTCCTTATGGAGATTTACATGTAAAAAAGGTCGAAATTGTGCCCGTTCTCTCCTAGCCTATCTACTGATGACAAACAAGAAGGTTCAATCACGACACCAGTATATTCTCCAACTTTTTTAACAATTTCAATCAGATTTTCGTTTTTCTTTTCAGGTATGTTTACAATTTCAATGTTATTTTCTCGGGAATTCTGTTCTAAATTATCCAGTCTAGACTGTAAAGTCGAAGCTTCTTTCTGTAATGTGTTATTCTCAACTTTCAATTTATTAGCAAGATTATACACCTCATTGACCTTGCCAAGCATATCCTCAAAGCCCGTAATCTTGTTAGAACAGAAGGACACGGATTTTTCAAGTTGTCTTTTGTCCCCTCTCATAGCCGCTATTTCGCTTTTCAAAAAATATATGAGCTGGGTACTCGCGACATCCGGGGAACAACAGCGACGCCGACATCGTCACAGCCTCCACGCACCGGTGACGGTTCACCGAAGAACGAGACACGCTCGCATACCACCGTGACAGATCGCACCGTCCTCCCGGCATATTTGTTATCAGGGGAATTTGGTTTTTTATTACATCCGAGCATCTGCCGTTAGCATGAAAAAACCCCCTGACAATCATCGCACCGAATACCTGGAGACCTCCCGGTCAACTTATTCGTACAAATTTTACAGGTAGGCATTATTATCGTAGCAAACCAACAACACTGTCGTAATCCCCAAATCTTCATCTCAGAAATGGTATAAACAGAGTCAATATCACCCAGTCACTGTGTGATTAAACTGGGATAATTGTGGAGCGAAAATTGAAACGTTCAACTCGTGAACATAAGAACATTATATATTATATTTATTGAAAATAAGCAGAAGTACGTCTGTTGGACGTATAAATATGACGTCTTGTTGGCTTATAAATATGACGTCTTTTGGACGCCTAAGTATGACGTCTTATGGATGTGATATACAGGGTGTCCCGGGAAGAATGCGACAAACAGAAACCATAAATCAAGGGCATCAAGGTGGACTCGTAACAAGAGGTTTTAATGGTTTGAGGGCCTTCGTTTGGGATATACAGGGTGATATTCATCCTATGGCTGAAATTTCAAAGTTCAATAACTCTCATACTATTCGTACGAATTATTTCAAATTTGGAAGTTTTGTCACCCTTTACGATTGCCATCTTTCAGTATTACAGAAATTAAATAAATCAGATCCGGACTAGAAAAATTTTGGACTTTTTCTAATTTCATGAATATTGAAACACCCTGGAGGTGAACACTATGTTTTTAGTTCATTTTCTTAACCACAAAGAATCAATTAATGAGAAAAATTCAAAATCTCTTCTTGGCACGGTCATACAGGGTGATCAAGAAGTGTGCAAAAAACATTACCTCATGAGTGAAATATCAAAGTTCAATAACTCTTGAATTATCAGACCGAATTATTTAAAATTTGGTAGTTTTGTCACCTTTTACGATTGTCACCTTCAATATTTCAGAAATTAAATAAATCAGATCCGGACTAGAAAAATTTTGGACTTTTTCTATTTTCATGAATAATGGAACACCGTGTGGGTGAACACTATATTTTTATTTCATTTTCGTAACCGAAAAGAATCAATTAATGAGAAAAGAGTGACAAAACTGTAAAATTCGAAGTAATTTCAGATTAAATCAAGATTTATCAAACTATGAAATTTAACTCATAAGGTCATGTTCCTAGATCACTTTGTACGAGAGTGCCAAGCAGAGATTTTAAATTTTTCTCATCAATTGATTCTTTATGGTTACTTAAAAAAAACATAATGTTCACGTACAGGGTGATACACTATCAACAAAAATTGAGAATGTCTGAAATTTTTCTAGTCCGGATCTGATTTATTCAAATTCAGAAATATTGACAGATGGTAATCGTGAAGGGTGACAAAACTTCCAAATTTGAAATCAATCGGTCCAATAATTTGAGAGTTATTGAAGTTTGAAATTTTACTCATGAGGTAATGTTTTTTGCTCACTTCTTGATCACCCTGTATGACCGTGCCAAGCAGAGATCTTTACCGGGTTATTTTGGACGTCATTTGATTACTGTCCCGAAGTAATGAATAAATAAATTAAATCAAATGAATCGCATTGTTGTTCTAGATGAAATTTTTGGTCGATTTTTGTATATGATGTAGGTGTTCAGTACCTATCAATTTCTATTCTTTTTATTTTGTTAATTTTTAAAAACGGAATGCGCTTGTTCGAGTCCCCTCCTCTTTTCAAACCTAACATACTGATGTCACATATGTTCAAAAAACAATATGAGAAGATTAACGAACGAGAACGGTGTGAGGTGCGAAAAAGGTATTTTGAACGAACGAAAAAACGTATTTTAAGTTAACGGCGACTAGAATAGGTTTTCTTGTGAGAAGAGTGCACAAGGGCATACTTGGTGCTGTGTGGAGAAAACAGCGACTGGTTGCAACCGAAGATCTGGTGCTGATTGGTAGCCGACTTGTAGTAAGTGACACTTTTTCCCAACTTATTTCACCATTTTTACATTTCTTCCGTCTACTATATGAACCAGCGCATTTCAATTACTTGAAAACTTTTGTCGTTAACATTGGTAGCAGAGCGTGGTTGACTAATTGGTCAATATCAAGAGAAACGGATTTTAGTTTCATTTAGTTTTGAAAAATTTACCGAACGGCGAACGTTTGATTTAATTGCCAACATTCATGAATCATTAAAATAATCATATAATTTCAAATTGTTATAAGAATAAATCACCACATCCAAGACTTTGGTACGTGTAAGCTTATTATATTATTCGCGATATTCCATTTTACTACGCATTAATTTATCTGTCTATAATTATTTCATAAAAAACCACAATATGGCCTCCGTTAGCGAAGAGGATAAAATTTTGTTTAAAAAACTAACTGGTTATAAAGAACGTTTTTGGCGTCAATTACAGGATTGTTATGAGTTGACAAATCAATTACCCCAGAAACTAACCCAATTTAAGTTAAGGGTGTCCCAAATCGATAAAGTGAGAGAAAGATTCAGCGCAAATCTTGATAATCTTCAGATTTTATCAGGTAAACATGAAGAGTTTTTTACCGACGTTATTCAGTTGGAATCAAATTTCGATAAGATTTATTTCGAAATATTAGCATGCGCAGGAAAATACAGTGAAGCGGTCAGTGACACTCGGTCAGCTGTTAGCTCGCATATGAAGAAAGAATTGTCTTTACGCGATATAAACATAACCAAAGATGGAAGTCCTGAAAAATTTCCTGCATTCAGGGCGATGTATGACGCTTTGGTACACAATACCAATTATTCTGATATTGAGAAATTTACCGTGTTAATTAATCACTTAGAAGGTACAGCGTTGAAGTTCGCGCAGACCATTCGTTTCTCACCGGAAAATTATGTTGTTGTTTATAACCAATTGATACAACGTTATACCAATAAACGCATTATCGCGAATCATTACTTGCGTACGATTTTTGGATTGAAACCCTTACGTAATGATAATTTCGAAGGTATATCGGAATTATGTGAGATTTTACAAACGAACGTAACGGCATTGGGCGATATGAAAATACCGAATTTGACCGACTATATATTTGTTCAGTTTTCTTTACAATTATTGGATAATAAATCTAAAGAGGAATTTGAAAAGAAATTTTTAGACACAGAATTTCCAACGTTTAAGAACCTGATTGAATTTTTACGTAGTAAATGCTCGGTTTCGCAATTGGTAGGCGAAAGTTTGAGATTGGATATGCAGATGAATAAACACAATGTTGATTTTAAAATGAAATTTTCGAAAAATCAAGGTTCAACCGGTGCTTATAGAAAGAAAGTATCGATTTTGTCCCAAGAAGTTGATACAAATTTAATTCAGGGGAAAAATTATTTTTGTCTTTATTGTTCTGGGGGCGATCATGTCAAATTAAACAAATGTTCCAAATTCCTTTTACTGTCACCCAGAGAACGTCATGAATTTGTAAAAAATAATAATTTGTGCTATGCATGTTTATATCCTCATCGAATATCAGATTGCAGAATGAAAATAAATTGTAAATTTTGTTCTAGTACACGACATAATAGCTCACTTCATGATCAAGAATATAAGAATAATCTAAATAAAGAGGATTTTTCTGGAACACATTTACAACCTTCGAGTACAGTTGCTCTTTCTTCCTTGGAATCGAAAAAATCTGATACTTTGTTAGCTACGGCAAGAGTACTCATTAAAGGTAAACAGGGTGAACTGTATCCATGTCGAGTAGTTCTGGATTCAGGCTCACAAGTGAATTTTATTACTGAAAAAATGGCCAAGAGTTTAGGTAAAAAACGTAAGTCATGTATTTATGAACTGTCCGGAATTGGAGAAACAAAGGGTGTGAAACCGCGTGGAGCATTGGATTGTGAGATAATTTCTATACATAAATCTGATTTTGCATATAATTTTGAAGCAATTGTTTTATCTCGAATCACTTCAAATTTACCGATCACGAATATGTCTGGTGATGTCGGAAGCCAGTTTAAGTCATTACAGTTAGCAGATCCGGAATTTTACATTTCATCTTCTGTTGATATTTTGTTGGGAATTCAAGCGCTAATAGATTTAACGCCAACGGTTCCATCTATAATTCGGGGAAATCCCAGCGCTTATTTGACTTCACTCGGTTGGGTGATATTAGGCAGGGTATCACCATCGGTTGTTTCAGTTGATCGGATGATTTCTTGCATTTCAATTGAGAATGAACCGTCACTCAATGAAATTATGCGTGCGTTTTGGGAATCAGAGGAAGTAAGTTTACCGAGACCTATTTCACCGGAAGATCAATTTTGCGAATCGCATTATGAAGAAAATACTCGGCGAAATGCAAATGGTCAGTATGTTGTACGTTTTCCATTTCGGGACGGAAATATAAAATTAGGTTCTAATAGAGAAATTGCCCTAAATAGATATTACAGATTAGAATCACGTTTTAAAAGGGATCCTATTTACTATACGAGATATTCGGAAAATATAAAAGATTTTATTGATCAGGGACATCTTATTCCTGCTACTGAAAAATCTTCGTATATTATGACTCATCATGGAGTCGTTAAACGAACCTCTGATGACATTAAAATTAGAGTGGTTTTCAATCCAACTGAACGAGATGAAAATGGAGTTTCCTTAAATGATATTTTGTTGTCGGGACCTAAGTTACATCAGGATATTTCCATTATTATAACTCGTTTTAGACTACAACAGGTAGCATTGACTTGTGATATTTGTCAGATGTTTAGATGTATAGCTGTGGATCCATTAGATAGAAAATATTTCCACATTTTTTGGAGATTTAATGCTAACGAACCAATTATAGAATTGGAACACACAAGAGTAATTTTTGGTGTCACAACATCACCGTTTCTTGCAAATCGAACCTTGAAAGAACTCGTGAAGGACGAGGGCGCAAAGTATCCGTTGGCGGCTAAAGCTTTGAATGAGCAAACTTTTGTAGACGATATTTTGACGGGTGCTAAATCGAAAGCTGAAGCTCTTGAACTCAAAAAACAACTCATTAGTTTGCTAAAAGCCGGGGGATTTAATTTGGGAAAGTGGTCATCTTCTGATAATGATGTTGTGAGTAATTTAGCGGAATCACTGGAACTACCGATCGGAAATAGTAATTCAATAACGAAGGTTCTGGGAATGTTTTGGGACAAAACGGAAGATACTTTTCAATATAAAGTTAATGATGTAAACGAACCAGCAACGAAACGGGGAATATTATCTAGGGTAGCTCGAACGTATGACATTAATGGTTATTTAAGCCCATTTACTTTCTTATTGAAATCGATGATACAGAAGTTGTGGTTGTTAAAAATTGACTGGGATGATCCACTTCCTGAGGATGTTCAGGAGATGTGGTTTTCAATAAAGTCTCAGTTATCACTGCTCGAGGAAATAAAAATTCCTAGGTACATATGTGGCGCGGAGATGTCTTCTTGTATGTTAATAGGCTTTTCTGATGCCAGTACTGCGGGAATGGCCGCGGTTATTTATTTGAGGGTAGAGTCAAGTGGAAATTATACAATTAATTTAGTAGCTTCCAAAACTCGTGTCGCACCTTTGAAAACTTTAACAATTCCTAAGTTAGAACTGGGAGCTGCTTGTCTCTTATCAAAATTAATGAACGCTAATATTGAGGCTTTCAAGTCATTCTTAAATTTATCTGGCATATTTTGTTTTGTGGATTCTAGTACAGTGTTAGGTTGGCTCAAAACTCCGCCTTATAAATTGAAAACTTTTATTTCAAACAGAGTTGTGCAAATACACGAAAACCTTCCCGACGTTCGCTGGTCTTACGTGCCGGGAAAATTCAACCCTGCGGATCCTGCTAGTAGGGGCCTTACCCCAAAAAAATTAAAAAATTGTGATCTTTGGTGGAAAGGTCCTAGCTTTCTTTTTGAACATGAGACTAACTGGAAATTCGAGTATGAAATTCCATCAAAATTACCTGAATTCAGAATATTTCAACGACGGCGAAAAAAATTGAGGATAGTGAGCTCATTAAAATTTTGGATAAATTCTCATCACTTACAAAAGTTAAACGGGTTTTTGCATATGTTTTAAGATTTTGTAAAAACTGCAGAAAACGAAATGAATGTCCACCTCAACAAAAATTATGCGGTCCTATAAATGCTAACGAATGTGAAAACGGTTTACTTTTAGCTATTAGTTTAACGCAATCAAAATATTTATCTCATGAAATGACATCAATTGAACGAGGTGTTATAACGTCGAAGAAAATCAGATCTCTTTCACCATTCATTTCGGACACGGGTTATCTGATGGTGGGGGGTCGTTTACGACAGTCCCAGTTTCCTCTGAGACAAAAGCATCCCTATTTGATTCCGAAAGAAAGTCGATTGGCAATTTTAATTTGTGATCACTTTCACCTCATTTCTGGTCACGGAGGGCCACGTTTAGTGCAATCTCTGAAAAATCGATATTTTTGGATTCCAAATTTACTTAGATTGTTGAGAAATAGGATTTTTCGTTGTTTAAAATGTTACAGATTTAGCGCAAGGCCAGTGCAGCCACCAATGGGTGACTTACCTTCTTACCGTTTAGATCCGGGAAAATGTTTTTCGCATACAGGATTAGATTACGCTGGTCCATTCGAAATTAAATTTTCAAAGTTACGCAGTGAACGATATCAAAAATGTTACGTAGCATTATTCATTTGTATGGTGTCAAGAGGAATACACTTGGAAGTTGTCAATTCTTTAACTACCGAAGCTTGTTTGGCCGCACTTGATAGATTTATTTCGAGAAGAGGTTTACCGACTAATTTATACAGGGTGATTTTTTTAAGTGTTTCATTAGACGTTTTCGAGGAAGGAATTGTAATACAGATTCAAGATTTTGGATTTTCGTTTTAGAGTACATGAACTTCAATTGTAAAATATTTTCAAGAAGAATCTACTTCCGGTTTCACCGGAAACGAATGTAACTTCGTTATTTCAAATGCAACACCCTGTATATTTATACATATTCGAATTCTTCGTTCAATTCTACACTGATTTGATGTATGATATGTGCAGCCACTCAAGCGGTTCTTGAATTATAGCCGGATTATCAAATTTTTTGAGAAAAAGTTTGTCACAAATTAGTGTCCATATCTTCAAAATCCCTCATTACAAAAATTTCTTTTTGTGAAAGTGAAACAAAAGAAAGTACGCTGGTACTGGTTCTTGTATAATTTATGAGGAAATATTATACAGGATGTCTGAAAAAGGGCCCTAAAGTGAGCCTCAATAAAACTATGAAATCTCAATTTTTTCAAATGGCAACCCTATAATTTTGTAATTCCAATCGATGGCTCGTCAAAAACCAGTTAGGGTGTCCCGTACATTTCAGGCCTCTAAAATCAGTGGTTTTGCCGTTATTGAATAAAATTCGAATTTCAGGATTGAATCAAGGTTTCTTAGTCTAACCATAGATTTATTAGGATAGAATTTTTCAAGAAGGCTATGTCTGTTGATGTATAATGCATTTTAGAGAACTATCATTTAAACTTTTTTGATAAATCGGGCACTATGCAAAATATGAATTACAGTAACAGTGATGTATTGAATATGTTCTTCATTTATGGTGAATGTAACAAAATATTAGAAAGGGCAGTCAGAACTTTTAACGAAAGAAATCCACATTTACCACCTTCAATAAAAAAGTCAGTAAATGTGAATTTCGTTCGTTGAATTTCTAATTACCTTTTCTAGGAATTTGTTACATTTGCCGCAAATAAAGAACATACCCTTGATATCATTCCAGTGAAATTATTATTGCATGTTTTGCTTAGTGCTTGATCTGTAAGATCAAGATGTATTCCCCCTTGGTTACAACTTACAGCAGTTTAACACACGCACAAACCGATTTCTTCTAAATTCATCTCGGGGCGCTTGAAAGGGCGCTATAAGCTCAGCCTTTTCCCGAAAGATGCGTATAAATAAAAGAAAAAGTAAGAATGACAGTTCCTAACATAGCCTTCTTCAAAAATGCAAGCTTACGAAACCTGTCTTTAATCGTGAAATTCGAATTTTATTGAATAACGGTAAAAATACTGATTTTAGAGGGATGAAATGTTCGGGACACCATAACTGGTTTTTGACGAGCAATCGATTGGAATTACAAAATTATAGGGTTGCCATTTGAAAGAAGTGAGATTTCATAGTTTTATTGAGGCTTACTTTGGGGCCCTTTTTCAGACACACTGTATAATATTTCCTCATACGTTATACAAGAAACAGTATCAGCGTACTTTCTTTTGTTCCACTTTTGCAAAAAGAAATTCTTGTAATGAGAGATTTTGAAGATATGGACACTAATTTGCGCCAACCTTTTTTTCAAAAAATTTGATAATCAGGCTATAATTCAAGAACCGCTTGAGTGGTTGCACATATCATACATCAAATCAGTGTGGAATTGAACGAAGAATTCGAATATGTATAAATATACAGGGTGTTGCATTTGAAATAACAAAGTTACATTCGTTTCCGGTGAAACCGGAAGTAGATTCTTCTTGAAAATATTTTACAATTAAAGTTCATGTACTCTAAAAGGTAAATCCAAAATCTCGAATCTGTATTACAATTCCTTCCTCGAAAACGTTTAATGAAACACTTAAAAAAATCACCCTGTATAGTGATCAAGGCACTAATTTTAGAGGTGCTTCTAGAGAAATTACAGAGATAACAAAATTTTTTGATCAAAAAAATCCGGAGATATCTCATTATTTGTCAGCTCATAACATATCTTGGAGTCATAACCCCCCTTATGCTCCCCACATGGGCGGCCTTTGGGAGGCTGGAGTGAAATCGTTTAAATTTCATTTAAAACGTATTGTTGGTGGAACCCGATTGCATTTTGAGCATTTTTTGACTATTGTAACTGTAATGTTTTTCAATATGGAAATAGGATAATTCGAATAAATGAATTATATTCTAGCACTATGTTTATTTGATGAAATTCAATTTGGAACTAACTTATAATACAGATGTTCTTATCGTATCGTATCGCGTTCAATTTATTTAAATATATTACACTCTTCCCCACAAAAATCAAAAGCTGGACATTGTCTTATTCTACCTATCAAAAATACAATTCTAAATTACTCTATACAATTATTACACAATTTTCTCATTACTCATATGTTAACCTGTCAGGTGGTCTTACATTTCTTTTAGGTCGGTTCAATGTTAACGAAGCATCACCTGAAACAAATGTATTTTGTTGCGAAGATATTGTTGACTCCTCACAATAGTTATCATTGACTGGAATCAAATGATCCGAACTGATACGTCTTTTCAATTGGTTCTGGTGACGTTTCCACATTTGGTTCAATTCGGGAATTTTAACAATATATGTGTTTCTACCTATAACTTTTGCAATAATACCACCTATCCATTTAACCTCATTTACATGACGATAATCTCTTGCAGAGATCTTCTCTCCCACAATAAACATTTTTGATTTTGCGCCACCATAATATTTCTTTTGATTTGATTGAGATTTGAGAACCCTATTTTTAACATTTTTGAACATTTGAGGTTTAAGAAGACTGAATTTCGTTGTCAGATCTCTCCCAAAAACAAGTTTTGCGGGCGAAACCCCGGTAGTTGAATGTGGTGTATTTCGATAATCCATCAAAAAATTATTTATAGCTAAATTAATATCAATAGAATTATTGGAACTCAACATTTTCTTTAGTGCAGTCTTTACCAATTTTACTGAATTCTCGGAAGCGCCATTTGACTGAGGATATCTCGGTGGAGATGTAATATGCTCTATATTAAATTTCTTTAAAAAATCTCTCATCATTTTACTAGTAAATACAGATGCATTATCAGATACTAGGGAATTACATAACCCGAACCTAGCAATTACACTAGAAAGAGCCTTAATAGTGAAATCGGTCGAAATATGACTTGTTGGAAAAACTTCCAGCCATTTAGAATGAGAATCCAAAATAACTAGAAAATGTTTTCCTAAAAATGGACCTAGATAATCTAAATGCAATCGTGAAAATGGTATTTTCGGCCACTTCCACGACTGAAGTTCAACCTTTGAAGGAGCACTGGAATTCTTTGTACAACTTGAACAACTTAATACAAAGTTCTCGATATCCGAGTTAATTCCTGGCCAGAAAATATAGCATCGAGCTACTGATTTCATTTTTTCCATACCGAAGTGAGATGAATGTAATTGAATTAACATCTTATTCCTCAACTCTGTGGGAATAATGATTCGATTATTCCATAGAACGGAATTATTTTCAACAGTCATCTGATTCCGAATAGGATAATATTTCTTGAAATTTTTATCTTTTCTCGCATAATTTGGCCAACCATTGCGTATAAATTGAATAATCTTATTATAAACTTTGTCATATTCAATAGCTTTACAAATTTCTTCGAAATTCACGCAAAACTCCTTCATATTCAAAAAATAGTAATCATAGTCTAAATCTTCATTATTTGATTCATAACTTTCCTCATTTTTATTTTCTGATACACATCGAGATAAAAAATCTGCAACATTATTACTTGAATTAACATGAATAATCCTATAATCGTAATTCGAAAGCATCACAGACCATCGACGTAATCTATTCGCAGAATATTGTGGAATTCCTTTTTTAGGGTTAAAAATAGCCATCAAGGGTTTATTATCCGTCACTAAAGTAAATTTCCTGCCATATAAATATTGATTGAACTTTGACAAACTGAAAATTATGGCTAAACCTTCGCGTTCAATTTGTGAATAGCTTTTTTCAGCTTTTGAAAGAGTTCTTGATGCAAAAGCAATTGGCTTTTCCTGACCATTCGGTAAAATATGTGATATTACACTTGCTACTCCATATGGGCTTGCATCGCAAGTTAATCTTAATTCATAATCGGAATTATAATGTACTAAAATCTTCGAAGAACACATTATTTCTTTTATCCTCAAAAAAGATTCATTACATTCCTTGTTCCAATTCCAGACACAATCCTTCTTTAACAATTGGTGCAAAGGATGCAGAATTGTTGACAAATTGGCCACGAATTTACAATAAAAATTGACCATTCCCAGAAAAGATTGCAATTCTTTCACATTTCTTGGAATTTGTGCATCTTTGATAGCTTGCACTTTGTTTTCACACATTTGAATTCCATCTTTACTTATAACAAATCCTAAAAATTCAATCTTTTCTTGGAAGAATTCACATTTTGAGGAACTTACTTTTAGGCCAGCATCTTGCAATGTTTTTAAGACCGTTCGCAAACGTTCAGAATGTTCTTTCTCGTCACGTCCGAAAATAAGTATGTCATCAAGAAAAATTAGGACTCCTTCTTGATTACAGTAAGGATTCCATCGTTTTAGCAAATTTAGAAGGTGCTGGTGCTATACCATAAGGAAGTCTCTGATATTTAAATAAACCCTTATGAGTTGATATGGTGACCAACTCTTTACAATCTTCAGACAACTCTAACTGAGCGTAAGCCTGATCTAAATCAATTTTAGAGAATATTGTAGCATTTTGAATCTCAGTCAATAAATCCTGAATGTTAGGTAGAGGATATTGGTCGATTTCAATCAGAGGATTAATTGTAATACGAAAATCACCGCAAATTCTTATATCACCCGATCGTTTCATTATAGGAACAATAGGCGTTGCCCACCTAGAATAATTCACAGGTTTTAAAATACCTTCAGAAACTAATCGATCTAACTCAATTTCGACTTTTTTCTTCATACTAAACGGTAAGGGCCGTGCTCTCATAAATTTAGGAGAAACATTTTCATCAATTAATTTCAAGGAAACAACATCTTTGTTGAATTTACCCAATTTGCCATCAAATAAGCTTTTAAATTCTTTCTTTAAGGAGTCTGCCTTATCAGAAACAAAATTCAAAGAAGATAAACCCATTTTATGAATTTGCATAAAATCCCTTCCTAAAATTGGAGGGCCCCCATTACGAACTACGTAAACCTTCAAAATTGTGGATTTTTGATTATACAAAATTGGTAAAGAAAAACATCCTAAAGTCGAAATTTTTTGTCCATTATAAACATTGAATTTATCGTCAGAATGGATCAAATTGACATCTGAAAAATTTGCCTTATAATAATTTTCAGAAATAGCAGAAATGCTAGCACCTGTGTCCAATAGAAAACTATGAAGAATTCCATTCACTTTCACCTGAATTTTGAAAGGGTTTTCAATTGATAGATCATTTTTTACCGAAAATATATCCTTATTCTGAATGAAATTCTGAGAGTGAAAATTTTTAGAATTGGGTTTCGTTTGTTTCCTCGGACACATGGGTGCTAGATGACCTTTATGTTTACAAACGTTACAGTTATACTCCTTGTAGTGACACTGCGCAAACACATGATTTTTTCTACCACAACATTGACACTTGACACTAACTGACACTGATTTCTTCTGTGACGTTGGTATTTTTCTATGGCTGACATCTGTTGACGTAACTTGACGTTTCCCTCCTCCAATCTGGTGAAGATCTGGTTCCACTTTAACTTGAAAGGAGCGTTGTCCCAAAGCCGCCATTTCTGAGGACGCCAATTTTGTGACATCAGAAAATGTCGATAATGACGATTCTCTAAACAGCTTAGATCTTACTTCACCTTTGATGAATCCAATTACGAATCGATCTCGGAGCATCATGTCGATATCTGTTCCGCTAAATTGACAGTTCAGTGCCAAACTTCTGACCCTAGCTGCCCATTCGTTTGCACTTTCATTAGCATCCATAAATGCAGCGAAAAATTTATCTCTTGCTACAAAAAAAGTTTCTGGAACCTTGAAAAATTCGTCTAAGGCGCCTACAGACGACATGGCAAGCCTCGGCCAACGTTTGTTCGTTGCAACGCGAATCGTTGACGCATCGTGTGTACGCAAAACTTTTGGCAAGGCGAATCGAACGCTGGCGCTGGCCAGGGCTCGCCTATAAATGCGGCTACAGACGGCTTGGCAAGCCTCGGCCAACGTTTTAGCGAACTTTTATAGACACGTTGGTTTTCGCTCGATATTCGTGCATCGATGACGGTACACATCATAGACTACGATACACATGACATGTTTTTATCTTGCCATTCTTTTTCGACCAGTGAAGACCGTTGAGCGTGCGAAAAAATGGAGTCTGACTCTGATGATGAATTAATAGCAGCGTCTGCTCTGCTTTTGAGTTCAACGGCATCATTTCTGTCGAACTATAGTTATAGCTTGATTTTGGCTGTTTCTGGTACTTCTAGACTAGATAGGTGAAAATGTTGAAAGGGGTCCCTGGCTCGATTTCCATGAAAACACCATTACCTAGTGGAAGCCATTTCACGATATTGTTTTTAAGTTAAAACCAAATTTCGATATCTCATCGATTTCGAAAATGTTCCATAGTTGGAACTTTCTACAGGTACTTTTTCACTGGGAAGACGTCACTATATTCAATTTTGAAATCTCTTGTACTAAGGGTGGAAAAAAAATGGGGTTCTAATTTGAAAAACAGAAGTTATGGCCAATTATCGATCACAGTTTTTGACACAAAATTCCAAACACCCTGTGATGATATTTATGAAATTTAAAAGATGACCTTTCCACATTCTTCTACTTTGATGTTATGAGAACGGTTCACGCTCAGGATGTTGAGAATAAGAAAAATGAACCTAATACTGACTACGAATATTTGACTTTTTTCCAGTTTTCCATCGATATTTTGAAAAGTTATTGAAAAAATATAATAATTTTAATGTGAATGTATTCAGAATTGAATACTCAATTATATCAGAGAGGAAAAAATTGAAAAAAAATTTTTGAACAAATTTATTTTCGCTCCCTGTATAACCGGAAGCACTCAAGCTTTAAAAATATTTTAGCTCAGTAGAGAATTCCGTACAATATTATAATTCCAATTTTTAAATTTCAAATATGTCAAGTTCTCCAGTCACCTTGGGACACCCGATTTTGTTTTTCCGAAATTCTAAAATTTCGAGAATCCGATAGAAACACCGCAATATTTTTTTTATATGGAGGGTTTTCAAACAAAAGTAGAAGATGGTGAAACATGGTCAAAAAATGGCCAATCCTCAGAATTTTTCCTATTAATTTTCGACATCTTTGCCTTACTAGCTTCATTGAGCTCAGCGTGTCGTGTGTACTGTGATCAAATTCAATTCGATGATTATACTATTTTCAATTTATCTATGTTTCAAAAATCATATACACTGGCGAGTTTCAACAAATCCCTTTGATGTGTGTCAAAAATATCGCCTTCTAGGCGAACCCTGACCAGCGCCAGCGTGAAGTTCGCTTTGTCATATGCTTTGCATACACACGATGCGCCAACGTTTGAACGAGCGACCGTTGCCATGTCGTCTCTATCGAACGCTGAAACGATCGGACGTTGGCCGAGGCTTGTCATGCCGTCTGTAGCGGCGTTTTTGGGGCGGCATGGCAAGCCTGGGCCAACGTCCGCTCGTTCAAACGTTCGCCTTGCTAGGCGAACCCTTGCCAGCACCGACGTGGGACTCGCCTTGCCATATGTTTTGCATACACACGATGCGCCAATGTTGGAACGAGCGGACGTTGGCCGAGGCTTGCCATGTCGTCTGTAGGCGCCTTAACAGAATAGCTAACTCCATATACGACTTTTCTTCGGGTGGTACGGGCATACATAAGTTAAAAATCAGCTTGTAGTCGTTTTCGCTGAGAGCGTTCAGCAAGATTGCTCGTTTCTTTCCCACATCAGCGATTTCATTCACCAGAAAATAATTGTCTAATCTACGTTTGTAGATAATCCAATCACACGTGTCACTACTGAATTCACGTATTTGTCCGTAATATAACTTCGAATCACTCATTTTGGAGTTTATTTTAAAAGGGTTCAAATTCCTCGTCGCCACTGTAATGTTTTTCAATATGGAAATAGGATAATTCGAATAAATGAATTATATTCTAGCACTATGTTTATTTGATGAAATTCAATTTGGAACTAACTTATAATACAGATGTTCTTATCGTACATGTGCAGTAGTTTATAAAAAAACATCGCGATACTCGCGTTCAATTTATTTAAATATATTACAGTAACTCGCATAGAAGCAATATTAAATTCTCGGCCATTTTGTAACGAAACTTCTTCGCCTAATGAAGATTTGGATCCACTTACGCCGGGTCATTTTTTGGTTGGTGGGCCTTTATTATCACGGGTTGAGATTGATTTGACCAATATTCCACAGAACCGTTTATCACAGTGGCAATTATGCCAACAATTAGTTCAATCTTTTTGGAAACGATGGTCAAGTGAATACGTTCAGTCATTACAGAAAAGGCCTAAGTGGACGAAGCCTTGTGCCAAAGTCAAGGAAGGTGATTTAGTTCTCTGGTATTCTCCAGATGCCCCGCCAACACATTGGCCAATCGGAAAAGTTACTCACTTGATACCAGGTTCTGATGGTATTGTAAGAGTGGTTAAGATTCGAACCCCAACAGGTGAAATTACACGGACTTTAAACAAGGTGGCTTTATTACCTCCACCTTAAGATGAAACTCAAAAGTATTTTTTTCTTTTCATTTTTTCATGGTAAATTTAATCGAATATTCACCTGCTTTCAATTTTGTTTTATTTTTTTTTGGGATATTGGCAATTTCAACCGTTCAAAGGGCGGAAAATGTTATGAACTACATCATCAATGTAGTTCATTCAATTCTGTTGTTAATTTTTTTTCTTTCTTCTCATTTTTTGAGGACAAATATATCATTTGGGTGGGGGGTATGTTCAGTACCTATCAATTTCTATTTTTTTTATTTTGTTAATTTTTAAAAACGGAATGCGCTTGTTCGAGTCCCCTCCTCTTTTCAAACCTAACATCCTGATGTCACATATGTTCAAAAAACAATATGAGAAGATTAACGAACGAGAACGGTGTGAGGTGCGAAAAAGGTATTTTGAACGAACGAAAAAACGTATTTTAAGTTAACGGCGACTAGAAGAGGTTTTCTTGTGAGAAGAGTGCACAAGGGCATACTTGGTGCTGTGTGGAGAAAACAGCGACTGGTTGCAACCGAAGATCTGGTGCTGATTGGTAGCCGACTTGTAGTAAGTGACACTTTTTCCCAACTTATTTCACCATTTTTACATTTCTTCCGTCTACTATATGAACCAGCGCATTTCAATTACTTGAAAACTTTTGTCGTAAACAGTAGGTTTTTCACCAAACACATAACAGGTGTATAAGTTCTTCTAATCCAATGATTTTCGAAACAACTCAAGAGATTTTATTAAAAGTCGAGGAGCCGTCACATCTCAGTAACCTTGACCCTATATACAGATGTACTCATCAGGTTCTGTGGTAGGTGATCTCTAAAGATCATTTCAAATGAGAATCGGCAAGAACTTGAAAACAGTCAATAATTCATTCTGTTCCTAACACCACTACATCGAAAACATCTTCAACAGCTTCAAACAATGCGAATAACTTCGTCCAAAGTGTATCTTTAAAACAGAATTCAACTGATTCTCCTCGCTTCAAAGAAGACGTTAATCGTTAAAATCGTACTTATAAAAATTTTAGCGATACTACCTTAGAAACTACAATAATTGACGGCTTATCAGCATAGACATAGAAAAGTCTATGCTTATCAGTGACGTTTTAGTCAGTGTCAAACACTACTGTCTGAATTTAAACCATTCTCGCAAAAATGAGAAGAACGCCAACTGATATACCTGGAAGAGGTCTTACGACACAAAAAGTTCCCACCTTGACAGATATCCCACTAAGACAATCTTCAGTGCCTCCATTGCCTACAAGAGCACCTATACAGCCATTTTTAACCCATGCTAGTGCAGTTGCTGGATTCAGCCAGTCAGCCAATTACAGAAGGTTCGAAGATTTAGATTATGAAATTGCCCCTAAATCCAGTATATTACTGCCCCATCTGCAAGCCAATGAGAAGAAATTCTTCGAATTAGTGCATTCTGGTAAATGGCATAGGTCGTAAGTCCATAAATTAATTATTGGTTTATCGATCACTATTTCTGTATTTTAAACAGAGTAATTTTTCAAGTGTTTCATTAGAAGTTTTCGAAGAAGGATTTATAATACATAAAGATTTATACATAAAGATTTTGTATCTTCGTTTCTAAGTACATGAAATCAAATTGCGGAATATTATTGAGCGAAATTCACTTACGGTTCTACCGGAAAAGAATGCAATCTTCGTTATTTCAAATGTAACACCCTGTATTTGATTTATGATATGTGCAACTCCTTCAAACGGTTCTTAAGTTATAGCCTGATCGTCATTTTTTTACAGAAAGATAATAATATTTATATCTTCGCAATCCATCATTGTAAAATGTGTTTTTGCAATAGTGGAACAAAAGAAAGTGTGCGGATACTACTTCTTTTATAAATTTTAGGGAATATTAAACAGGGTGCCTGCATCAAGGCCTCAGAGTGAGCCTCAATAAAACTATGAAATGTCATTGTTTTTTAAATGGTATATATATATATTCTTTCGAATTGAGAGCCAACAAAATACAATACATGAAACAAAAAAGTCCCTAGCTGAGGTTGGTGCAAAACGGGGTACCATACTATTCTGTCGTATGATACCAGAGCACAGGGAAAAACCTCAGTAGAAAAAACCCTGCCTCGCCGTTTTTACAAAATTGAAAATTAAAACTATTCGAATAAATACCTTCAATATTCAGATACTGGTTTAAAACACCCTCCTGGCCCAAGAGCAAGAATTACGTATTTTTTAAATGGTAATTCCGATCGATGGTTCGTCGAAAACTAGTTAGAATGTGCCAAACATCTCGGATCGGTTATCTTGCTATAGAAATATGAATATTCTTCTTTTCAATTTTCCAATTGAATATCCTATGGTTCTGTCGACACTATGGCCACAAAATTTGGAATTTGGCCCAACCATCAGTATCAATTTTTGTTCGCTGAAGCGATATTTTACAGAAAGCTGGCTGCGCTTCACAGACGCATACAAAATCAGTTATTCCTGATCAAAGTTTGTTTTCTTCCACGTCCAAAGTCATGTCTGCTTCCGTATTCCGGAAACGTTCGATCAGACAAACGAAAGATGGGTTTCTAGTACCATGAAAAATTTCATGGTTCGGTTTTATTGCTCGGAGTGGAGTACATATGTCTATTTTTGTTGATGTCGACCTGATCGGAATGAGAATTTGAGTTATGTTCTTGTAGAGTTTGTCGAGATGTTCGAAGGTTTTATGGCTATATTATATAAAATTTTGGTCGTGAAAGTGAATATTGAAGGAATGATCCTTTGGGAACCGAAATCACCCTGAAAATCTCAAGTCTCTAGGACAATTCCTTCGGAAGTTATCGTACATACGGCCGGACGGTCCCGCGAACAGAATTGCATTCGACCACGAATTTGTCATCAGGGAGTTGAACCCTTTCGTTTGAGGCCATTTCGGAGTTAAAATTTGATTACAGACATTTGGGCTGAACGTTCAAAAAGGACAACCAGAAACAAAATCAAATAAAAACGTTCTGAAGATGAGGAAATTTAAGAGGAAGAGACCTCAAAAGAATGGAAAACATTCAGTAGAGACTCAAAAATCAGCTAATTTGACAGACAGGCAAGATAACTCGTTATTAGATAAGATATGTATAATCTGCGATAATTTCGGAAAAAATAGAGAACTGTAGTTTCGACTGACTATCGAATAATTTGATGAAGAAAATTGAAATTTGTTTCAAACTATTCATTTTTGAGACCCATTCGAGTTTTTACTTTCTTAGTATTATATTTTTGTATTATTACTTGTTTAATGTTTAAAATGTACTGGTTTTGTAAATTTTCGAGTCCATTATCAATTAATCTTTTTGTATTGAATTATGTTTCATCAGCCTATATTTTCTAACTTAAATGATATGCGTGGTTTCACCCTATGAAGTGCGCAATATTTCCTCACCAGATATGGTAATACCATGAAATTACACTGCCTCAAAATATAGGTATATTTCAATATTGGTTCATTCTTTTAAAGTTTTTCATGTACTTTCGTGAAGAAAATATACTATTGAAATATGTCCCTGAAATACATGCTGATTTCTCAAAAAATAGACATTTGAGAAGAAGAAAAACACTTGGCCATATAGGTAATCCAGAAGCAGTTCAATTTTTGTTTCACTTTCAAAAATTTTCATGCTTTTGAAGGTGTTTTGTTGCTCCCTGTAC
Source organism: Propylea japonica (assembly GCA_013421045.1). Classification (NCBI taxonomy): domain Eukaryota; kingdom Metazoa; phylum Arthropoda; class Insecta; order Coleoptera; family Coccinellidae; genus Propylea; species Propylea japonica. The sequence goes on along the minus strand of CM024246.1, from coordinate 5,532,620 downwards.
CAGCCCTATCAACCTCCTAAATTTTTTAAAAAGGCATGTGGTACCTTTTTGGCAAAGATTGTATTTTTCTCACAGGCAGGCAGAAATTTTTAAGAAAAAAAAATATTTTTTTGAAGTAAGTTCAAAGAGGTTTTCAGTATGTGCACTGCATCATAGCTCGTTTACTTTGAGACGATGGTCTCACGTTGAGATATCGAAATTTCGGAATTTGATTGAGATATTTGAAGAAAACAGAAAATTTTTAAAGGGTTTTTTTTGTCATGCCCGTTTTTTTGCCTGAGGAGAGCTTCATTTAAGAATCCAATTGAACAATAGAATTTCACTAAATTCGCAGTAAAATCGAGTATATTGTGATCGAATTGAATGTTTTGTCCCAATAATTGCACATTTATTTTTGAGCGCTGGTTTTCCTTGAACGAGTGCTATATCGTTTTCCCCAATTGTCTGTAACTTTCAAATTTAGAGCTAAAAATGGTCCCAAATGATAGGGTTCTACTCCCTGATGACGAACTCGTGGTCAAATTCAATTGGGTCCGTGGGACCGTCCAAATTATTTTTTCGAGTTCCGAGGCTTCACTCGCAGCTACAACTTCTGCTTCTATGGTAGAGTCAGTAACTGACCCTTGAAATTGACTAATCCATGAAATAGCAGCGCCTGCATAAGCTACCTGTTTTGGTACATCCACCATAATCTGCATCAAAAAAACACCCAAGAACGCCTTTCTTCTTATTGTGCTTGTATAATAGTCCAAAATTTAGAGTACCTGCTATACAGGGTATCCCGGGAAGAATGCGACAAACGGATACTATGAATCAAGTACATCAAGGAGGACTCGCAACAAGAGGTTTTAATCGTTTGAGGGCCTTCGTTTGGGATATACAGGGTGTAATTCATCTTATGGGTGAAATTTCAAAGTTCAATAACTCTTAAACTGATCTACCGAATGATTACAAATTTGGAAGTTTTGTCACCTTTTACGATTGCCATTTTTCAATATTTCAGAAATTGAATAAATCAGATCCGGACTTGCAAAATCTCGGACTTTTTCTATTTTCACGAATATTGGAACATCCTGTATGTGAACATTATGTTTTTATTTAATTTTTGTAACTACAACGAATCATTTTATGAGAATGATTCAAAATCTCTACTTGGCACGGTCATAGAGCGTGATCAAGAAGTGATCAAAAAACATTACTACCTCATGAGGGAAATTTCAAAGTTTAATAATAATAACTCGTACGTAAGCATTATGTTTTTATTTCATTTTCGTAACCACAAAGAATCAATTAATGAAAAAATTTTCAAATGTCTGCTTGGCACTGTCATACAGAGTGATTTAGAAACATTACCTCATGAGTTAAATTTTATAGTTCGATAAATCTTGATCTTATAGAAGAAATTACCTCGAATTTTTCAGTTTTGTCACTGTTCAATACTGCCTTCCTTGAAATTTTCCTCAAATTGACGGACAACTTCATCAACGTACTCCAAAATGCATTGAAATGAAAGGATACCATTTTGATTAATTCCTGAACTGAAAATTTTTCCATTCAATTTGTTTTTTAAGATCGTATATTTCCAACTTATTGGCTTTTTTTGTTTTATTTATTATCTAGTTTATTGGTTGAAAGTTTTCTTCGAAAAATTCAGTTTCATCAGTGAACACTCTTTTTTTTAATTGATGATAATAATATGTATTGTGAAGTACAGATTCATTCAAGGGAATGTTTATTGATCGCCCTGTATAAAGCTGCCAAGCAGATATTTTAAACTATCATTACGAACCGATTTTTTTGGTCACGATCATGAAAAAAACATAAGGTTCACGTACAGGGTGATCCAACTTCGATGAAAATAGAGATTGTCTGAAATTTTTTAATCCGGATCTGATTTATTCAATTTCAAAAGAATTGAACGATGGCAATCGTGAAGGGTGACGAAAATTTCAAATTTGAAATAATTTGGTAGAATAGTTTAAGAGTTATTGAACTTTGAAATTTTCCTCACTTTTTTTATAAGGTACTAGCAAACCAGGCGAACTCCGTTTCGCCACCACATGGCTTCGTTTTATGTGAAATTTCGTTTGGTGATTAAAAGATGAAGAAAAAAAATTTTTTTTTTATATTTGAAAAAGAAAACTTTTATTTCATTTCCCAACAGTGATTAATTCATTTCGATTAGAAAAATGAAGTGTTATTTAGTTGAATTTCTCTAAGTAAATGAGTGAATCCAAAGTAAAGGTAATTATGTAGATCTAAAAGAACTGTGCTGAAAATGTGAAAAAAATCGTACTCACTAAGTTTGGGTCCCAGATTACGAAAATGATAACGAGAAGTCTGCAATCCTTTTAGTTTTTTCAAAAAAAATCCAAAGTTTCAGTCAGGGTAGTGAGGTTAAGCATAGTTCTAGCCAATTTTCCTGTATTTTCTCAATCAATACTCGTTGGAAATGTTTTATTTATCATTTCCTGAAAGTATCCTGCAAAATAAAGCCTTCGTTTGGTCGAAATCGACGATTTTATTAATTGTTTATTATCTTCACGGCAGCCATGATAATTTGCCCTTGGGCTGTCAACCGGCGCGAATTGCGCAACGTTGCCAATGTTTCAAACTTGTAGTTAAATTTAGTTCGAATATTGTTTCAAGAATGTGTCATCAATTGAAATGATTCATTTCGCACCCTTTTTTTGTGAAACACTCGGCAAGAGTGAATTTGCTATACGAGTCCTAGGGATAATATTCCAATTTGAGATCCGGCAAATTAATATGTCCCGTGAAAATGGAAAAAGAATATCTATTAATGTTAGTATGACAGAAATTATAGCATAGCTTGAGTAGGTTAGGTTAGGTTAGGTAAGATAGGAACAGTGCCAAGTATTAATAGGAGTGTGAATCACTCAAAAACACTTATTTAAAAAAAAGATTTCGCTCGTATTAAGAGAATTGGTACTTAAATTATTCCATTCATAATTCAATGGCCATTTCTCTTCCTACGAGCCTTTTTTAGTGTGAAATAAGTATTTTTGAGTGATTCCCACTCTTATTAATACTTGGCACTGTTCCTATCTTAGCTAACCTAACCTAACCTAGCAACCTAACTCAAACTCTTTTATAACTCCTTTCATACTAATATTGGAAAAGTTAACAAAAATGGGCTTCCCAATCTCATCCTAATAATTTGAAAGTAACTGGTTCTGGTTATACGATTTGAGACATTGGCAACATTGCACAAATCGCGACCGATGACAACCGAAATACGCCGAAAGGCAAATTATCATGGCTGCCGTGAAGATAATAAACAATTAATAAAATCGTCGATTTCGACCAAACGAAGGCTTTATTTTGCAGGATACTTTCAGGAAATGATAAATAAAACATTTCCAACGAGTATTGATTGAGAAAATAGAGGAAAATTGGCTAGAACTATGCTTCACCTCACTAACCTCACTGAAACTTTGGATTTTTTTTTGAAAAAACTAAAAGGATTGCAGACTTCTCGTTATCATTTTCGTAATCTGGGACCCAAACTTAGGGAGTACAATTTTTTTCACAATTCCAACACGATTCTTTTAGATCTACATATTTACCAAAGTAAATACTGAATTGAAGCGTTATACGTGTCCGCAAACTATCCGTTTTTTTGAAGTGCTCTTTGGTAAACCATATTTTTGTTTTTTGGTCTGACGGTAACACAAACAAAGCGGATGGTTTCCCAACTCGTGAACACGCAACGTATAACAGTCCATGTGAAAAACAATGATTTTCTAGTCAGGCCAGTAGATCTACCTTTTGAGGTAGATTTGTGAAACCGGTAGATCTATCTTTCTAAGTAGTATAATTTAACCGGTTGATCCATTGAACCGATAGATCAGATGAACAGTAGGTCATTCGAACGGTTTTATATACGTCGATAGATTGGTTATTGATGTTTATAGATATTTGATCTATTCCTGGGTATCTGTCTGACTACACTACAAACCCTGTATATACTCAGAGCGTCTATTGAACATTTATAAGGAAAGTGATACAAATGTTCGTGTTATGAAGTAGAAAATTACAATATTTGACATTTTTATGGAAAGACCCTGCATAAATCCAACCACCATCGATAGTAAATCATTTGAAATTGAAAAACTTCTTCGTTTCGAATGAAATGTCCCTGTAATAATGCAGAAATTCAAAATATTCGACATGTTTATAGGAGCACCCCGTATGAATCCGAAGCATACTATCTATATTCAAAATCCCACCTCCTATAACAAATCACTCGAAATTCAAAAGCTCCTTCAATTTCATTGAAAGCTTTCTGTTAAAACGTAAAAAAGTGAAATAATTGATAGATTTATAGAAACACCCTGTATATATCTAAAACGTACCTTTATAAAACATGCACATGGAAATTTTGAATTATTTTCATCAGCTTTCTTTGAACCTGGAAACAATTTTCTTATCCAGAATAAACATAACATGCCACGATGGGGATTCGAACCCGGTACACTACCGGGTCGCGTATTGGCATTCTTTACTACGCTGCAACGCATGTATGGTGTTGCAACGCGGTAAAGAATGACGGAACGTATGCTCTCTCTATCCAGACATATCTTACCACGTCTCAGCTCAGGAAGGCGTTCAGACGTAGTAACTATTGTAATATAATATTGATACGCTGCATGTTTGCGATGGTTATGGGATAGTCATCATGGTATTTTAAAAGATGATCGAAGACTTATCATGTTATTATTCAGAAGAATTCTGTATTCCAAAACCATTGAAGAGATTCGAGAGAATTATGACCATATTCGTAATGATGCTCATATAGCCAATTATTGGGATCGAAGGGTGGTCGTTGGCTTATAGAAGTAATTTATTAATAAGAGGAAATAATACAAACAATTATGTAGAAGCATCAATTCGTATTTTTAAAGACAGTGTTCTACAAAGATGTAAAGCATTCAGTGCTTGTGCCTCGGTGGATTTTGTCGCCAATGTTTTCGAGTCCTATCAGAGACGACACTTGCTGTCATTTGCCAATTTTCGGAACTCTAAGATCTAAGAAATACTCTTTAGAAAAATGTCGAATTCTGCTGATGTCTCTGTTCAAAAAATCGACGAAAATACTTTTTTAGTTTCTTCGGAGACCGATGATCAGATGTTATACTGCCTATGTAGATATTGCATTTTGCGATTGTATTTTTGGACAGGGTGGAAGGTATTGTAAGCACCTTTGCGCCATACAAAATAAGTATGGAATAACTTTCAGGACCTGTGTGCAAATAAATACCGATGATAGAAAAGCATTAGCAAAATTAGCTCTAGGAGAAAACATATCCCCAGAACTTTAAGGGGACATGTCAACTGATATGGGTACACAAAATGACTTGGCAACTGGTTTAGATCAAAGCGAGGTTTTTATGCAGCAGAATAATTTTCTCATGGAAACAATCAACTCTGTCGAGAATGCTAGTAAAACAAACTTAGTTGAAGAACATTCTGGTGCTGTAATAAAACTATCAGAAAATTTTAAACGCATAAGTGAAATAGCATCCCAAAAGTAAAACGGTTGATATGGTTAATGCCATAAAAAAATTTAATAAAACCTTAGACAAAATTACATCATCGGACCTCCTCAATTTTATTCATGTATCAAATAACATTTCTGTGAAAAAAACATTTCTGTTCAGCCGACATCACTGAGTCGAAGAAAAATAAGAGGTGGTTTGACATGCGGCGCAAAGCGCATTCAAGCTGGTAGGCCATCCAATAAAGAAATAGCGAACAATCCAAAAAGAAAAAGGTCTTTGAAGAAAAATATTGATCTTAACAGACCAAATGCAAAATCGCATGGCAATGCACACTAGTAGGTAGTATACGTTAGTGGATTTTGCATTTCCATTTTATGTACATAGTTTTTTGTATATTCGTTAAAAAAAAAACAGATTTTAGCTAAACTTACCATATTGTTATACATATTTTTATTTTTATTTTTATTAGTATTATTTACCGTTTATTATTTTTTATATTTCAGTATGGAATAAACTGTTTTTGGCAAAAGTATATTATTGTTATTTTTAAGAACCGGAACTGCAAATTTGAACATGGTTGGAATTGAAAAGCGCTAAACAATGTCTCGATAATGCAGCGTATTAATATTACAATAGTTACTACGTCTGAACGCCTGCATGCGCTGAGCCGTGGTAAGATATGTCTGGATAGAGAGAGCATACGTTCAGTCATTCTTTACCGCGTTGCAACACCATGCATGCGCTGCAGCGTAGTAAAGAATGCCAATACGCTACCGGGTCCACACACCTAGACGTTAGTCGTTACACCACTTGCCTTGTTACACGTGACGACTGTTTATCTCAGACTTCAACGGGTTTTATTAGAAATCAAAAGACATGTAAACATATTAGGAAATCGAAAAAAATATATTGAAATACCGATAATTATCATAATACATACAGTTTCCTATCATTTCCTGGCGTATTTTTTCCTAAAATACGAATAATCCACGAATTTTGTTCTCATTACGTTATTTGTCAGTGAAAAGGGAAATTCGGTTTCGTAGAAGCCTCAAATATCACTGCGACCTGAAATGATGCTTTTGATTGCTGAAATGTTAAGAATTCGTTGAATGAACGTTGAAGTTGATGATTTCATATGGACTTACCGATTCAAATAATGTTTTCCACTCGAAACGAACAAATGTTTACATCAGACGTACCTATGTCAAAAATATTTTGTTCTTCCTGGTTATTTCAGAATTCCTGGAACAAATACCTTCATTAATAAACGTTATAGAACTACTCAAAAACGATATTCGTACCTTGTTTGATTCGGATCTGTTCGTTTTCTTTCTCGAAACTGCAAATTTCCTAGAGCTTTTTTGACCTCTAAACTGAATGGACAATTTTCATGTACTTCCTTATAATTTCATAGTTTCTGGAACAAATATTTTTAGTGATTAACGTTATAAAACGATTAAAAACCCATATTCATACCTTATTTCATTTGGATCTGGCTTTTTTTTTCTGAAATGAGGACATTTTTGAGAGCACTTCCCTCTCGTAAGGAGACTTGACAGTTGTCATTGAATTCGATGTCATAAATAATGAAATTTTCAAAAATGTCAAAAATTTACCAATTTCTTACGTTCTTCTCGATATCTGAAATTTTTCCTGAATTTTCTTTGCTACAAACCTCGCGGAGCCCGAGACCTTTCCAACGAATGCAAAACCGTTGAAATCGGTCCGTGCGTTCTGGAATTATAGCGTCAGGGAGGAAAACCCGACTTATTTTTATATAGTAGATTTCATTTGGATCTGGCTTTTTTCTTCTGAAATGAGGACATTTTTGAGAGCACTTCCCTCTCGTAAGGAGACTTGACAGTTGTCATTGAATTCGATGTCATAAATAATGAAATTTTCAAAAATGTCAGAAATTTACCAATTTCTTACGTTCTTCTCGATATCTGAAATTTTTCCTGAATTTTCTTTGCTACAAACCTCGCGGAGCCCGAGACCTTTCCAACGAATGCAAAACCGTTGAAATCGGTCCGTGCGTTCTGGAGTTATAGCGTCAGGGAGGAAAACCCGACTTATTTTTATATAGTAGATTTATTAATCAGCAATCAGAACACATTCTTATAAGCTTATTTTATATCCATACAGTGATAAGAGAATTAAGCGTGAAAAAGTTCCCCCCATTGGGGGAATCCCTTAATATTCCATTAGGTCAGTTGGCCATTTCCTTTGCAGTCTACTTGCTTGGTTGTCCTCTGTTAGGGGTCGTAGAGGGGTATTTGTGTGCTCTTTTAATCTAGAATGATGATTTCTACTTCTTGTTTTAATGACATCCATAATAAAGGAGATTTTCATATCTTCTTGGAGAGTTAGGTTTGTGACATACCATGATGCGTTGGCTATCATTCGCAATATCTTGGACTGGCTTCTTTGTATTTTGGCTATATTTTACTTGCTTGCACATCCCCAAATTTCAAGTCCATACGTCCAGATTGGAATTATAACTGTTTTGTACAGTAGAATTTTATTTTCTAATGACAGTTTTTAACCTCTTTCCACAAGCCAATACATCTCCTTGATTTTCAAGTCTATTTGCTTCCATTTTTTTTAATGTGTTCTTGCCAAGTAAGTCTGGTATCTAGAAGGAATCCTAAATACTTTGCTGTTTCTGCCTGTGGTATTGCTTTTCCATTAAGGTGTGGTGGGCATCGTTCTTTTCTCAAGGTGAAATCTACTTTTTTTGATTTTGTTTCATTTATTTTTATTCTCTATTTCTAGATCCATTTTTCCACAAATCGGTGAAGGCGTTGTTGAGTTATTAAATCACAACGAAAAGTGGCACTTATATTTATATATTAGATTTCGTAATCATATTCTTCTAATTTAATTCTCCAGCGCATAGGTCGGGAATTTGGTTCTTTCAATGAAAAAAGCCAAGTTAATGGTTTATGATCAGTATAGATAGTAAATTTTCCTCCGTATAGATAAGGTCTGAAATGCTTACAGGACCAAACGATATCTAATAATTCTTTTTCTATAGTGCTGTATCTACTTTCAGCACGGTTCAAGGTTCTACTCGCGTAAGCATTAGGTACACCTTGTGATAATACTGAACCGATTGCATGACCTGATGCGCCAGTAGTTAATACGAATGGTTTATCGAAGTCTGGATATTTCAATATAGGGTGATTTAATAAACTTCGTTTACAAATTTCAAAAGCTTCTACGTATTTAGGATCATTTACATTTAATTTGCTGTCTTTCTTGAGACAATATGTTGAAGGCTTGGTAATTTTCGCAAAATTAGGGATAAATTTTCTATAGTATCCTACTAAACCGAGGAAAGATTTTATCTTTTTCTGTGTATCGGGTATCGGAAATTGAGTTACCCCTTTTAATTTATTAGGATTATGTTTTATACCTTCCGATGTAATAATGTGTCCTAAGAATTCAATTTCAGTTTTAAAGAAATGACATTTGTCTAATTGTATTTTCAATTTTTTTTGTTGTAAAGCATCTAGAATAGTATGAATATCTGCTAAATGCTGTTCTAAAGTTTCTGAGAATATAATAATATCATCCATGTAGATATAACATATTCTACCAAAAAAATTTTTCAAAACATTATTCATTAAACGTTGAAAAGTAGCAGGTGCATTTTTAAGACCAAAGGGCATTCTAAGGAATTCATAATGTAGGTACATTTTCTACAGTGAAAGCAGTTTTTTCAATGGAATTCTCATCTAATTCAATTTGATGGAATACGGACGCTAAATCGAGCGTAGTAAAATATTTTTTTCTCCAACCATCAAAAAATGCTGTCATTTTTGTACTATTTTCAGGTGCAAAAGTCATAAATTCCCTTACCGTACAAAAATTCATTCGTTACTTAGCAACACTTTTAATCCTAGGATTAAAAACGCTAATTTTAATCCTTGGATTAAAAGTAATTGCATTTGACATCTAGTTGACAATCACTGTCATTAGCATGTGTTCAAATTTATAACCAAATTATCAACGATTTTTGACTGAAACCAATTTTATTGTAATTTTGACTTGGTTGGAGAAAAAATAGTATATATTATTCGGACTAAAAGTGCCTATTTTAACTCGCAATTTCTGGGAATCGATAAAATTTAGCGTGAACAGGGACTTTATCGCTTGTTCGAATTTTATGTTTAATTTTAGTTGAAAAATTAAGTGGTTGACCCGGTAATTGAAGAACTTTTTCATTCATTTGAATAATTTTCGATAATTGACTACTAATTTCTGGTTTTAAGTGACTAAGGTCAATAGGAATTTTTGTTGGATTTTGACATACTTGTAGATATTTAAAAGGTATTTCACAAAAATCATTTTTCAATAGTTGATTTTTAAAATCTAAATTTAATCCATATTTATTTAAAAAGTCGTCTCCTATAAGTCCATCATAATTTTTATGAAATTTATACAGGCCCGCCGCTAGCTGTCGGAGCGCCCGCGTGCAAATACTGTTATGCCGCCCCCAATAGAACCCTACATAAAGAGCGTATCCAGAGAGCAATTGGGGGGGGGGGGTGGTCTAGTGGAAAGTTTTAGCGAGGGACCTGAACTGTTCTTCATCATTCTGTTTTTATCTTTATTTTCATAATTCTCTCTTCAAAATCACGTACCTACCTAAACTCGGCTAGTAGAAAGGGCGCAATTTGGTAACAGATGGTTTTTTATGACATGCAATAATTGGCATAAACGATACGGTGACACTGAAAATATTCAACTACTACTACCTGGTTGTTATATTGGGAAAAAGAACATCTGCAAATGTTTCTAGTAGAATATCCAACAAAATTAGAGATGCCTTAGGAACTTTCTGAATCGATGTTTAAATTCGATGAAAATTTTTTCCGAGGGCGCCATTCGAAGTTCCGGGAGGGCAATTTATCGGATTATGTGAATTTTTCGATCTTGAAGTTTTACGCCATAACTGGATCTAGGCTCTCTCAGTATTTCGCCTTGCACCTGCGGAACTTGGGGGGGGGCGGCAGTGAGAACTAGGAACTATACCTGAAAGAAACACTGCAGTGAATTCACTAAATTCCGTGGATATACGGAAACTATCGATGTTGGCCGCCTGTCCTCCCGATCCTTCAGAGAAAAAGTCCCAAATGTTGATGTTGTTCGATCGCATATGGCAAAATTTCTATGTTTCTATGAAAGTTGTCAAACTTTTAAAGCAGTTGGAGTTGGACAACCCCCCCCCCTTTTTTTTGCTCCCCCCCCGCTTACCACGTTGTTTCTCCCCTCCAAAAAAAATTTAAATTTCACTGGATTTGCCGCTTCCCTGGACGTGCCGCCCTTGTGCCGGGCACGCCTTGCACGCCCGCTTACGGCGGGCCTGAATTTATATAATACTAGCTGATCCGGCAACCGTTTCTTGCCTTATAAATTATAAATAACCTAGATACCGACTATAGCGCCACCTGTCGGGCTGATTTGTGAATCTAAACCATTCTCGAATCTCCACGAACACACACAAAAAATTTCATCAAAATTGGTCCAGTCGTTTAGGAGGAGTTCAGTCACATACACACGCACACAAGAAATATATATATATATATATTAAGATGAAAGGATGGAAATCATTTATTTGAAATTCTGAAAATAATGGTAAAGAGACTTTTTCATTCGAAGTTTGTTGTCTCATACAAGCAGTTAATGTGGTACTTTCACAAAAAATATTTTGAGGGAAATTATTATATGCGAATTTTGGATCAATGAGGCAAACTGAACAACCGCTATCTATTAATAACTTACATTTTGGATTAGCTAATTCAATATAAGGTAATTGATTTGTATTATCTAGCGTTTGATTTAAGTCAATGTGTTTTCTGAGGCTAGAATTTGATAATTTTCAGCAATGCGTGTACTATCATTTTTTATTTTATCATTTGTATGATTAGGGGAATTCGATTCAAGATGCGTTAATTCCTCTACAATAAAATCTGGGTTTCGACCATTATTGAAGTATTTTCTCTGAGGATTATATTGTGTCGAATAATTATTTCTTTTCTGGGGATAATTACGCGTCTGTATTGATATTCTTTCGGGGGGTGTAGTAATTCTTTGATTCGGATTCGGTTTAAATACATTTGTATTTCTGGATGTACTCGGTTCTCCAAACACTTCACGATGTGTAGGATAATGAGTATTCACGGGACGTTGATTGAATTGAATTGGTTGTGATAGAAATCTCTGTTGAGTTTCACGATTAGAAAAATTATTAAAATGATTATTTCGAGGAGTTTCACGATTTGAAAAATTATTAAAATTATTTCGATAATTATTTTGATTATAATGATTGGATTTATTCTGATTTTGACGATAATCAGCATAATTATTTCTAGTATTTTTAAATGATGCGGTTTTTCGACTTTTGTCCAACATTTCATATTGTGCTAAATTCATAATATAGTCTTAAACAGCGTTTACAGTTTGATCAAAGTTGAAAGCATTATTTGTGATTAAATACGTTCTAAGTTCAATTGGCGAATTTGAAATTAATACTGTTTTACAAATTTTCAAAATATTAGTTTTATAGATAAGTTTTTCGGGATCAGGCATAGGATCTGCATCTATCCTATAATTAATTCTAATTTTCAAAGCAATAATTTTATCAATAAAAGATAACATGTCTTCATTCGGTTTTTTAGCTAAAAATTGTAATTGATGTATCAAAACATCTGAATTGATTTGATCGCCAAATTTAGTGTATAAGAAACGCTTAAGAACATCCCAATTGTTTGGAATATCAGAAGTAGATACCTCTGCATGAGCTCTGTCGGTGAGTATCGACTTAACTACCGCAAAACAATAATCCTTTACAAGCTGTGGTTCATTATTAAACATGAATAATAATTGTTCCGCACTACGTATGAACGAATGCATTTCATTTTCAATTCCTGAAAATCTAGGTAAAAGTGAACCGAATTTTTCGGGTAATGTCAAATCTATTCTTTCCAATGCCATTTTATTTTTATTTCTACGACCAGAAAAATGCTTTAATGAAGTAATATTGAATAATTATTTGTTACTGTAATATTATAAAATTAAAATTGAGGTAATCGGGTTTTTATAATAAGAAACCTAGAAAAAACTCTTATATCGGATTTTAAAAGAAACCAAGGAAAAACTGTGATACAAGTTTTACGCACAACACTCGGGAAAAGGTTGACTAATTTTGGGCCAGATTAGGGAAACTGGGAGGATAGAAAGAGTGGAAATGCTCACCAAATGTTGTATGTTTTCGATGTGAAGTCGTCACGGGGCGCTACTCGGGTGATCAGGCTTCTGGTTTTCTGAATTTTCGGTTATGCTGAACAGTTGAAACTGAAGGTCTGGGAAGATTTTTCTGCTGTCGAGGTTGCACTAATTCTTCTCAATAAGACCGGCACAATTCCATCAATCTCGTCGCCAGTTAAGTTTTTGAGGTAGAAAACCAAGTTTTTAAAAAACTATTTATTTTCGAAATACAAGAATACAATGGTACGTCTGAACAAGTCTAACTCTAGTCTATCGCTGCTGAAACAAACACATTCAATTCCTTTTATAAGTTTCCTTATCGAAATAGAGATGCTGAATAGCAATATGATTCAAAAAGGGAATAACAAATATGATGCCATAGGGTGCAATAGGAAAATGCTGAGTTGGGAAAATAATGCCTTGCAATATACAGGGCTTACGGCATATAGGAAAGGATTTTGAATTGAGAGCTAACAAAATACAATACATGAAACAAAAAAGTCCCTAGCTGAGGTTGGTGCAAAACGGGGTACCATACTATTCTGTCGTATGATACCAGAGCACAGGGAAAAACCTCAGTAGAAAAAACCCTGCCTCGCCGTTTTTACAAAATTGAAACTTAAAACTATTCGAATAAATACCTTCAATATTCAGATACAAAATACGTAATTCTTGCTCTTAGGCCAGGAGGGTGTTTTAAACCGGGTCTGGCGTTCCAAGTGATGATTTTCGGATCTTCTGTTCTTCTAAGACCGCTACAGGACCCTACTGAAGGGTAATCATCTCCCATAAATTTAAATAGTGGTACTTTATCCTAAATATCGAATTTAATTTCGGAATAATGATAAAAAACGTGTGACAAACTCAAAAAACTACCCCAACAAGCTCTTTATATTATATTTTTGAAAGAATTTTATGATGACTCTGTACTTTATGAAAATTAATTTAAAACACTTTTTATTCTTAGACTCTTGTTAAAACATAATAACATTAATAAATTCATTATTCCGAACATTGCATCATCCAGACAAAATTCAATCATTCGAGAAGAAACATACTTCAGTCTTTTGTATTTCTTATTCCGTGATTTTGATTATGAAATTTTATCCGAGGAACGTAAAAATATCTTATTTGAAAATCATGATTCACCTTTAGCTGGCCGTCAAGGATTTGAACGAACATATGAAAAAATTAAACAAATATATTCTTGGAATGATATGAAAGAACAAATTAGAAATTATATCAAAAATGTCAAATCTGTCAAAAATCCAAAACTGATTTTAAACATAATAAAAGTCCCATGGTTATAATAACTACCTCAACAAAATTTCGTGAAAAAATTGCATTGGACATAGTAGGTCCTTTACCTATTACCAAAAATAATAATCGCTTCATTTTAACATTTCAAGATGATCTTACAAAATTCATTCAAGCATATTCTGTTAATACTCATGATGCCAATACTGTAGCAATTCATTTTCTCAAATTTTGTACCCAATTTGGTTTTCCTTCTAGCATTCTCACATATAAGGGTACTGAATTCTCTTCAAATGTCTTCAAGGAAATTAATAAATTTATGTCGATTAAACAAAAACAATTTACCCCATATCATCCTCAAACTCAAGGTTCATTGAAAAGAACTCATTTAACACTTAAAGATTATTTTAAATGCTATGTCAATAAAGATACGAATAATTGGAATTAATTTTTAAATTTCGCTATTTTTACTTATAATACATCAATTCATAAATCAACTCAAAAAACCCCTTATGAATTAGTTTTTGGACAGAAAGCAAGAGTACCTTCTCAAATTAATAATCCTAAACTATTAGCAAACTATTCTGATCCTGCAAATGATATTAATAATAAATTGAAATTTTGCGTGAAACGGCTCATGAAAACTTTATTAAATCGAAACTCAGATCGAAGGAATATTATGATAAATCACATAATCGAACATATGTCTTTAACGAAGGAGATCTTGTTTTACTTTACGGTAATCATTCAAAAGCTAAAAATAAAAAGCTCAATCCTAACTATAAATGTCCCTATAAAATCGAACAAATTCATAATAATCAAACGGCAACTCTAAAGTCGCGTCCACATTATGCCGAACGACATCATTCGACTTGTGTCGTTCGACAAAGTCGACTAAGTGTGGACGTTGTAGAAGTTGAATCGAATCATGTCGCTTCCAACCCGAAAAAGCGCGGTCCAGATTAAAGGAAGTCGAATCGAATGATTCACGTCCACACCGATGTTGAATCGAACGTGTTGGCCCTCAACGTGTCGAATGATGTCGTTCGGCATAGTGTGGACGAGACTTAAGAATAAGCAGAACTAAATTAAAAACTTATCATTTCAATTTAACGATGATATTCCTTGTATTCATATTCCTAGCCCCACTCCAGGCGCATCAAACGAAATATAAAATTAATCCTATTGAATCTGCAGCCGGTCTTTTATTTCATTATCTAGAGAAAGCACATGTATCCAATAATAAATATACGATATTAACATATCATAATCTAACTCATATCAAATATCAAGTTGATCAAATGTCGAAATATAGGGTTATCCATTTTGCGGTTTCAAAAGTAAACGTTAATAAAACACATAAAAAATATTTTTTATCATGATATTTCTTTTTTATTATGAAGTTTGAACGTTGACATTTGTGTGAAACACTACATCATTTAAATGACAACCACCCGAATTGTTGCAAGCATCGATTCTTTTGAGGTAATTTTCGACCACATTTTGACACATATTGGGCGGTATCTCAGCCATAACTTGACGAATATTGGTTTTTAACTACTCAAGAGTTGAAGGTTTATCTGCATAAACACGGTCTTTCGCGTAGCCCCACAAAAAAAAAGTCAAGCAGTGTCAACTCGCATGATTTTGGTGGCCAGTTGATATCGCCGTCCACCGCCGGTTGTTCAAGCACCCATTCGACGTATCCACGATGTTGATGTGAATGGTCGGCTGGCTTCAGTTGTTGTGTGAGCTGGATTTTATTTGGGTGTAGGTGTAGATCTTAATGCAAAATACGCCATAATGTGCCTCAAGACAGTCCTAATTCCTGAGAATAACGAGGAATCGACAGATTCGGGTCTTCGGCAACACTTTTACTTATAGTAGCGATATTTTCAGTGGTACGAGCAAAACGATGATGCACAGGGCTTACAATATCTGTAACCAATCCAGTCTCTTCAAATTCCTTCACAATTTTACCAATTGCTTGCGTAGTTGGACGATTATGTAAACCAAAATCTGCTCTTAAAGCACGATATGTGTCTGTGGCAGAATCGCCATTTTTGTATTAGGTTTTTACAATTTTCATGCGTTGTGCGATAGTCAAGCGATCCATTTTCATAAATGTCAGACTTTCAACTAAACAAAAAAATTTTTTCTAAAAGACTTCGTTTGACAGATATCGAATTCCAGCCGTATACTTTTGAAACCACGACATGGATAACCCGTTATAACACGGCTTCTATTAATATTTGTAATATTCTCTATACAGAACACATTGCAAGTGACTGTAAAAATCAATTGAGTTATGTTAAAACTAAAATGAATCTTATCAATCAATTATATCGTAGCTTAGCTCATCAAATAAATCCTCAAAGAAGGAAACGCGGACTTTTAGATGGAGTTGGAACAGCAATTAAATGGTTAATCGGTACCCCTGATGCAAATGATGCAGATTTCTATTCAGATTCAATTAATGAATTAATCAATAATAATAATCAAACTAAAGTCTTGATGCAACAACAAGTTACTATCTTATCATCTACAATTTCTAATTTTAATAATTCTTTTCGTAAAATGAATGAAAATATTGAAATTCTTAATAACAACTTAAAAGCTTTTTATATCTATTCGAAGGAAATGAAAAACATGAAAGAATCTTTAGAATATGAAAACAGTATTACAAATCATTTATTCCTTCTCATCGAAATGACTGATGAAATCTTAAACACTCTTGAAAATTATGTAAATGAAGTTATTTTATTGCAACATGGCATTATCAGTTATAGAACAATGTTTCCAGAACAATTGCTTCATGAATTACGAATAATATCTACGGAATTCACTCTTCCTATAGTTCCAACTATTTATAATATCTATCTTTATTATAAATTTATGGATTTAAAATCATTCATTAAAAACAACATTTTAATAATTGCCTTCGAAATACTTCTGGCATCTTTCGAAATTCTTGATCTTTATCATATTTTATCTTTACCTACTCCTCATCCAAATGATGAACACCTTATTTTCCTATATTGAACCATCTAAACCATATCTCCTCATATCCCATATGAGAACCAGTTATTTGATGGTCGATAATTTGGACAATTGTTAAACCGGAAGTATCTCATTAGTGAAAATATGCTCATCAGATGCATTGTGGTCCATTACACTCAGCTGCCAAATTTCAAAAATATCGCCCGTTTCGTTTTAAAGATATTAATTTGGTGCCGAACTTTATCCCAACCCTGTATAGCCTCCCTGAATAGAAAAATACAATCGGAAATACTAATTTACTAGGAATATCTTAATCTATTTATAGGTTTCAAGTTTCTTTTCGGTCTGAAATAACTAGTACTAGGAACATTTGCTTCACCTATATCTGACTCAGGATCTTTCTCAATTAATTCATCATCTTGATATAAGTTTTGCTGTTTATCATTACAAATAATTACTTCATTACTTTTTTCCAATTCAACATTATTGTCAGTATAATTTGACTCAGGAATCGACGAAGAGAAAGAAGCTGGAACAGAAACATTTTCCGAATTGAAATAGTCACCAGGTTGAAATTGACTTTTATATTTCCTTAACTGATTCGAATGTCGTTTCCAGTTCCTTTCTAGTTCGGGTATATTCACAATGAATGTACATTTTCCTATCTTTTTGGATACAATGCCTTTAATGAAAACAGGATTTTTAACATTCCTATAGTCTTTAACTAAAACCTGCTCACCAACTTCGAAGTCAATTTTCTTATTTCCTTTATAATACCTCTTCTGTTTCTCTTGTGCTTTTTTTACTTTTTCGGCAATTTCAGAGTTTTCTCTCGGTATAATTAAATCAAATCTAGTTCTAAGATTGCGACCAAACATTAGAAATGCTGGACTCACCCCAGTAGTGCAATGAGGTGTATTTCTATAATCAAATAAAAACCTATTTAGAATTTTATTGAGGCCAAGTTTTGAATCACTAACAAATGCCTTCTTGAGGGCGTTCTTCACAGTTTTAACGCCATTTTCTGCTAAACCGTTTGAACTGGGATTATAAGGAGCACAAGTTAAATGCTGAATATTATTTTTCGATAAAAAATCCTGAAATTCCTGAGATAAAAATGTTTGAGCATTATCAGAGACTAGGGTTTTGCACAGTCCAAAACGAGCAAAATAGACTTCTCAAAACATGAATAGTGGAAGTCGTATTGATAGAAGCTATTTCAAAAAACTCCAACCATTTGGAATGTGCATCAACAACCACTAAAAACATACGACCAATAAAGGGACCTAAAAAGTCTATATGCAAACGTGACCAAATTTCGTTAGTCCATTTCCAACAGTTGAGTTCAATTTTTGCCGGATTGTTTCCGTAAAGTTGGCAGGCCTCGCAATTTTTTACCTCCAATTCAATTTCTTTGTCGATGCCTGGCCACCAAAAATAAGATGTCACAAGAGACTTCATTTTGGAAATACCTAAATGGGATGAATGTAATTCTTTCAACGTTTCTTTTCTGGAAGCAACGGGTAGGACTAGTCTGTGATTCCAAAATATACAAATATTCTGTATGAATAATTCATGTCTTTTTGAAAAATACTTCTTACTAATTGCATTAATTTTTTTTTGTGAATCAGGCCATCCCTTTTGAATATAATTTTTAACCCTGCCCAATTCTTCATCACACTGTACTGTTTTCATAAAATCCGAATGGTTTAAACTCGCTCTAGTTTCATTACCTACAAAAAAAGTTCACATAATCAATTTCTTTATCACTTGTGTTCGAGTCATTGTAATTCGATACTGGCATTCTAGACAAACTATCCGCTTTATTGTCGCCTGATTTTACATATTCTATCTCGTAGTTATATCCACTCAGAATAACAGCCCAGCGGCGTAACCGATTTGCTGAGAATTTAGGAATTTCTCTCTTTTCTCCAAAAATTGCTAAAAGAGGTACATTATCAGTGACCAAAATGAAATTTAGGCCATACAGATATTGATGGAATTCGGTAACTGCGAAAATGATTGCAAGACCTTCTTTCTCAATTTGAGAGTAGGATTCTTCGTGAATATTCAAGGTACGTGACGCATAAGCTATTGGCTTTTCTATTCCAGAAGGTAAAATATGAGAGAGAATGCTTCCAACCCCTTTTTCTGAAGCATCAACAGTAAGTTTAATATCGAGATTAGGATTGAAATGCACAAGAACTTCCGATGATTGTAAAATACCTTTAATTTTATTGAATGTATGTTCGCAGTCAGAAGACCAACACCATTTCTTATCTTTTTCTAATAATTGATAAAGAGGATGTAAAATAATTGACAAATTTCGAATGAACCTAGCATAATAATTAACCATTCTAATAAAGGATCTCAACTCTGTGATATTGGTAGGTGCTGGAGCATTTTCTATTGCGGAAGTTTTCGATTTTGATGCATGCAGACCTTCTTTATCGATTATATGACCCAAATACTCGATTTTAGATTTGAAAAATTTGCATTTCTCTCTACTAACCTTGAGCCCGGCCTCTCTTAGTTTCTGTAAAACAAGTCGCAATATTTTTAAATGTTCTTCGAGAGTTTTGGAAAAAAATTGGAAAGTCATCAATAAATACTATCACTCCTTCAATCCCGCCGAGGAGAGAATCCATAACCCTTTGAAATTTTGCCGGTGCAGAAGCAATGCCATATGCCAATCTATTGAATCTATACAAACCCTTGTGCGAAGAAATTGTTAATAGCTTTTTAGACGGTTCATCTAGATAGAGTTGCTCAAATGGTTGTGATAAATCAAGTCTTGAGAACAGCTCTGCTCCTTTTATTTCATTGAATAATTCATCAACTCGCGGTAAGGGATGCTTATCCACTTCTATCTCAGGATTCAGAGTGATCTTGAAATCTGCGCACAATCTAATCTCTCCATTTTTCTTAAATACTGGCACTACTGGGCTGGCCCATTCATTGAAGTCCACCGGCGATATAATACCTAGAAGTTCCAAACGATTTAGTTCATCTTCGACCTGTTTTTTTATTGCAAAGGGTATAGGTCTTGCTTTGAAAAACTTAGGTGTAACATTCTGATTTTTCAGTTTTATTGATATTAATCCTTTAGTAAATTTACCAAGACCCGGAGAAAAAACATACTCATACTATTTGCAAAGTTTTTCTAAACATTCTTCCATATTCAATTTGTCATTATCTACAAAATTCAAATTTTCAAATTTCAAGTCAAACAATTTCAGAAATTCCCTGCCTACAATTGGCGGTCCACCATTTTTGAAAACAAAATAATCAACAAATATTTGTTTACTTCTATAACAGACTGGTAGATTGAGAACACCTGTAGGCAGCGATTCACTATTATCGTAAAACAGAAAACGTTTACTCGTTTCCTTCAATTCAAAAGAGTAGATTCAGAAAAATTGCTCGTTGCCTATTTGCATTTGTGATGTCGTTAGCACAGAAATAGTTTTTCAATTTCGCCCTGTAAATGGTCCACGAATTTGTGACACAAAATTCCTTGAGGACTCCGATTGCCGGAGGAACTGTTTCAGTCATTTTAACTTGAAAAGAAAACACAACACAATGTTCTTCAGGTCACTCGATATATAGAATCGAATTTATCGATTACGATTATATATCTACTTCCTTTTGCACTGTTTATCCTCGTCGCCAAGTGTAAATATTTCACATATAAAATACGCCAATTTATGTTGATACTTTTATTTTCATACACAGAATGAATATCCATCCCAACATAAAGGTACATATGTATGTATGCAGATAAGAAGCGGCCTGCGCATTCTTAGCTCACAGAATTACAACTTAAGAATTATTCAATATATCACATTCCTTCTACCAGTATTACCGACGACGATTGTTGTGAGAAACTCAAGAAAAACATCATTCTGAATTCAATCCATTTGGAACCCCTCAAATTCACCCAAATCAACCTCCATGAGTTGAAATACGCTCAGTAGAAATTAAGTGAATTTGACGAACAACTTCAATAACAATTGAACAAACCGTTCATCATTCAACACTCGTCATGGCTTCAAACTGCAATCTCAATACTAATTGGCTTAATCCTTCTGGTCATTATCTACAACATCCTCAAATGGTGTGGTTTCATCAGACTCTTGAGAAGATTCCTATGTTGTACCAGAGAACCAAAAGCTATTGAAGGCAACCCATGTTTCCAAATCTTCAACCAATGTTGTACTACCACCCTTGTGGAATAACCCATTCCAGTCTTCTATGATGCAGAACTACAGCGTATCAATGTCACTGGCACTTCCAATTCTCCACATTCCAACCAGGAAGAAGCCAACAGCACAGGCTCCCATTCATTAAGAAGATCCAAGAGAAACCAAGGAATCAAGATCAACCCTTATTAAATCCAATCCTATTTATTCTGATTCAATTTATAATTTTCAATACTTTCACATTTGATACTTTCTTAATTAATATCATATTTTCAATGTTAACTGCATCATGTCTTCAACTTTTGAATTTTTACAATTTTGTAATATTTATCTTAACGTTTCAATTCCATATTTCTTAAAACTTCATATATTTTTGTAAAGCGATATGTTGCTTCTAGATTTTTGCTCTTTCTTAAAAATAATATCAAAAATCTTCTTAGGGGGGAAATGTTGGCAACCCCTCAACAATGAGCCTATTGTTCACATATTCTTGCTGACTTCAGCTATTTCCAAAATAATATATAAAGAAGCAATGCAACGCTCATAAATCAGTTCATATCTATCTCCGGTCAAGAATACTTCTATCTCGTCAAGTTCATCTCTATCTTCCGTAGAGTTTACATCTCTCTTTCGTGAATATTTTCCGTTATATTGTCCGTTATCATAATAAATGTAACGTGTGTTATTCTTATAATAAACAAGTGCTTTCTCATATTGTGTTCACATTCAAACCAGTGATTTCCAACCTAAGTGAAATAATTATAATTCTAGGGAACACCTAATAATAATCAAGTGATATTGTTCCTTTATTGGATTTATTGAATCAACCTTTGGATTTATCTCCCGAATCCACCTTACTTCATCAACTTCATTTACTATCATCCTCATATCTACAAGTTCCGGAGCTACTTCAAAAGGCTGCCCTGGTGACAGCATACTGCTTTCTTCTTCAATTGTGTTTGGAATACAACAATATTCACTTTGAATATACAACAAATGAATCGATAAGCGATGCGAATACAAAATATATTTATTTGTTTCTCATTTGTAAACGTCACTTTCCAAAAACACAATATTAATCAAGAAAATTTATTTTACCAAGTCACTAACTTGTAAAACTGACAGTTGACTTGTAAAATTTTTACAAGTTAGTAGCATTATTTACATGTATACAAATGTATTTCTCAATAAACGTTCTCAAACTATTCAAAAACGATATTCGTACCTTGTTTTATTCGTATCTATTTGTTTTCTATTTCGAAATTGCAAATATCCTAGAGGTTTTTCGAAGGACTTCCCTCTCGTAAAGCCACTGACAGTTGTCATAATTTTCCGATGTCATAAAAAATCATGAATAGCTTACGACATTTGCGACGAATTATTGAGATTTTTTTGGAATTTATCTAACCTTATTACAAATCAGAAACAAATAAAATATAAAACAATACACGCAAGGTAACGGGTTTTACTGGCTCAAGGAGGTAACTGACTCGCCTGCGGCTCGTCAGTTATATCCTCCATTCGCCAGTAAAAACCCTCTTACCTTGCTAGTAATGTTATATACTATTTCAGGTAAACTGAAAATATTTGTGGTTTAGTTAACCTAACCACTAAAATAAACAAACAAAATGAAGGATGCGAATGACGTCACCTGGTTGACAACTCCGAATGCGTACTCGGCGATAATTAGAAATCAGCGTCGTACCTTCGTACTGAACACTTTTGTGGACTTGGGCGAAATGCCTAATGAGAAATTTGATGAACTGTCAAAAAAACTTACAAAATGGAGACTTATTAGCTCTATTGCGTAGAATATATTTCTCTCAAAAACAGAATCGATTTAATTCAAAAATTCATTGTTTCTTTGAGAAATAAATCGAAAAAATTAAGCAACAACCCTCCGGCCGCGAAAAAAAAATCCCAATGAATATGATGCAAGATATATGAACGGAAACAAGTGAAATCTGCAGTCTTTATACGAAAAAATCACTAAAAAGAGGCGAAAGGGACCAAAAAATGTTAGCTCTTCGCTGTATTCAATAAGTAGAGCGAGTATGGACTGTATTTTTTATAATAGATGTTGCGATAGCAGAAACAATTCACAGGTTTTCCGTCAATGAGAAACTGAATATAAAAGCTCCTACCAACTCCAAATGGGCGGTAATGATTTGGGGGCTTCCTTTTCTTTCGTAGGCCTGGAGGGATCCCTCAATGAAGGCACACCAGTGGTCATGCACTTGATATTCTTGAACCTTATAACTAATTGCTCTCTATCAGTTACTAACACTTGAAATATTTTGCCACACATAACAAAGTAAAGTAAAATTAAGCGAAAAATAGCGATAATGCGAATATTCTGTATAGCGACGAAATATGCGGAGAACTCGAAAGTATAACACTCTCATTAACAGTTCCAATTAATAATGTTTTTTGCTGTTCAAAAAAACCGCTCGTTCCATGTTGGCGCATATTGCCAATATTTTCAGAGCATTTCATAAGTCAGCAACCCACAATACAGAAAAGTGCAATTGTGTGCTGCCGACACAACAGAGTGAAAACCTATAAAGCTTTCGAGAAACTAATTGTATGTATGTATCAATAATGTTTGAAGTATATATAAAACCAAAAAGTATATAAAACTGTTGATACTGAGATTGACAGTTTCAATTTTTGGACATAATTAACACACCGTTTCAGTTCAGTTAGACGTCATAGTGATTTTTTCATATTATAAATTGATCTCCTCAAAAATATGTTAATGCCGTACTGTATCAGATTGCCATACAGTACCCCTAAAATTGTATCGTCACTTTCATCAGCCTGAAAAATATGGTCTGCGGAAAAATGTACGGCATCATTTCTTCCTACTTTATCAATGTTTATACGATTTGAAACAAGTGATGAAATATAGAAAACTGCTATATTTCATTAATCTATGATATTTAAACTTTCACAATAATTTGTAAAATTTCAGTTTTTGTATTTCTCTATAATTTTTTTAGAACGATTTCTTTTGAACGAGAATACTATATAACAATTTCATTTCACAATATCATGTTAAAAAAAAATTTCCCCTACAGAATCAAATGACTTTACAGCTCTTTAAATCAAGGATACGATGAAATTAAGATAATTATTGATATACATTCAAATAAACAATCATTTTGTGACGGCATTATTTTTAGTAGTACTTTTGAGTGTTCATATATATCACATGTTCCGCACTGAGTAGACGTGTTTCGTGGAGCTCCTGAATTCGAGTGCTGAAATCAGTGGTTTATTATTGTTAACTACCAGGCAGCTTGTGACATCTATTATATCTCACTGCGTGAAAACATTTTTTGAGTGACCCCAGTTTCAGAGAAGTTCATCTTCGAATTAAAATTGAAAAATGCCGCTTACAAAACAACAGCGAGAAGAAATGAGGCAGTGCATACTCGAGTGTCTGTCTGATAAGGATTTCCTGATATCTTTATCCGATAAGGTGGCTGATAAGATATCCGCAACGATGCAGGAACATCTGAACCGTATGGAGGACCGTGTCACTGAACTCGAAAAGGAATCCCTTGTTTATAAACAGACAATTAATGAATTGAATTCTAAATTAAATAGATTAGAGCAAACTCGTAAACGAAAGCAGTTGAGGCTGATGGGACTGGAGGAAACGAGTAACGAGAATCTGCAGGATTCGGTCCAGAAGGTCTTCACGACGAATTTGGGACTGAACCAATCGCAGATTGTGCAGTGCTACAGGGTTGGTAAAAAAACAAACGATCAAAAATATCCAAGGCCAATTGTGGTGAAGTTTTCAACGGTATCATTCAAGGAGGAAGCGTATAAAAATAAAAAGTGCTTGAAGGGGACCAAGCTTGTTCTGGTCGAGGAACTCAGTACATACTTCGAATTATCGGTTACTGAAATTAGTTAAAGAGCAGATAGGAAAGAAGGATGTATGGTCTCTGAATGGAAAAATCTTCTTCAGATGGAATAATGCTAAGCATTGTGCCAGGACCACTGAGGAGTTTGAGAGCATTATTAATGGTACTATACAGGGTTGATGGAGCTGATCGACGTACGTTGCAGGTTTACTTGTGCTTTAACTTTGTTCTTGTACTAAATTTTTGTATTTTCAGAATTTGTATACTTATATAATTTTTTTTCTCTCATTTTTGTTGCATAAATAGTTGAGCGATCATATTTAAGGTAATTTTTTTTTTGCTTTTCGTAAGACATGAAAGATTTCGGTATAGCTTTTTATAATATACGTTCTTTGGTTTCGCACTTAGCTGATTTTCGGAATTTTCTTCTTAACTCTGAATTTCAAATTGTTGGTTTATGTGAAACGTGGCTTAACGATGGTGTGCCCACGCAGATTGTTAGCATCAGCGGATATAATTTCATACGTAAAGATAGGTCATCTAGAGGGGGAGGCATTGGAATATATCTCAAAGATCATTTGCAGTATGAGCTATTACACGAGGTCAGTTGTGTCTTTGTGGAGCAAATGTGGATTAAAGTCAAACTCAATAACAGGTGGATCATTGTATGTGTGGTGTATAGACCTCCATCAGGTAATTTTTCTCAGTTCATCAGTTCTTTCGAGGGGGCCGTGCTAAGATTCCATCCCTCAAGTTTTGAAATCATCTGTGGTGGTGATATGAATGTTAATTTTATCGGGGGTAATGACTACAGGGCCCGCATATTAACGGAGTTATTTCAAATTCTCAATTTGAGACAAGTGGTTGATACTCCAACAAGAGTCACGGAGAGATCTTCGACATTAATTGACATCATCTTGATCACATTTAGCGGTGGTGTGATATCGGTTGGTTCGAGTGATGTGGGTCAGTTATCGGATCATTTTTTGGTTTTTATTAAGCTCAATTTCGTTGAGAAAAAATCTGCAACTCGGATGATAACATCGCGATCGCTTAATAGACTTGATCGCAAAGTACTGGATGAGTTATTTCTGTTGACACCATTCAGCAACATTTTATTTATTAAAGACGTAAATTTGAAGGTAGCTTCTTTTACTAGTCTGTTGCTTGAACTCTTTGACCACATTGCTCCTCTGAGGCAGATAACGTTGAATAGTAAATGTAAGCCATGGTTTAGTGAGGCAATCAGACTGATGATTCGACAAAAAGATAAAGCTTTCAATAGATTCAAGGCTTCTGGTTCCCCTGAACACTGGCGGTTCTACAAGAGTGTTAGGAATGCAACTACTAGTGCTATTAATGCCGAAAAAAGATCATACCTTGAGTACTGTACTACAGCGAAGACAGGCCCCAAACAACTGTGGATAAATTTGCATGAAATGGGTGTACATAATAAGACCAAATCTTCCATCATACCTGAGTTTTTGAATGACCCAAAATCCATTAATGATTTTTTTTTGAAATTTCAGCAGTTGAGAGCGGTTGATCGGGACTTGATCAATTTTTATACTTCATCCCTTATGAAACCATTTGAGGAGAATCTGACTTTCACAACTGTAGACGAGGAAAAATTAATATCAATTATTACAGAGATTAAGTCGAATGCTACAGGCCCGGATCAAGTAAACTTGGATATGGTTCGAATGTGCTGTCCACGAATCATACCTTTTCTTCTCAACATTTTTAACACGTGCATTTTGGAGTCCATTTTCCCCGATGTCTGGAAGGTTGCTAGGGTGATACCTTTAGCTAAAAAACCCAATGTACTTAGTTATGACGATATTCGACCCATTGCAATTTTGCCCCTTTGCTCCAAAATACTCGAAAAAATCATAGCGTCCCAAATACGAGCACATTTAGACAGATATGATATCTTGCCGCAGCGACAATCCGGTTTTCGCCGAGGTCACAGCTGTTGCACGGCACTTTTGGATGTGGTTGACGAAATCTTGAGAGGGGTTGATTCGGGTGAGACTTGTGTATTGGTCCTCTTAGACTATTCAAAAGCTTTCGATAAAATAAACCATGAACTCTTACTCGCGATACTCGTACATATAGGATTTTCGAAGGCGGCGGTCGAGTTCATTCGCAGCTATCTGACTGGCCGGTCTCAATATGTTGAAACGGATGAGGGTTGTTCAGATGAGGAGTACGTTTTTTGTGGAGTACCACAGGGCTCCATTCTTGGTCCGCTGCTTTTTTGTATTTACACTATTTATATTGCACATAGTGTAAAATATTGTACAGATTTCAGCTATGCAGATGATAAACAATTGCTGCACAAATTTTTGTCTTCGGAGGTTGATCAGGCTTGTGATAGGGTAAGCGATGATTTAGAGGTATTGGCACGTGATTCGAGCAGGCATCATCTTGATTTGAACTCGACGAAAACAAAATTAATCATTTTCGGTAAACATAAGGAACAGCTCAAAGAAAAATTGAATATCCTACTGCACAATGTGAGATTGCCTTGTGAAACTTCCGCAAGAAGCCTTGGTGTTCTGATTGA
Source organism: Propylea japonica (assembly GCA_013421045.1). Lineage (NCBI taxonomy): Eukaryota > Metazoa > Arthropoda > Insecta > Coleoptera > Coccinellidae > Propylea > Propylea japonica. The sequence continues at coordinate 5,504,911 of CM024246.1, read as the reverse complement.
CTGGGACCTGAGATTCAGGGAGCATATAACAAAATGCATTCAGAGGGCTTATGCTAACCTGAAGGTTTTGTATCCACATCGGCACTATCTCGCAACTAAGCTTAAAATCATGCTGACTGACTCGCTGGTCACTTCAACTTTTGCGATGCGGTTTATGGCCCCTGTCTGACAGGCGAGTCCAGGCGGAGGATACAGATGGTTCAAAGGTCGTGCTTAAGGTTCATATACGGCGTCAGGAAGTTTGAACCGGTCATTCATAAGCTTTCTGATTGCAACTGGCTGGATATGGATAAGCGTAGGAGGTTTCATTCGGTTGTAATGTTTCATAAATTGATTCTTTTCAAATCCCCTCCATATCTATACAATAAGATAAGGTTCCGCTCAGATGTTCATAATTTGAACCTTCGTCATCGCGGTCTGCTCGCGCCGGCTGCGCATACTACTGCCATTTTTGAAAGATCATTTACGTATAATATTTCTAGTCAATACAATTATCTGCCTCCTTCCTTGAAATCTTGTAGCTTGCCTGCCTTCAGGAGAAAATTTAGGGAATATTTGTTGAACCAGGGATGAATCTGTGTGGGTGAACCATAACGTTTTTTTTATATTGCAATTTTCAAATATTTTGTGATCGCTCTGCTTGTTTGTATTATTATCAGTATCTATGAAATACAAATTTTTTCTTTTTTTTATAGTTGTATAAGTTAAGTTTGTATAATCCGCCGGGTGCAGGAATGTGTTTATTTTTCTTCGGCTGAATTTTGTAGTTTTTGGGAACTTACTCATAATCAGTTTCAAACTGTCGTAAGTGTCCCTTTTGCAGATATTGTTCAAAAACGAGTTATTTTCTGTATGTTTTATTTAAGTGGTATGTAATATGCATACTTTCTGCAAATAAAAATCTACTTACTTACTTACTTACTTACTTACTTAGGTAATGTTTTGGAACCGAAGCCGTACTTTTTCAAATCACCCTCTAGACCACATAAAGATAGGGGATTGCAACACTCGATTTTTCCCCTTGTCAAATGATATTTGTACGGCTTTGCAAAGTAATGGATTAGAAGCAGTATTGAAATAGTATGACACAGATGCCGTACAAAATCACATGACCAAATTTGACCTGGCAATTGTCAGAAAATAAAAAAAATTTCGACTTTGTGGCGCAACATTTTTTTACGGCACTGCGCACTTTTTTATCATTTTCACAGATCTATCGGTGGTAAGAATGTCGTACAGAAATATGTGATCAAAATGTATCCACTCAACCTGTACTTTCAAAATCTCACCTGCACTCATTTGGACAGCTTACAACTGACGGCATGGTGCTGAATCTTATTATTTTATGTTCTTATATCGTTCAAGATAGGTCTTCCAGTGGTTCAAATGACCCATAATTTTTTTTAACACGGGCCTGTAGTCTAGACAAATGAATTCAGTTCAGTTGATAATTTTCGTATTTTTCCGGAGCGTAAATCGTTAAATGTCAAATATTTTCGACATTCCCTAATAAACTTATAGACTACAGGCCCGCGTTGAAAAAATTATGGGTCATTTGAACCACCAGGTGACCTATCTAGAACGATATGAGAGCATAAAATAATAAGATTCATCACTATGCCGTCACTTGTAAGCTGTCCAACTGAGTGCAGGTGAGAATTCAAAAGTACAGGTAGAGTGGGTACATTTTGGTCACATGTTTTTGTACGGCATTCTTACCATCGATAGATCCGTGAAGAATAATAAGAAACCGCGTAGCGCCGTAAGAAAATGTGGAGCCACAAAGTCGAAATTTTTTTTTTATTTTTCGAAAGTTACCAATTTGGTCATTTGATTTCATACGGCATCTGTGTCATACTATTTCAATACTGCTTCTAATCCGTTATTCCGCAACGCCGTACAAAAATTATGCGACAAGGGGAAAAATATAGGGTTGCAATCCCCTCTCTTTCCGTAGTCGGGGGGGGGGGGTGATTTGACACAACATGAAATAAATTCATTTAAATTCATTTTGAAAGTATTTTATGCAAAGATAATATTTTTTCATATGCCGTATATTTTCGTTGGTCCAAAGGGAAAAATAGAAAAAATCCATTTATTCGTTCTAATTTTCATAGTCTTTTCGTGATTCTAGGTTCCTAGTTAGAAACTATGTTGAATATGGGTTTGTATTCTATCCATTTATACCAAAATATAGACATATTGTCACTGATAATTCCAAAATACAACATATTTTTAAAAAGTACTCATTACACTGAAGTTAGCAGACCCACTTGTCGCTTGATTTTGTACTGCAAACTTCAGTGTCATGAGTACTTTTTAAAAATATGTTGTATTTTGGAATTATCAGTGACAATATGTCTATATTTTGGTGTAAATGGATAGAATACAAACCCATATTCAACATAGTTTCTAACTAGGAACCTAGAATCACGAAAAGACTATGAAAATTAGAACGAATAAATGGATTTTTTCAATTTTTCTCTTTGGACCAACGAAAATATACGGCATATGAAAAAATATTATCTTTGCATAAAATACTTTCAAAATGAATTTATTTCATATTGTGTCAAATCACCCCCCCCCGACTACGGAAAGAGAGGGGATTGCAACCCTATATTTTTTCCCCTTGTCGCATGATTTTTGTACGGCGTTGCGGAATAACGGATTAGAAGCAGTATTGAAATAGTATGACACAGATGCCGTACGAAATCAAATGACCAAATTTACCCTGGTAACTTTCGAAAAATTAAAAAAAAATTTCGACTTTGTGGCTCCAAATTTTTTTACGGCGCTACGCGGTTTCTTATTATTTTTCACGGATCTATCGATGGTAAGAATTCCGTACAAAAACATGTGACCAAAATGTACCCACTCTACCTGTACTTTTGAATTCTCACCTGCACTCAATTGGACAGCTTACAAGTGACGGCATAGTGCTGAATCTTATTATTTTATGCTCTCATATCGTTCTAGATAGGTCACCTGGTGGTTCAAATGACCCATAATTTTTTCAACACGGACCTGTAGTCTATAAGTTTATTAGGGAATGTCGAAAATATTTGACATTTAACGATTTACGCTCCGGAAAAATACGAAAATTATCAACTGAACTGAATTCATTTGGAAATATAAAAAATATCAAAAATAAAGTACGATTATTACTCCGGATAATCGAACCTCATTACAACATAGCTATCCTATTAGGTTTCATTCATGCTATTATTCTATTATTTCATTTCAGACTTGAGCAAGTCTAAATATATACCCCTAAATTATTTCCTTATTTATTAATGAAAAACGGCCCAACCAACTCTACTTTTCGCCATATCGGTGAATCATATCACCTATCATTTGATGTATCACACAACATACATATATTTCCATTTGAAAAAATAAAGTAATGGAGTGCGAAGGGTGAGAAATATCAAATTTAAAAAATCATTTGATTTTTCATTTTTTGGCACGCTGTATATCGTTTACTGTTGACTGTTTTGAATACATAATGAAGATACATATTTTATTTATTTATTTATTTATTCACTTATCTACAATAAGATGGTAAATAAGTTTTTGACCCATCAAATTTACATGGGGAGTCAGTAAAATGTAAATACATCAACAAGATATGACACATAAGTACACTACTGGAAAAAATTAAAGGATCAAAAAAAAATTCCAAATTTTTCGGCAATTTTCAACGTGCCATAACTTTGAGAGGAATGGTCGTACAAGGAATTTAAAAAAAGGAAATTGTAGCTCGAAGTGTCTAGTTTTTGGATTAGAACTTCAAAATGTTTTGGTGTCATCGGTTGTTGAGTAATCTTGAAGAGACCATCATCAAAAAAAAATTCGAAATTTTTTTCAGTTTTTTCCTTGGTCTACGGGCTTGGAAAAATTTTTTTTTTGCTCAATCACTATGAGGATTGGATAGTTTCTCCATTCTGTTTTAATCTCATATTCTATAGATTTTGGTATATCCACTTCTTGTCAAGATATCAGCCTTCAAATGAAAAAGGATCCTTTTGCCTTTGAATATTGATACCTCGGCAACCAATGATTGCACAGAAAGCTAAAGGTGGGTTTAAGGAACTTGAATGAATTCCCTTCAACGGTTAGCCATTGCTTTTCCGAAAAAAAAATTATTCTTTCTGTCACATGAATTTGAAAATGCAACAAAAAAAGGTCTATTCGTGGTGTTTTCGGAATACGAGCGCTGGATCGAAAATATTGTGGGAACAGAAAATGTTAAGTGTGCAATTTACAGTTCAATAAGTCCACAAAAATCTCACAAAGAGCCAAATTAATCCAGTCAACCGTTTTCGTGTTTCACTCGATCGAATATCTGAAAAAATTAAAGGATCACGCCCTGAAAAGCTCATCACCTTTATAATCTTGACAAAACGAGAAAAAAAAGTTCACCAATTTTTCTCTACAATTTCATTACAGAGAGTTATTGAACTTTCAAAAGAGAAAAAAAAATTCTCAAAAAAAAATAAAAATAAAAAAAAATTTCCTCATATTTTTTTGGAACAGTAGGAATTTTTTTCGATTTTTTCGAGAATTTTTTTCGATTTTTTCGAGAATTTTTTTTCTATTTTGGAAGTTCATTATCTTTCTGCAATGAAATCGTTGAAAAGGGTCGTGAATCTTTTTTTTTCTTGTTTTTCCGAGATAATAAAGGTTTTGAGCTTTTCAGAGCAGGAAACGCGATCCTTTAATTTTTTCGGAAATTTGATCGGGTGAAACACGAAAACGGTTGGCTGGATTAATTTGGCTCTTTGTGAGATTTTTGTGGACTTATTGAACTGGAAAATGCACACTTAACATTTTCTGTTCCCACAATATTTTCGATCCAGCGCTCGTATTCCGAAAACACCACGAAAAGACCTTTTTTTGTTGCATTTTCAAATTCATGTGATAGAAAGAATAATTTTTTTTTCGGAAAAGCAATGGCTAACCGTTGAAGGGAATTCATGCAAGTTCCTGAAACCCACCTTTAGCTTTCTGTGCAATCATTGGTTGCCGAGGTATCGATATTCAAAGGCAAAAAGATCCTTTTTCATTTGAAGGCCGATATCTTGACAAGAAGTGGATATACCAAAATCTATAGAATATGAGATTAAAACAGAATGAAGAAACTATCCAATCCTCATAGTGATTGAGCAAAAAAAAATTTTTTCAAGCCCGTAGACCAAGGAAAAAACTGAAAAAAATTTCGAATTTTTTTTTGATGATGGTCTCTTCAAGATTACTCAACAACCGATGACACCAAAACATTTTGAAGTTCTAATCCAAAAACTAGACACTTGGAGCTACAATTTCCTTTTTTTAAATTCCTTGTACGACCATTCCCCTCAAAGTTACGGCATGTTGAAAATTGCCGAAAAATTTGGAATTTTTTTTTGATCCTTTAATTTTTTCCAGTAGTGTATAAAACAAGTTCACATCATTTCCACAAACAACATTGATAAAAATAAAATGTAAGTTAAAAAATATCATATATATTGCTCATATTGGACACTCATTCGAAGCTATCATCGAAGAATTCTTGGATACTATAGTAGGCTCTCTCCACCAACATCTGCTTGAGCTCCCTCTTCAACTTCTCCCTTTTGGCTTCTTTGAGGTTTGATGGTATCTTATTGAATATTTTTATTGCCAAATGTTTTATACCCAACTGAGCTGCATTCACCCTGTGGTAAGGAATTAGGAAATCGTTTCTGCTGCGGGTTTCATATTCGTGATGACAGCTGTTCTTTTGAAGGTTCTCTTTATGGTCATATACACAAATGACGCAAGTCATCACAAAAATACCTGTCAAGGTGAGTATTCCTTCCTTAGGAAACAGCGCCCTACAGCTATCTCTTCCTCCAGCCCCACATAGTACTCTTATGGCTTATTTTTGCTTCTTGAATAATTTGATGGAGTCGGGAGAGTCTCCCCAAAAAAGAATGCCAAAGTTGAGAGTACTATGGAAGTGTCCGAAATACGCTGTCCTCGCTGCTTCTGATCCAGCTAGCTGCTTTATTCTCCTAATGATGTATGTTGCCTTCGAAAGTGTTGGAACTAGCGTGTCTATGTGGTTTGAGAAGCTCAGATTTGGCGACAGTGTTAAACCCAGAAGTCTTATGGAACCGTCAGAAGAGGGCTTTGTCTCGAAGAGAAGCCTCTGGGTTTTATCGATGCTCATCATCATCCCGTTTGAATCAAACCACGCCTTTGCCTCTACCATAGTTCTCTCATCCTTCAGCCGCAACTCCGGGCCACCCACTCCAACATTCAGGAATGAGGTATCGTCGGCGTAAAGAATTGTTTGGTATGCTGTTATATTTTCTGGCAAGTCATTCATGTAGATCACAAACAAGATGGGACCCAGCATCGATCCCTGCGGTATTCCTTGCTCGACCCCTTTCCAAGAAGATGATCTCTGGTCCACACAAGTTTTCTGCGTCCTACCTGTGAGATAGCTCTTCATCAAGTCCAGTGCCACTCCCCGAATACCATAATATGCTAGTTTTTCAAGAAGCACTGAGTGTTTAATGCTGTCAAAGGCTTTCGATAGATCGCATGCCTGTAGGCTGCATTTCTTTTTACCATCGAATGATTCACTTATCCTCTTCAATATTTCAGTGAGAGCTGTTTCTACTGATCTGTTTGCAAGGAAGCCATGTTGTTGGGTGCAAAAAATTTTCTGTTTGTGAAAGAATTGAATCAACGCTACTACGTTTGTTACTAGTTATATTGTTTTCGCTTCATCAGATGTTAGGAATATTCTTTCTAGAATTGCATTTTTCAGCTTGAATAACACATGTTCATATTATTTTTAAATTCATTTTAGGTGACGTGGAGGATGTTAGAAAGTTCCTGGAAAGCAATCCTGACTTCAACATTAACTGCGTCAACTTCCAGGGCGTCTCAGCACTTCTCATAGCTGTTCACACTAGAAACGAACATATGGTAGAATTCCTGATTTCACAGAAAGGAATAGAGATAGGTGATGCGGTTCTACATGCAGTACGAGATAATCAACTAAAAATTGTCGAAATTCTACTAGAAAAACTCCATACTACCGCTCCGAGTCTAGAATTCGTTGGTGTGACGCACAGTTCTGATTTTCCAGACTACATGACACCCTTGATATTGGCTGCTCAAGAAGGGCATTTTGAAATAATAGAAACTTTGATACAAAGAGGACATGCCATAGCAAAACCACATTCTCCAAAATGTAGATGCGATGATTGTATTCTTCATCTGGACAGGGACGATCTTCTCCATGCTGAAACACTAAGGTTGGATTTGTACAAAGCCATAACCAATCCTGCATTCATATGTCACTCAACGAATGATCCTATATTGACAGCTTTTCAACTTTGTGTTGAACTGAGATTGTGCGCTTGGTTGGTCGTTGAATTTAGAGATCAATATCAGGAGTTGGCAGATGCCATAAGTGATTTTGCAGTGGAGCTGATAGCTTGCTGCAGGAGCACAACCGAAATGGAGATCATTTTAACTCAGACGGGCGGATTGCCATCCAATAATTATCAATTTCCAAGACTAGTCTTAGCTATGGACTTAAAACAGAAACGATTCGTTGCACACCCCAATACACAGCAGTTAGTCGAAGCTGCTTGGATAGGGGACTGGCACGATTACATAATCAAACCAACTCTTGTCAAACTGATATATCCTTTATATAGAATAATAGTACTACCTCTCATTTGTCTTCTGTGTATCTTCATACCAAGTCATCCGTTGGTATCACATTGGAGAATACCTTTGAACAAGATGATATCCCATACAGCAGGTTACCTTGTTTTCCTCGTTATAATTTTTTTAGAGTCCAATATAAGTAAAGAAAATCAGAAGAGAAAACCACCAAATAGCGGGCTAGAACCTATCATTTGCATTTTTGTGGCTGGATATACTTGGAACTGCTTCAGGATGTGTATAATACAAGGACCATCAAGGTATTTCAGAGCCTTGTGGAACTGGCATGCTGTTTTAACCAATATGTTTTTTATTTTGACATTCGTATTCTGGATCGCTTCATATTGGGATGCTAAAAAGAACGACCAGGTTGATTTAGAAAGGAAATACTGGAACCAACTAGATCCTGTTCTGATTTCTGAGGGAACTTTTGCTATAGCTACAGTAATGGCATACTTTAGACTCATGTTTTTCTGCAGACTCAACTACTATATGGGGCCAGTCCAAATATCCCTTGGCAAAATGTGCTCAGATATTGCGAAGTATCTAACAATTTTCATTATAATACTGATTTCCTTCACATGTGCCATGTGCCGATTCTACCAATATTACGATGGAATGGTTCAAATCGATGAAAACGGGATCAAGACACAACAAGTATCTTCATTTGTGAACTTCCAGAAAACACTCAAGACATTCTTCTGGGGCCTGCTAGGTATGTCACCTCTGGAATCTGCCGATGTTATTATCGTAAATCTTCCTGGCCCCAAAGAAAACACAACTATAATCAACAGCCATGATTTCACCGAAAACATGGGTTACGTTTGCTTCGCTGTCTATGAAATGCTCACGATGACGATGATTATGAACATGCTAATTGCGACCATGTCTTCAACTTTTCAGAGAGTCCTAGATAACCTTAATACCGAATGGACCTTCTGGAAGACCGACTTCTACCTGGAATATATGATTCAGTCCACTCTGCCATCGCCTCTTAACCTAATTCCTACACAGCTTGGATTCAACCTCATAAAACAGGTTGCTATCTTTTCTGCCAATGATGCTCAAGGTTAATACTTTTCATATATTCATTTCACAAAGTACTTATAATTATGATGATATAGGTTTGTTTCATGCAACCCGCAGAAATTCTTGTAGGCACGTCATCATGATTCGACTTTTGAACTTACAAGTATTGAAATCATAATTCAATATTCATTTACCTACTTAAAATTTCGAATGAATCATTGAGTAGGTGCCTATAAATTTCACTCTGCAATTTTTGCGTCCGCCAGTTCGGACCTGTTTAGTACGTGAGCGAGTGAAAAGTACCACGTGGTGAAAGTACTCTACTCGCCCGAAGAAATTGAACCAAATGGATTGACTCGACTAAACTAGTCACGAATCTACTCGACCATTGAGTTTAAAAATACTTACATACATATATTTTTAAACTCAATGACTCGACTGAATTCTTTGAGTTCATGCGTTGAGTAACTAAATTACTGCAACTCGACTAAACTACTAGCATATTGCGAACAAGCCTTTAAAACAGTGGTTTTCAGCCTTTTCTTATGAATGGACCACTTTTGAATAATTCTTGTTAGTACGCAAATATTGCAGTTTCTGTCAATTTGGAATTTAATTATCAGTAACATCAGCAGCGTCCCTTTAGAAAGGGTTATACGTATCAGTTTTTGATCAACATAAGCTGTTTCAATATATTCTGATGGGAAGTAACGATAAGAATTCATCAATCAAAACTTTTACCTGGATGTTTTCTTGTGCATTTCCTTTGCTGTCACCATAATTTTTTCACTCGAAAGAGCTTTCAATGTAGCAAACGCAGAAAAATTTTTCTTCGGTGTTATGTAATCACGAAGTTTTAGAATGAAAGTGCGAAATTCATCGCCAAAAATGAATAACGATATTTGATAATGGTTCATGTTCAGTGTTTTGCAGGTGCATATTCGATTATTTCAGTTATGTAAAAATATCTAAAAATGAGCCAAATTCCTGGGACAACGCTAGTTAATGAATTGTTGTAAAATAATTCATGTATTTTTCAAACAGGTATATGTATCCTTATATCTGCTGTGAATTCATATTGTTTTCCTTACTTATTATCTCTCAAAAGCGATCAAACTTTTGTGTCTTAAGAAAGTTCTTCATGGTCAGAGTCCATTTTGCAATTTTTTTTTAAAAAGATCGTGTTTTTATGACGATGCTTCTTATAAAAAGCAAGTTGTGAATGTTATTACGTTCACAACTTTTTTGGCCCAGAAAGAGTATTAGAAGCTAACGTTTGGCAATTGATAATACAGTGTGTTGTTACACCATCAAGATTTCACAGACGTTGCTAGCTTAAAACTTGACCACGAAATCAACGGAGCACTATCAGAATAGAGGACAGCAAGTTTATCAAATAATTCGAGCTTCGAGATACTATGAGATAGAGTTATATTTCGCATTATTTTTTTCTTACCCTAGAATTACGGCTCTGATCGAATGTGTCTTCGCGAGCGTTTCTTAAGCGCCCCATACACTGTCAGTTTAACTGAAGATAATCGTAAGGCCGTAGATCGGGATTGCCCACACATTTATCAGTTGATCTGAAGAAAATGGACTGCAGTTCGCCCGGACTGAAGGTGTGTGGTCGCCGGGCATGAGGGGGTTGGGTGAGAGATTCGCGACAGGCAGCGACCTGTCGGATAATGATCTCATGTGCCCCCGACCACACACTGTCAGTTAGTCTGCAGGCAAACGATCTGTTGTCACCGTTTCCATCAGTTTTGCGTGAGATAATTTTCGTGAGATCATTCACCAGCCGAGATTGGACTGACGAGGTCTCGGGTATGATTTTCCCAAGTGCTTGAGGTGAAATTCGCGTGGGAAACTTCAGATCTTCGAAACTTTGACACGTTGCCAAAAATCTCAGAGTTGCAGTCAACCTTTCTTCGGCAGTGATAGCCTGGCGCAAATGAGTGTCCACTTTTGTGATTCTCATTTCAACCAAATTTAAAAGTTTTTGGAAATTTTCTTCACTCATCCTCAGATAATTCGTTAGATCCTCGTTGTGAGACAGCCTCAGTTAACGGAGCAACGAAATGTGAGAGCTAGCCTCTCTATCTCGCAGCCAACTTTTTACCCAGACCCTTTTTTCTTGGGGTTCCCTAAGAACTGACCAGACAAACATAGCGCAACGTTTAGGACGGAGCATGGTGAAAAACTGGGGATCTCCTGCAGTCCTATTTCATTGACCGACAGTCCGCCTGCAGGTACCGGACTGTAGTGTGTGCTATCTTCAGGCTATCATCTGCAGTTCAGTACGGCCGCCTGCAGGCGGTTGACTGCTAGTGTATGGAACTCGGCGATATTGGTCTTACGATCGCCTGTTGAGGCGACGTCCTGCAGGCAATCGCATAGTGTATGGCCCCCTTTAGATTGTGATATTGATATAGACATCTCAAACGACGCCACATTTTCAGTAGACGTCGAATAACACTCCAGTCCCTCTAAACTTAATATCATTTCCGGTCAATATTTTAGCTTCTGCGGACCACTAGTGGTCCACGAACCATAGCTTGGGAATTAATGCGTGTAGAGCTAAAAACGCGCAATTAGCTCTACCATCAGTAAGTTTGAGACCAACTTTTCATTATTGGATAGTGGGTCAATTCGTTGCCGTTCTGAACAGCTTGGTCTGTCGTATTCAACAACTTTGTGTACTCTACGTGATGATCTTTTCTTGAAACCATACAAGTGCGAGAACTGAAGCCGATCGACTTTTTCGACGAACATTTGGTTCACCTATGAGGACGATTTTAGGCTTGATGGATTCGTAAATGAATGAAATGACCGTGTCTGAGGTGATTGACGACCTGAAAAGATTCAATAGCTTTCATTAAATCCAAAAAACTACTATTTGGCATGGTATATGTGTGATGAAACACTATTCGATGATCCAAATGCAAGCCCGTGGTCTCGACTAAATCTGGTTTCAACAAGAAAACACCACTTGCTGTACAGCCCTTGACACCATAGCTTTACTGCGAGAGAACTTTACAAAACAGATTACTCCACTTTTGGACCAGTGAATTGTCCGGCTATATCATGTGACATCACAACTCTCGACTTCTTTCTTTGGGGCTATGTGAAGTCCGAAGTCTCCATGGATACGATTGAGCCAACATAACTAGAGTCGTTGGACACATATCATTCGAAATACTCACACGAATCATTGAAGATTGGAATTTCATGACAGGACTACCAGAGATTTTAAATGCTCTTCCTTATTACCAGGAGGTTATTCTTACTGGTGACCTAAACGCAAGAGTCGGATCAAGGTCCGACCATGATGTGGTGGGGAAGTTCGGCGAGATGTGTGTTAACAACTCTGGAGGGATGCTTATGGACTTCTGTACTCAAAACTTTTTGAATATCCTGAATAGGTTCTTTGATCATAAAAAATAAACAGATACACTTGGGAGAGGCCATCTCTACATCAGAAATATGTTCTGGATTATTTCATATGTAAACAGAAAAGCCGATTCAAATGGCAACATTGCAGAGTGAAAAGAGGTCCGACCATTACATTGTGGAGGCTGAGATAGTATGTCCTTTGGTTAACCCTCAAGTACTATGCCCAAAATTGATAACATATCTACTATCCATGGGTCCCAAGGACCCATATATTTCATAATAAAAAATACAAATAGCCCCATGAAAAAACTGGCACGATACATGGCGGACATCTTAAAGTCAGCATACGATAACAACAACGACTACTACATCAAAGACTCTTTCGAATTCGCGCAACTCATTAATGATTTTCAATTACCCAACAATCATAAATAAGCATCATTCGACGTCGTTAATCTATTCGGAAATATGGAAAAAAACCATTCTGAATATTCTGGAAACTAAATGGGATAAAATAGGTACAACGATATACCCACATGGACAAAGAATTATTTATGGAGATCATTTCATACCTACTCGAAAACAATTACTGTACCTACTTTTCAGGGAAAATACTACAAACAAATATTTGGATGTGCTATGGGGTCAGAGCTAAGTCCTATCCTTTCATTATACGTTATGGGCGATTTGCTAGATAAATGTATGAAAAAATTGAAATTCAAAATACCGATAGTAAAACAATTTGTTGATGGTATCATTCTAGCATTACGAGAGGATGAAATTGAAAATACAAAGAAATGTTCCAATTCCTACTGTGAAGATTCACAATATTCAGTTGAGATGGAAGATAATGATCATGCTGTCCCATTCATAGATACAAAGGTACACCGAAATAACAATAAATTGAACTGAGTTGGTATAGAAGAAACACAAGCTCGAACATAACATAAATGTAAAAATGAAGTTCATCAAAGGAATGAAAAATAGAATAATGAAAATATGTCATGAATCACACAGACAGAAGGGATTAAATGAATTATTTGAAATATTGAGACAAAATTCAAACCCAAAAAATATTATCACCAAACACAATTCCACCAATACAACAAGAAAACCAGCAAAACGAAAGTGATCCAGTAAATAAGCACTACGCATCCTTCCCAAACATAGAAACATTAACGTACAAATTAAAATCGATGTTTAAAGGAGAAAACGTTCAATTGACATCATAATTATAATAAAAAAACTGTAAAATCAATTTATAGCAAACTGAAAAACCCAATTCCAACAGCACTGAAAAGTAATGTGGTATATCAAATGTAATTGCCATGATTACAGAAAAATGTACTCGTACATTGGTCAAACTTCTCAATGAGTTAAAAGTAGAGTCTATTTACATAAATCAAACACGATCAGGAATAAAGATCGATGTGCACTAGCAACCCATGCTTATGATTTGGACCATAGAATTGATTTCCAGAATATAAAAATACTAAAAACCGAAAATAATTATCACAAAAGGCTTATACAAGAAATGATACAAATAAATGAATACGAAAAAACAATAAATAAAAAATCTGACACAAACAAATCAAGTTTCAGTTCTGAAACGGTGTCTACCAAAAATCATAACTATTCTAGAATACCTTATATCCCCCAGAGTTCGCTGCACTGACGACGGCCAATAAGCCTCAAGCAGCTGTCTGCTGATTCTCTGGGTGACATAACCTCGATGCAGATCCTTTGGATGAGATGCATGAATAGTTCAGGAGTTTGAGTTTGTTGATTTTTGATTTTATCGACGATCAATTTATTTCTATTCATATATCATACATTCAATGATCGAAATAAACAAGAATGAAAACAAAAAATCAGATACACAAATTTTGAGTAATATCTTCAGTTATTTATTACAAAGAATCAGGGAAAATGATTACTATGAAGGTCCACTCGATGAATAAACATAGAAATTCCATCTGTCTTGTCAACGCCACACATTAAAAATAACAACAAATATGATGCAGTATCGACTACTCAAAGAAGTTTTTAAATAATTGTCCCTGTCTTCGTCTTATCGTTTCATAAATGTGAAATGTTTTAATTTATTATTGTACCATGACCTGTTTCGTGAATTATGTAAGTTTTATATAATCTCACTTTCGGTAATATCGTAACTATGTTTCGTTAAAAATTTTTCTAACTATGTCTATAATTCTAGAAACCCTGAAAATGCAATAAAGTGATTGCGAAAGCTTGGTTGAGAAAAAAGAGAACACTAACTTCTACTCCAAAAATAAATGAGTCTCCACATCCTTTCAGTTCCGTGTAGAACCGCAGAGACTTGCAGAGACAATGAGGTTAATCCCAAATCCTTCAAATTGAAACATCACGACGGATTTTCTTCAGCCTCACGTATACTTAAGAAGTGTAGTCTGTGGTTTATCCGTAAAACAATTCACGACACTAGACGCAAACTTGATACCACCAATTCGGCCCTTTATAATCATTTTGGACAACTATCAAAAGCGAAAATACATCCTACCATCTGGGACACTTTCTTCCGGATATCAGTTGAGAAAGCAGATCACATCCATCTGAAGAAAACCGAAATTCATAAGGAAAAACTGTCGTCATTACTGAAATTTAAATCTTCCAAACCATTTTATCCCAACCCTGTTACTTTGGTACACAATTTCTCTGACACCCCTATCGATCAAACAACCCATGACCTCTCAGCAAAGGGGTTCAACTATTCCATTACCCCCAACAGAATCCGCACTGAGTCTATCATAACCCAAGTGAAATCTGCAATTTCCCATCTCCCCCAGAACCAAGCGGAAGAGACTCGACAAGATATTGCATCCTTATCGAGAAGTAGCCTCAAAAATCTTCACAATAACCCTGACATTATCGTTCTCTCTGCGGACAAAGGTAATGCTACGATTATAATAAACACTAGCGACTACATTAACAAAATGCAATCTCTGTTAAACACTCCCGAATACCAATCCACTCCACGAGACCCGACCACCTACCCCGAAAAGAAAACCAAAACCCTAATCAATTCTTCAAAACTTCCAACAGACATCAAAGAATCCACCATACCCCGCGAAAAGTCTTCACGCATCCCCCGAATCTATGGTCTTCCAAAAATTCACAAACCCGACATACCACTTCGCCCCATTGTCAGTGCTTTCGGATCTCCGACACATCGTCTTGCTAAATATTTAGCCTCTACCCTTCAACCCCTCGTCCAAGAATTTTCGTCCCATGTTCAAAACTGTCACCATTTTATTGAAACCCTCAAGAATTTCCCCACAAATGAATCTGATATCTTGGTCAGCTTCGATGTTGTTTCCATCTTCACAAACACCCCCCTTCAAGAAACCCTATTCTATCCTTGAAAACAAACACCACATCCCCAAAGACACTCTTATCCTCATCAACCATTGTATGTCCAGCACATACTTTCTCTTCCAAGGAACCTTCTACAAGCAAGTATTAGGAGCCGCCATGGGTTTCCCCGCATCTTCCGTTCTCGCCGAATTCTTCATGGAGGATTTCGAGACTAAGGCTATTGAAACATTTCACCTCAAACCCACGTGTTTAAAACGATACGTTGATGATGTGTTTGTCATTTGGCCACATGGTATCGAATCTCTTAATCAATTCCTCCACCACCTTAACAACATCCACGCAAACATCAAATTCACTATGGAACTCGAAACTAATAATTCAATCCCCTTTCTTGATATTTTCATCACAAAAACCGACCATTCTTTTACACACACCGTCTACAGAAAACCCACTCACACCAACCGTTACCTACACGCCAATTCCCACCATCATCCAGCCCAAATCAATTCCGTTTTAAACTCCCTGATTTATAGATCTAACCATCTAACTGACAACAGTCTAAAGGGGCCTACAGACGATCAACCTAGTTGAAGACTAAGTTGTAAACACGGCATGTTGACGACCAAGTTGAACGTCTGTAGGCTGGTTGGTGGTTGATATTCCAGGTTGAAGACTAAGTTGATGCGAGATCAAATCGGTTTGATATTTGGTGGGCGGAGCCCGATGTTGACGACTATGTTGGAGCGTCTGTATGGTAGTCATCAACTAGGTTGACAACACCAGTTGGAATTCTACCTTGTAGAGTGAACATCTCATAGCGTATTCAAAATCCGTCGTAAATATTCGAGGAAAGGTAGTAATTTAACTAGAAAAGATGAGCAAAATTCCAAACATTCAAGTTTGGGTAGATTTCTTTGATTGGGTGAAAGATCTTCCTGAATTATGGAGAGTAAAATCCAAGATATATAAAAAACCTTAAGCAGATGCTTTGAGCGAACATTCATTGGTGGAGCAATAATGCTATTACCTCAAAATTTTGCATAGTACTTGAGATTCATGCTTAGTAAATGAATGCAAAATCTCAGGATGATCATACTTATATTATGGAAATTATTAAAAAATAAAATATGTAAAAATCAATAATTAAAAGAAAATTGAACTATATGCTTCAGATGATGCGATTCTTGGATATCTTGTTATGACATATAATGATTCTTTTTTTCAATATTTCGCATGAGGCTTACTGTGGGCATTTTGCATGTGGTCGAGAAATTCTATTCCAATTGGTTTCGTTTTGTCTGAAATATTAAGGAACAAAAATTCGGAATGGTCATATTTTATGGTACACCTTGTATGTTTTGGCTGATTAACGAACTTAATTGTGGCATTTGGAAACCAAACTCGCCTTGAAAATCTCAAGTCTCAAGGACAATTCCTTAGAAAGTTATCGTGTTTATGGCCGGACGGTCCCACGGACCGGATTGAATTAGACCACGGATTCGTCATCAGGGAGCAGAACCCTATCGTTGGAGACCAATTTCGGCTCAAAATTCGAAAAGTTTTTTCATTAAACCGAAATGGGAAAAATGAGACCGATTGTGGTACCAATCCTTGGTCCAAATTCTTTCATTCAAGAACTGTGCTGCACCACATTGTCGCATATATCGTTTATAATAACATATAACGAAAGATCTCTCCATGTTTCGATAATTTCTCCTAATCAGCCGACTAGTTCACTCGACGGAAACCACCGCTGATATGATGTTTTCAACTTGGTTGACAACCGCTATTTTCATCTTCATTTGGTTTACAACCTAGTTGACAACATAGTCTTCAACTAAGTTGATCGTCTGTAGGCCGCTTAAGACAACACGAACTCAAACAACTCGAATGCGCTCTGCTCCAGAATGGTTATAACAACTTACAAATCAAAAACTCCATCCACAAAATTCAGAACAACAACAAAAAAGAACCTCCTGAGAGGTTTCCTCACAAGGCTTTCCTTCCGTTTATCCGAGGTGTCAAAAAAAATTTTTGTGCTAGGTTTGTGCTGCTTTGTGCCGAAGAATTTTTTTCCTAATTCCAAGTTGTTTCTGAGATAGTTCAAGAACCGAAAAAATGAGCCAGCCCAGCACTTTAGACCAGGGCCGAAACCTTCAAAAATGGTAAAAAATGAAAAAAAAAACCGCAGTAGGATGAAACCCATTAGAAAAGGAGGGGAATATGATCAAAATGAAAGGAAAAATTACGGTCGATCTGAGTTCGGGAAATGGCAGAGGTGAGTTTTTAAGGGTGAAAAATGATTTTCCTTGATTTCCGGCAAAACTACAAGTCCTATGGAAAAAAGTTAAATTGCAAAGTTGTAGGTAATGAAAAGATCTACAACTTTTGTATCCGCAATTTTTTCACATAACCTCAAAATTTAGGTGAAAAATTCAAAAAACCAAGTTTTTGGTTTTTTATTTATATCTTTTTAAAAAAAAATTTTTTTTTTTACGGAATTTTGTGAAAACTTACCTTATTATGTCCCAAATACACTGTAATTTATTTGATGTAAAATATTTATGTTTCCGTCTTATTTCAACTCAATATCAAAAAAGCTCCCCAATTTTCAATCGAAAATTCTGACGTCAAAATATGAGCTTTTTACAAAAAGTTTGGGGGCTTTTTATTCGTTGAAATATCTACTCTCTGATGGTGTGAAAAAAATATACATTACTATAAGGAGTGTTCTCAGAAAATGCAAAAAGTTGAAAAAACTCAAATTCGAAATTTTTTTTTAATCACTATGTACAATTTCATCAAAAAAATGTGATTGCTGCATTTTTTTTAGGATAAACAGTTTATTTATTTAATTCGAATTACATTCATGTCATAGAAAATCTTATAGAATATATATATAGGTACAGGTAAATCGTACTGTTGAATTTAGATAGGTACTTCATTCGGATTACGCATTTTATTTTTTTTTCAAAAACGTTAATATCAATTGGCAAAAATTAACTCATCTTTCACTTTGGCAAACCTCCCACCCACAGAAGGAGCAGCGGAACAACATTGTTACAGAGCATATTATTATCAACTTCAAACTTGGTTGGGTAACGAATTGACAGCAACAGATTGGAGCTGGAAGCAACATCAGCGCGGCATTATGCCCAAATTTACAGAAAAGGATCTAATTCCGGCAGTATTGCTCAAAACTATTTGCTGCAGCTGTGAAACTGGATGTAACAGTGTAAAATGTGGCTGCCGAAAACATGGTTTAAAATGCACTAATTGTCACGGTTCTGAAAATTGCTCCAATATAGAAGAAAAAATCTATGAGGAAGTAAATGATTCAGATGAAATTGTGGAAGAAGAAACAATGCAGACTGGAAATAACATTGGAGACTAAAATGATGGTCTTGAAGATTTCGACGATCAACTAGAGTTGGAAAGGTTTTTCGAATCTGACGATGAAGAAATGCTTTCGAAGTGACAAAAACTAATAAATGATTGATTAGAATTTCAGATAAGGTATTTATTACATTTATAAAATGCGTAATCCGAATTAAGTATCTAAATTCAATAGTACGATTTACCTGTATATTTATATTGTATAAGATTTTCTATGACATGAATGTAATTCGAATTAAATAAATAAACTCTTTATCCTAAAAAAAATGCAGCAATCACATTTTTTTGATGAAATTGTACATAGTGATTAAAAAAAAATTTCGAATTTGAGTTTTTTCAATTTTTTGCATTTTCTGAGAACACTCCTTATGGTAATGTATATTTTTTTCACACCATCAGAGAGAAGATATTTCAACGAACAAAAAGCCTCCAAACTTCTTGAAAAAAGCTGATATTTTGACGTCAGAATTTTCGATTGAAAATTGGGGTGCTTTTTTGATGTTAAGTTAAAATAAGACGAAAACATAAATATTTTAAATCAAATAAATTACAGTGTATTTGGGACATAATAAGGTGTGTTTTCACAAAATTTCGTAAAGAAAAATTTTTTCTTGAAAAAGATATAAATAAAAAACCAAAAACTTGGTTTTTTGAATTTTTCACCTAAATTTTGAGGTTATGTGAAAAAATTGCAAATACAAAAGTTGTAGATCTTTTTATTACCTACAACTTTGCTTCTTAACTTTTTTCCACAGGACTTGTAGTTTTGCCGGAAACCAAGGAAAACCATTTTTTACCCTTAAAAACACACCCCCTCCCACTTCCCGGACTCGGATCGACCATAATTTATTTTTCCTTTCATTTTGATCATATTCCCCTCCTTTTTTAATGGGTTTCATCCTACTGCTTTTTTTTTGTTTCAAAAATTATCGACCCTGGGGCCTATTGCACCAAACACTTTGCAACTTTTCACTTTGCACTTTTCACTTTTCAAATGAATTGAGTTACACGAAACGCATTCATAAATGAAAAATACATTGTGAAAAGTCAAGTGCATAGTGAAAATTACTCTGCAGACATTAAATATTGGGAGAAATGTTGTGCAACATAACTAATTTTCACTTTTGAAATTTGTCAGAATGCAAAGTGCGAAGTGAAAAGTTGCAAAGTATTTTGGTGCAATAGACCCCTGGTCTACTTTTCGAGAAATGTCATTTGAATTATTGATAAAAATTGTGCTACACATGTGCTTAGTTGTGCCGTTCGAATTTTCTGGGAAGTCCCTCGCATTTCCTGAAAAATCAAAATTATAGAAAAAAGATAGCCCAGCACTTTTGTTTTGTTTTTCTCACAAACGAATGGAAAATTGTGCTACATTTGTGCTGCTTTGTGCCGTGAATATTTTCACGAAAATATTTCGTGTTTTCCTGCAAACTACGCAACTAAAAAAGAAGTCATCCCAGAACTTTTGTTTTTTTCAAAGAAAACATGCTCAAAAGATTGTGCTACTCTCGGGCAAAGTTGTGACGTTGTTATTTGCACAAATATCCTGCTAATTCTGCCAAAAAATAAAGAAATTTAAGAGAAGTTAGCCGAGCACTTAAATTTTTTTTTCGACGAAAATTGTTTTTTATGATTGTAGGTAATCTATTCGTACCAACTTGTGCTGTTCAAGTTTCAAAAAAATCAGTTTCCTTCTTATATGGGGAAAAATAAGAAAATAAGTAGAGTGAACGAAAAACCAATATACCTGGCAAAAGTGTTTGTGAACTTGGCCCAGCATATTTTGATATGCGAAAAAATTTTTGTTATGGTGAATTGTGCTAGGTTTGTGATGCTTTGTGCCGCTTAAATTTTTCTTTTATTCCATTCGGTTTTTCAGATATTCAACGAAATGTTTTGTACGCATCTACCCAGAATTTTCCACAAAATTGGTATTCGATAGCTGAAACAGATTATGGACTGGATATACTGAGTTGAGTACTGACTTCTGCCGTTCAAATTTTTCCAGAAGTCTTTCTAATCTCTGAAATATCAAACGAAATCAGAAAGAGTTATTTCAGTGAATAAGTTTTTCTTCTTCCGAATTTGTGAATAAAATTCTGCTTCCATCGTGGTGAATCCAAGATAGTAGAATTAAAAAAAAAATAATTTCTTCTTTCAAATGGTGATAATAAGATAATACAGTACATTCTAGAAAATACAGAAAACACGGCAACTTTTCTTTATTTTTTGAGTGAAAAAGCAGGATATTTGTGAAAATAAAAACGGCATAACTTTGCCTGAAAGTAGCACAATCTTTTGAATATGTTTCCTTTGAAGATCAACAAAAGTGCTGGGATAACTTTTTTTTTGATTCCGTAGTTTGCAGGAAAACACGAAAGATTTTCGTGAAAATATTTATGGCACAAAGCAGCACAAATGTAGCACAATTTTTCTTTTCGTTTGTGAGAAAGAATCGAAAGTGCTGGGTTATCTTTTTTCTTTAATTTTGATTCTTCAGGAAATGGAAGGTACTTTCGAGAAAATTCGAACGGCAAAACTCAGAACATGTGTGCACAATTTTCATCAATCATTTAAATCCTTTATTCCCGAAAGTGCTGGGCTGGCAAATGGCAGTAAGCAAAATTTTTAATAGTTGCGAATACAACCATAGAAAAGTCTATCGTCAAATAAGGAAGAAACATTCTAATATTGCCATAAAATACCATTCGATTAAAATGAAATCGAGTTTGCGGATGTGATCTGGTCATTTGAATGATCAACCAAATGTTAAAGAGGATTGTGAAATCAGAACCATAGAATTTGATTTTTTTTAATACCTAATCGACTATTCACATATTTCGTTTTTTGAATAATTTTCCGACTATAATTCTGATCGTACTGAAATTCTGCACTGATATATTAAATAACAATCTCAAGTCCTATACAAGATTTTGAGGTAATAGTCGTATTGCTCCCAGCAGAAACGAACGCTCAATAGCACCTGCTCAGGGATTTTCCTAATTTTTTTTTCATTAATTTTCGACTTTTCATTACTATCATAATTTTTCTTTGTAGAATCATGAAAAAATAGGGTTCTAGTTTGAAAAACAGAAATTATGCCCAATTTCTGATCACAGTATTCGACACAAAATTCGAAACACCCTGTGAAGAAAATTCTGAAATTCAAAAAGTGGATGACCTTTTCATTCTTCTTCAAACGTCTAATAGACACTCGAACTTGAGACACCCTGTATTCAACGCAATACCTTGAACCTGAGTAAACAAGTAGGCAATCCTGTTTTTTAAGTGCTCGTTCTACTTGAACGAGTGCTATATCGTTTTTCCGAAATGTCTGTATTTCGAGAAATACAGACAAATATTATGGAAAACCCACGATTTGGCTGGTTAAAGAACTTAACTGCGGCATTTGAGGACCGAACTTACCCTGAAAATCTGAAGTCTCTAGAACAATCCTTTCGAAAGTTATCGTGTTTACGACCGAACGACCCCACGGACAGAAATGAATTTGGCCATGTATTCCCGATCAGGGAGTTGAACCCTATCGTTTGAAACCATTTTCGGCTCAAAATTCGAAAAATACAGACATTGCTGCAAAATGATATGGTACTCGTTTAAGTAGAAGTCTCACGAATCTGTTTTCCAACAATACTTATCTCCAGCAAAGATTAACTATAAAATTTAAATTGTTTATCTAGAACCTTTCTTTGAAATAATCTAAGCCACAGTCTTCGTGAAACACCCTGTATTAACAAGATTCACACTAATATCGACAGTTATGTTTAAATTTCAATCAGTAGCTTCATTTCAGGACTACGAGTCGTGATGATATATTCACATGATTGATAAAGGTCAGTTCATTCGTAGAAAAATCTTTTTTTAGTTATATCAGCTGTAATACGGTTCACTCAAAAAACCACCGATTTCTAATAAATTATTAACAATAGAAGATTAAAATCCAGACAACTTCTATTTCATTCATACTTAATACGAGTATTCAGAATTAATTTTCAACCTGAAAAGAATAAACCAATCCTCTCATTCATTAGTGTCATTTAAAAAAAATATTGTTTTGAAGGTGATAATGCTCCTGATGATTAAGTATTTCTTGAATGAAAGAGCCAAAATTAATAATAGTGTACCCTAATTTGCATTCGGTCAGCTACAGAAGGACGAGTAGTCGCTGTTTCTACCTGCATCCTGAATTAGGATATCAGTTCCTTCTACCTACAACTGACAGGGAAGAGCCAAAGGGAGGAGATGGCAAATTTTCGAAACAGTTGGAAAAATTGTCAAAGCAGTTGGAAAAATTTTAAAAAGAGTTGGAAAATTTTCAATGGAGTTAATACAGCTTGATCAGAGTTGGCAATTTTATAAGGCATTTGGTAGCTTTTCGAAGCAGTTGACAAAACTTCGAAGCAGTCGGAAAAAATTCTGGAAACAGTTGGAAAAATTTCAGAACAGTTGTAGAAATTTCAATTGAGTTGGAATACATATTCCAAATAAATTTCATTAATTATGAATGAATTTGACTCGTTTAAAAATAGTTTGAAAATATCGGGCAGTATTTTTGCGTGCTTATTTCTAGAGAAAAAGCGGAGCGGTCGTTTTACCCAAATGTCTGAGATTTTAACCGTTAATGAAATCCGATCAATGTCAAACTTATTATGCACTAGGTCAGCGACGAGCATATTCGTCCCACTTTCGTCGGAATCAAATCATCAAAAAATTTTAAAACTATAAAAATTCTGACTAGTATTGCTGATCTAGAATTAAACACACATAACCTTCGGAAGAAAGAGTTTGAATGTTCAAATTTTCGGGATATCTCATTTGAGTTCTTCAGCGGGCCAGATCGCCTGTTAGTTTCGAAGTTATTGTCACTGGAATATTTTCCCTATCTCAATAACTGCTTATCCTATCGATATGAAATTCAGAATTGAAATGCGAATTCATGAGGCGCTCATATCTGCTAAAATTCATGAAACTGAAATAATTTTTGCAAAATTGTTTGCAGAATACATATCTAAACTTTTAATAATTTAAAAACTTACTATGCTAATTTTCTATGACGATGATATCATAAGTTAATGTCTTTGAATAGATTTCTGTTGTAATCATCATATGCCAGTCAAAAGTCTTTACACTTTTTTTCGTATCGAAAGAACCATAATATTTTCTCAAAATCTTGAAAACGAAGAGTATGTTGACCTGGTAGTACAAAATTAAAATATTATCACCACAGAATTTTTAATTATTATTTTTGATGCTCTCAGAAAAAAAGATTGAATTCCACCATCGGTTTTCCAAGACATCAATGCACAAATTTTCGAAACTTTGTCCCCCCCCCCAAAAATTTTACTCTGGCCCGTCCCTGTAAACTGATTACTTCGCTGGTATGTTTTGTGTTGCCAGATGT
Source organism: Propylea japonica (assembly GCA_013421045.1). Taxonomy (NCBI): domain Eukaryota; kingdom Metazoa; phylum Arthropoda; class Insecta; order Coleoptera; family Coccinellidae; genus Propylea; species Propylea japonica. Next base: position 5,480,604 of record CM024246.1, on the reverse strand, counting down.
TATATCATTACGAAATACTACCGCATGTTTTACCTTTTCACCATTGAGAACCACTTGTACATTTCAGAATTCTTGGCAGACGATATTATTATTATTTCCCAATAAAAGGTAAAATGAGATGAACACTGAAGTTTAACTAATGAATTTATTTTTTACAAAATAAAAATAGATGCATAGTAAAAGACAAGAGAAATATAAAACACAAAACAACAAATCATAGATAGCTCCAAATTAAGGCGTTAATGATTTCCTTGGTCTTGCTTGAGTTAAAAAATGAGCAGACCCATTCATTCACGTCTCAAGAGCCAATATTTAAATTGATTATGCTATGACTGTTCATTTCGCGGACCACATGAAAACAGTTCGCTGACCACAGTTTGAGAATCACTGTTTTAGGGGTACTGTGAATGAATACCTGAATTTGAATAGATTTGTGTTACATTATTGGATGAAATAATTATTTGATATTCTTGCTTCCTAAACCATAGAGATTTGTGTGGGAAAATAATTTCAAAATACGCCCAAAAGAAAAACGTACCTATCTACTGAAAAACTGACATGACTAGTTAGATGAATGCATGATTTTCGAAAAAAAAATTGTGCTGATTTGTAATAAGTTCGCACTGCTTCGCGTCGTTGTAACGATTGGTACTTAATATATCTGTGCAGAATTTCAGCACGATCGGAATTATATTCTGAAAATTATTCAAAAAATTAAATATGTGAATAGTCGATAACTTAATAAGATTAAATTCTATGGTTTTGATTTCACAATCCTCTTTAATATTTGCGTGATATTTCAAATGTCCAATTTACATCCCCAAACTCGATTTAATTTCGATCGAATGGTATTTCATGGCAATATTAAATTTTTTGTTTATATGACGACAGACATTTCTATGGTTGGATCAACGCAATACCCACAGTTTTTGCGTACTGCTTTGAATTTTTATTGAACATTTTACTATAAAATTTGTGCAAGATCGAATCGGCAAATTCGAAATTATTCGTAAGAGTTTATAATTGAGAAAAAAAAATTCTATGAGTCTGATGATGTGATCTTTTTGAAATCCTGCATGAACATTCAGTATATTAATCTTCATTCACAAAATAAATTTCACTCGAATGGGATGTTTTGTGGAGGAAATATAAAGATTCTTCTTTTGAACATTCCAATTGAATTTTCTATGGTTCTGTTAACATTAAGGGCCACAAAATTTTGCATGAGGCTTATTATGAACATCATGCATGTGGCCGAAAATTTCCTCCCGATAGATTCTGTTTTGTCTGATATAGTGGGGAACAAATATTTTGAATGACCGTATTTTATGTTACACTCTGTACGATTGGGCTGGTAAACGAACTTAAGCGCTGCATTCGAGAACCGAACGAACCCTGAAAATATCAAGTCTCTAGGACCATCCTTTTGAAAGTTATCGTGTTTACGGCCGGCCGGCCGAACGGCTCTACGGATAGAATTAAATTGGACCTCATATTCGTCATCAGGGAGTCAAACCCAATCGTTTGAGACCATTTTCGGCTCAAAGTTCGAAAATACCAGACATTTGAGCAGAACGATGTAGCACTCGTTTAAGTAGAACGAGCGCTCAAAAAACTAGGCGTCGCAAAAAAAACGAAATCATCCAGTGAACGAATTTTAAGTTCTCGAGATATCGAATTTTGAAAATTTGGGTATGAAAGTAAACCCTCGTTTTCGGATAGAAAGCGAAAAAGACGGTGTTAAAAAGCAAGATTCTAATAAGTGTGTTCAGTTATGTGTCAGTAATGTTTTTTTCGAAGTTCTTTACCTTTTCTGAATCAGAAAAAAACGAGAATTGACCCGACATTGTGTTATATCGGTTTTTTTTTAGAGTGATAGAACTTATGTAAAATTGGAATAAAACACATTCGAATAGAGATTTCAGTCTTTTTTTTATTTGAAATTCATTCAGCGATGTTATGTCGCATGATATTGTAGGCCAATTGATTGGACCATTTTTCGAAATAATCTTATCGCCAAATCTTTCCTTCAATAAATCAATTTTTACGGAAGCAGCATGAGGTGTAGCATCATTTTGTTGATACCAAAATACTTCTGGGTCGATGCCAGTCAAATTTTGAAACAAATGATCATTAACCATCGATCTGTAACTAGCACCAATCACTGTAACATTAGCTTCAGCATCGTTTTCGAAGAAATGCCTCCAGCTTGTTCTCGAACCAGATGGATCTTGCAAGGGTGCAGACCAAGATCTTTACGCAAAATTTTTAAATTAAGGCTAAGTTCAGATGATCGCGCGTAAACGCGCGTTTCACAAACCGCGCGACTAGAGATACAGAGTAGTCCTATACAAATGTTTATATGGTCGCGCGTCATATAAACGCGCGTCATATAAACGCGCGACCATATAAACATTTGTATAGGACTACTCTGTATCTCTAGTCGCGCGGTTTGTGAAACGCGCTTTTACGCGCGATCATCTGAACTTAGCCTAAATCGAATGGTACTTCATGGCTATATTAGAATTTTTTCTTTTTATATAACGAAAGACTTTTATATTGTTGTATTAACGCAAGTCCCACAAATGTTTGCGTGCTGCTTCGAATTAGAATGGAACATTGTTCTGCAAAATTTCAGCTCCATCGAATCGACAAATCCGAAATTATTCGTAAAAGAATAATTTAGAGAAAAAATTCTGTGATTCGGACGATGTGATCTTTTTGAAATTTTGCATGAGCATTAAGTATATTAATCGTCATTCACAAAATAAATTTCACCCGAAACGGATATCTTGTAAATAAAAAATGAGGATTTTTTTAATATTCCAATTCAATTTGCTATGGTTTTATTATTACTATGGCTACAAAATTTCCCATGAGGCTTACCATGAGCATCACGAATCATGCATGTGGTCGCAAAATTTCATGTCGATCGATCTTGTTTTGTCTTAGATATTGACGACAACAATTTTTTAATGTCCATTTTGTTGAAATACCCTGTACGATTTGGCTGGTTTACGAACCTAACCGCGGCATTTGGGAACCGAACGCACCCTGAAAATCTCAAGTCTCTAGGACAAACTTTATGAAAGTAAGCGATTTACAGCCAAACGGCCCCAACGACCGAATCGAATTTGACCTCATATTCTTCATCAGGTTGTCGAGCCCAATTGATTGAGACCATTTTCGGATCAAAATTCGAAAATAACAGACATTCGGGCAAAACGATATAGCACTCTTTTAAGAAGAGCAAGCCCTCAAAAACACCCGATACATAACTGATTGAACTCTTTAGAATCTTGCTCATAAGTGACGTTGAAGTGTCCGTGAATTTGGCACCCACTTTCTCGAAAAAGAAAAAAAAATTTTTTTCATTCGTTAGTAAGTCGTTAGTAGTATTTGTAAGTCCAAAATTTTCGTTTGTAAGTGAAGAGTATTGGTAGAAAAAACAAACCGCATTCCGCTGGTGCTAACTTCACGGGCATCCACTTTTTTGATTTTCTCGGAAAAAAACATCACAGCCGGAAAGTCCATCGTTTGTAAGTGTTTGTAAGTCGAAAATTATCGTTTGTAAGTGACCTTGTACTTGAAAAATGGCACCCTTAAAATGCAAAGTTAGCACCCATATGTTGAAAAATTTAATTTTTATTTTTTGCCTTCGATAGTACCTCGCTAGTAAGTATTTGTAACCCCAAAAAATTCGTTTGTAACCTTCCCTATCAAGGGGTAAACAACCCTCAAATATGCGAAATTAGTACCCAGTTTTTTGAACATTACATTTTTCTTCTTTTTTTCGAAGTAAATCGTTAGTAAGTATTTTTAACACAAAAAAATTTGCTTTTTTACTAAAAAAATCATGAGAAAATGACACCCCTAAAATGCGAAGTTGGCACCCACATGTTGAAAAATTGAATTTTTGTTTTTTGCCTTCGATAGTACTTCGTTAGTAAGTATTTGTAACCCCAAAAAATTCGTTTGTAACCTTCCCTATCATGGGGTAAACAACGCTCAAATATGCGGAATTAGTACCCACTTTTTTCACCATTACATTTTTCTTCTTTTTTTTGAAAGTGAATCCTCAGTAGTATTTGTAACACAAAAAAAATTTTTTTTTACCAAACAAATCATGAGAAAATGGCACCCCTAAAATGCGAAGTTGGCACCCACATGTTGAAAAATTGAATTTTTGTTTTTTGATTTCGATAGTACTTCATTAGTAAGTATTAGTAACCCAAAAAATGTGTTTGTAACCTTCCCTATCATGGGGTAAACAACCTCAAATATGCGGAATTAGTACCCCCTTTTTTCAACATTACATTTTTCTTCTTTTTTCTGAAAGTAATCCTCAGTAAGTATTTGTAACACAAAAAAAATTTTTTTTTACCAAACAAATCATGAGAAATGGCACCCCTAAAATGCGAGGTTGGCACCCACATGTTGAAAAATTGAATTTTTGTTTTTTATTTCGATAGTACTTCATTAGTAAGTATTTGTAACCCCAAAAAATGTGTTTGTAACCTTCCCTATCATGGGGTAAGCAACCCTCAAATATGCGGAATTAGTACCCACTTTTTAAACATTACATTTTTCTTCTTTTTTTCGAAAGTGAATCGTTAGTAAGTATTTGTAACACAAAAACTGTTGTTTTCAACCAATCCGCTAATGAGAGAATGTAACCCTTAAAATGCAAAGTTTCTATTTGTGTTTAAGACAGTACCTCCATATCTAATAATTTTGCAACACAAAGAAATAGCTTTTAAGCAGACTGATAATGGATTGATTTAGTTATACCGTGAAAATGAGCAGTTTGCATCCACATGTTTAAAAATTTTATATTCGTGTTTTGCTTTCAATAATGAGAAAATGGCACAACCAATTCCGATTTCAGAATAATATTTTGTTCTTCAACTTCTGTAGTAGGTACAACGTAATAGTAGAAGTGAATAAAAAAGTGTTTCAATCGAAAGTATAACTCAAATAATCACCAGGAATAATAAACTTTATGCAAGTGCATTTCATGTAAACGTATACTAGTCCTAACTCACGAGACCGGCGCGGTTCAAATCAACAGCAGCTATTTTGTCATAACTATATAACGATATGACTAAAAAAATGAAGATAGTACCGAAAACAATGAGGTTGGATATTCACCTTCTATTATACAGTATCTGAACTATTTCATCGATTAAAGAATAAATAAATAATGTTCGAAAAAGTGGGTACTAATTCCGCATATTTGAGGGTTGTTTACCCCATGATAGGGAAGGTAACAAACACATTTTTTGGGGTTACAAATACTTACTAATGAAGTACTATCGAAATCAAAAAACAAAAATTCAATTTTTCAACATGTGGGTGCCAACTTCGCATTTTAGGGGTGCCATTTTCTCATGATTTGTTTGGTAAAAAACAATTTTTTTTGTGTTACAAATACTTACTGAGGATTTACTTTCAAAAAAAGAAGAAAAATGTAATGTTAAAAAAGTGGGTACTAATTCCGCATATTTGAGGGTTGTTTACCCCATGATAGGGAAGGTTACAAACGAATGTTTTGGGGCTAACAAATACTTACTAACGAAGTACTATCGAAGGCAAAAAACAAAAATTCAATTTTTCAACATGTGGGTGCCAACTTCGCATTTTAGGGCTGCCATTTTCTCATGATTTGTTGGGTAAAAAACAATTTTTTTTGTGTTACAAATACTTACTGAGGATTTACTTTCAAAAAAAGAAGAAAAATGTAATGTTGAAAAAAGTGGGTACTAATTCCGCATATTTGAGGGTTGTTTACCCCATGATAGGGAAGGTTACAAACGAATGTTTTGGGGTTACAAATACTTACTAACGAAGTACTATCGAAGGCAAAAAACAAAAATTCAATTTTTCAACATGTGGGTGCCAACTTCGCATTTTAGGGGTGCCATTTTCTCATGATTTGTTTGGTAAAAAACAATTTTTTTTGTGTTACAAATACTTACTGAGGATTTACTTTCAAAAAAAGAAGAAAAATGTAATGTTGAAAAAAGTGGGTACTAATTCCGCATATTTGAGGGTTGTTTACCCCATGATAGGGAAGGTTACAAACGAATTTTTTGGGGTTACAAATACTTACTAACGAAGTACTATCGAAGGCAAAAAACAAAAATTCAATTTTTTAACATGTGGGTGCCAACTTCGCATTTTAGAGGTGTCATTTTCTCATGATTTTTCTAGTAAAAAAAAATTTTTTGTGTTAAAAATACTTACTAACGATTTACTTTCGAAAAAAAAAAAAAATGTAATGTTCAAAAAACTGGGTACTAATTTCGCATATTTGAGGGTTGTTTACCCCTTGATAGGGAAGGTTACAAACAAATTTTTTGGGGTTACAAATACTTACTAATGAGGTACTATCGAAGGCAAAAAATAAAAATTAAATTTTTCAACATGTGGGTGCTAACTTCGCATTTTAAGGGTGCCATTTTTTAAGTACAAGGTCACTTAAAACGATAATTTTCGACTTACAAACACTTACAAACGATGGACTTTCCGGCTGTATGTTTTTTTCCGAGAAAATCAAAAAAGTGGATGCCCGTGAAGTTAGCACCCAGCGGAATGCGGTGTTTTTCTACCAATACTCTTCACTTACAAACGAAAATTTTGGACTTACAAATACTTACTAACGACTTACTAACGAATGAAAAAAAAAAATTTTTCATTTTCGAGAAAGTGGGTGCCAACTTCACGGACACGACGTTGAACCGTGTACCTCGCTTATGCTCCGGAAACGAGATATATGTCTTTAGGGAAAAATGAGTCTCCTGATGTCGTCCACACGATTATATATTATGTTTGTCCAGTTTGTGTGAGACATCCTGTATGTGAGACGATTTGAAAATTTGACGAACAGCAATATTTTTTTCTATGTGAGTAGACGCGGCTTCAAATAAGAGGTAAGACAAGCCATATTTCTCGAAGGTCCCCAAAAAAGCCGATCCTTGCATCGGCAATTGGAGGACCGTCCCCAAAAGAGCCGATCCTTGCATCGGCAATTTGAGGACCGTCCTCAAATCGATAAAATGTCCCGGAATTGAACCAATTCATGCTCTGAAATGTCGCCGAAAAGACCGATTCATATACATATACAGGGTGATTTTTTTAAGTGTTTCATTAGACGTTTTCGAGGAAGGAATTGTAATACAGATTCAGGATTTTGGATTCTCGTTTTAGAGTACATGAACTTTAATTGTAAAATATTTTTAAGAAAAATCTACTTCCGGTTTCACCGGAAACGAATGTAACTTCGTTATTTCAAATGCAACACCCTGTATATTTATACATATTCGAATTCTTCGTTCAATTCTACATTGATTTGATGTATGATATGTGCAACCATTAATTATAGCCTGATTATCAAATTTTTTGAAAAAAAGGTTGTCACAAACTAGTTTCCATATCTTCAAAACCCCTCATTACAAGAATTTCTTTTTGCAAAAGTGAAACAAAATAAAGTACGCTGATACTGTTTCTTGTATAACTTATGAGAAAATATTATACAGGGTGTCTGAAAAATTGCCCCAAAGTGAGCCTCAATAAAACTATGAAATCTCACTTTTTTCAAATGGCAACCCTATAATTTTGTAATTCCAATCGATGGCTCGTCAAAAACCAGCTAGGGTGTCCCGTACATTTCATGCCTCTAAAATCAGTAGTTTTGCCGTTATTCAATAAAATTCGAATTTCACTATCAAAGACAGCTTTCGCACAGTTTGTAAGCTTGCATTTTTGAAGTAGGCTATGTTAGGAACTGTCATTCTTACTTTTTCCTACAGATCAAGCACTAAGCAAAACATGCAATAATAATTTCACTGGAATGATATATCAAGGGTATGTTCTTTATTTGCGGCAAATGTAACAACGAAATTCACATTTACTGACTTTTTTTGTTAAAGGTGGTAAATGTGGATTTCTTTCGTTGAAAGTTTAGACTGCCTTTCTAATATTTTGTTACATTCACCATAAATGAAGACATATCAATACAATCCTCACTGTTACTGTAATTCATATTTTGCATAGTGCCCGATTAATCAAAATAGTTTAAATGACAGTTCTCTAAAATGCATTATAAATCAACAGACGTAGCCTTCTTGAAAACTTCTATCCTAATAAGTCTATGGTTAGACTAAGAAACCTTGATTAAATCCTGAAATTCGAATTTTATTCAATAACGGCAAAACTACTAATTTTAGAGGCATGAAATGTACGGGACACCCTAACTGGTTTTTGACGAGCCATCGATTGGAATTACAAAATTATAGGGCTGCCATTTGAAAAAAGTGAGATTTCATAGTTTTATTGAGGCTCACTTTGGGGCAATTTTTCAGACACCCTGTATAATATTTTCTCATAAGTTATACAAGAAACAGTATCAGCGTACTTTCTTTTGTTCCACTTTCGCAAAAAGAAATTCTTGTAATGAGGGATTTCGAAGATATGGACACTAATTTGTGACAACCTTTTTTTCAAAAAATTTGATAATCAGGCTATAATTCAAGAACCGCTTGAGTAGTTGCACATATCATACATCAAATCAATGTAGAATTGAAGGAAGAATTCGAATATGTATAAATATACAGGGTGTTGCATTTGAAATAACGAAGTTACATTCGTTTCCGTTGAAACCGGAAGTAGATTCCCCTTGAAGATATTTTACAATTAAAGTTCATGTACTCTAAAACGAAAATCCAGAATCTTGAATCTGTATTACAATTCCTTCCTCGAAAACGTCTAATGAAACACTTAAAAAAATCACCCTGTATATACAGCGTCTTTCACGAGGAACCTCACCCATATTTATACGGGAAACTGCTGAACGTATTTTCATGAAATTCAGCACTTATAAGTATTTGACGATGCTGATGAAATCTAAAATATTTTCAAGGCATGAGCACCTCCGGTTTTTCCGGAAATGACGTCAACTTCCGTTATTCAAATTAGAACACCATTTTTTATTGCAGAAATAGATTCCTTAGAAAATTTCAAGTTATTTTGATGTAACATTTTTCAGTTTTGGTAGGAAAATTCTCTCTGAGCGGGAAAATTCGAAAAAAAAATCTGTAGTATGTGTCAGTACACACAGCCTGTATAATTAGCATACGTGAGAAGTATCATCTCAAATATTATTGAAATATCACGTAGAGTAATCTTTGAATGTATAACCATTGCCGAGTTTGTTTAATTGTTAAGTATAAATACTAACAATTGGATTGTTTAAAAACACACGTATCAATTGTTTAGAGAAGAGTCCGATTATTATTATTATTATTATTTCACCATCCCTCTACGGTATAGGCGATTGGCCGAACCTACCCTAGTTGGGTACATTACATGGCGATCCTGCCAGTTCTATACTGTTAGAGGTCTTAATGGTTACATCAGTGATGGTATATGGTTCTTCTTCTCCTTCTGACGACACACAGTTCTAGCCAAGATGGGATCATCATCACCAGGATTTGATGTAATGGACAATATCAAGGAAAAACTGTAAGATTTTTTTTTCCTAATGGATACTTTTGAACTGTAAGCTGAGTTATGTGGTATCGCTTCAAAATTCCTTGAGTACATCAAAAAAGAAGCGCGTGAACGAAGAGAACGAGCCGACGAAGGAAATAAATTGCAAAATGAAAGGGTCAAGTTAGAATACAAATTTGATAAATTGAATAAAAATGTCAAATCCGAACCAAGTTCTCTCGAAACATTAAGCACTAAACCACCATAGAAAATTCACTATCAGAATCTAGAAAATTGCTTCAGGAAAGATCAAAATTAATCGAAGATAAAGTAAATTCCGAAAAATCAATCATGAGTGAAAAATTCGATTTAAGAACAGCATCTTCTTTGTTGTCATCAATGATTAATACAGAAGAATCTGTGATGCAACTAATTGATGCCATAGAATTATATAAAGATATGCTCGATGAGCAAGGTAGAAATTCTCTTATTAATTATGTTCTGAAAATTAAATTAACGCCTAATGCTAAATTAAGATTGAAGAAAGAGTATCAGAAAGTTGAAGATTTGATGGTGGATATCAAAAAATTCCTAATAACCAAAAAGTCACCTGCAGCATTATCCACTCAACTCCATACTTTAAAACAGGAGAATAAAACAATAGAAGATTTTGCTAAACTTATTGAACAGTTATCTCTAGATCTAACTATCGCTCAAGCAGATAATGCACCAGAAGCATTACCTGTTTTAGCCAAAGTAAATGAAAAAATTGCTTTGGGCGCATTTTCGAATGGTTTACGAAATACGGAAATTAGAACTATAATAAAGGCAAGAAATTTTAATAACCTCAAAGATGCTGTAGCATCAGCTAAAGAAGAGGAACTTGTAAAAATGTCAGCTTCAACATCTACTCAAAAAGTCTTTTCAATGAAAAATTTTAATCGTAATTTCAAAAGTAATAATTATAGTCAGACAAAGTTCAATAATGCATCATCTCATAGAGGTAATGACCGTCGTAAGGAGAATCCAAACAAAATGCATTTCAGCAATTCAGCACAAAAGAGAAACGGTCAAGGTCGCGGGCGCCAGTTCGCGAATTATTTTAAAAATAATAACAAAGGGAACTCGACCCAGCACAGATCGTATTTAGCCGAAAATTGCACAAACTCTTCTACAGAAGAAAAATCTGCAGCGGATAAGTTTTTTCGTGACCAACAGTCATGTTAATTACAATATAAACGCTCTAAATTATGTTTCAGTGAAGTATGACAGACATGAATTAAATTTCTTAATCGATACAGGTGCGAGTATAAGTTGTATTTTCCCAGAATATTTAGCTGAAGGAGAAAAAATAGATACTAAAGAAAAAATTAAAATTAAAGGTATAGCCGGATCCACATCCTCTATGGGCTCCGCAAAAATTTCAATGATTATAAAAAATACTAGTCTTGCTCATAATTTTTCAGTTGTAAAATCCTTTGATTCAAGTATACAAGGTGTTCTAGGATCAGACTTCTTCAAAAAACATAAAGCAGTGATTGATTACGAAAATTTCATTTTAAAACTGAATAATAAAAATAGAGAAACTACTGTACCACTGAAATCCAAAGTTGAACATTATACCATTATACCACCGAGATGCGAAATAATTCATTGTTGTCATACTGAAGAAACACAAGAATGTATCACTTCGAACGAACAAATATGTAAAGGAGTTATTATCGCAGGAATAATCGCAAAACCTGAAGACCATAAAATTCCAATCAGACTATTAAATGTAACCGATAGAGAAATAAGATTAAAAAATTTCTCTCCAAAAGTTGAAAGTCTTTCAAAATTCGATGTTGTAAACTATGGTAGAAATGAAATATCGGTACAAAGAGTTGATGAAATATTATATTCAATTAACATGAAATCTTTGAACAAGGAAGAAAAACTTCCGTACAAAAAATTTGTGCAAAGTATGCAGATATTTTCCACATAGATGGTGATCATTTAACGGTTACTAATTTATACCGACAAAAAATTTTACTGAAACCAGAAGCTCAACCAGTCTATGTTAAACCATATAGATTACCACATTCACAGAAAAATGAAATTCATAAGCAAGTAGACAAAATGCTACGAGACGGAATAATAGAGGAGGCCAAATCTGAATGGTCCTCGCCGTTATTAATCGTACCAAAGAAACCGGATCAAAACGGAGTCAAGAAGTTTCGAGTGGTATTAGATTACCGATTATTGAACAAACAAATTAAAGGTGATGAATTTCCATTACCAAACATTGCTGAAATACTAGAATCCTTGTCGGGAGCAATCTACTTTTTCCATCTAGATTTAGCACAAGGATATTACCAATTAGAATTACATCCCGATAGCAGACCATATACAGCATTTACAACTGAAAGGGGTCAATATCAAATGAAAAGACTAGGAATGGGATTAAAAACGAGCCCTAGCTCATTCTCAAGGCTCATGACAATAGCTATGTCAGGTTTAAACTACGATTCTTGTTTTATTTACTTAGATGATTTGATAGTCTTCGGACACTCTTTGCAAAATCATAATCGAAATCTTGTGAAAGTATTACAACGCCTGAGAGAAGTTAATTTGAAATTAAATCCTAGTAAATGTGAATTCTTGAAGAAGGAAATGTTGTATCTAGGTCATGTTATTTCGGATAAGGGCATTTCGCCAGATCCAGAGAAAATTGAGGCTATTTCAAAATATCCTGTACCTAAGAGTTCTGAAGAAGTAAAACGTTTTGTTGCATTGGCTAATTATTATAGAAAATTCATCAAGAATTTTGCTGCAATAGCTCAACCTTTGAACAACTTGTCACGAAAAGGAAAAGTTTTTCAATGGACAAAAGATTGCGAGAATGCATTCCAAACTTTAAGGCAAGTCCTTCTGACAGCACCTATTCTGCAATATCCAGATTTTTCAGAGAATAACGAATTTATTCTTAGAACAGATGCTAGTGGATTTGCGTTAGGTTCAGTTTTATCAAATGCTAATGACCATCCAATAGCTTTTGCTTCGCGAAGTTTGAATCCAGCAGAAAAGAATTATTGTACAATTGAAAAAGAGCTTTTAGCAATAGTTTGGTCAGTCAAACATTTCAGACCTTATTTGTATGGACGAAAATTTAAAATCTTAACAGATCACAGACCACTGATTTATTTGTTCAATATGACTAATCCATCAAGTAGATTAACCAAGTTCCGTTTGATTTTAGAAGAATATGACTTCACGGTTCATTACGTGAAAGGTTCAGAAAATGTAACAGCAGATGCATTATCGCGTATCAAACTAGATTCAAAAGATCTCAAAGAAATGACAAATGTAGGAGTTGAAAACATTAGCGTCATGACGAGGTCTCGAACTAAAAATGAAATAGGTTCTAAACAACACGAGACGAATACCTCCGACGATAAGAGGATTGATCACCCTATTGTAGTCGAAGTTTTAAAACGTCCAGCGAAAAGTGTCGAATTGAGGCCAATTTCAGGAAAAGAATTTCGTAATTTGGAAAATCAACGTTCGGAGCAGTACAATAAAAATTTGTTATATAATGTGAATTAACAATTAATTTTTTTAACCAGGACATCCGATCAGCGTACGACTTAGGTACATCGTTGAGGAAACTGGAAGAATTATGCGCAGAAAATGATATATTAGAATTGTACCTCATAAAGCTAGCTAGTAATGAAAAATTTTTGAATATGTTGATAAATTACAAAAAGGAAATTCTAGGAACATCGTTAAAGATTAACGTAATAAGAGATGTAAAGCGAATCGAAGACAGAGAACTAAGGCAAATTATTCTGAACGATTTTCACATGCTTCCTACCGGTGGACATGCAGGTATCCAACGCATGTTTAATAATATTAAAAGAGAGTATTTTTGGAACGGTTTAAAATCTGATGTTGAAAAATTTGTAAAGAAGTGTGATGATTGTCAACGTCACAAACATTCTTTACCTAGGAAAGAACCTTTGACAATCACTACCACAGCTTCGTCTGCATTTCAGAAAATTTTTCTTGATCTTGTAGGTCCTCTACCTACTGATGTGAAAAATAATAAATATATACTCACAATTCAATGTGACTTAACCAAATTCGTAGAGTGCTATCCGCTTCCTAATAAAGAAGCAGAAGAAGTTTCAAAATCTTTTATTGAAAACTTTGTTTTGAGGTATGGTATACCTTCTGAAGTTGTTACAGACCAAGGCACAGAATTCTTATCAAGAATATTCAGTGAATCGTGTGATTTACTCAAAATTAAACAATTCAATTCAACAGCTTATCACCACGAAACACTGGGTGCACTTGAAAATTCGCATAAACACTTAGGAGCTTTCCTTCGAATGCACACAGCTAAGGAAAGTAATAACTGGAGTAATTGGGTTCCATATTGGTGCTTTTCATATAACAATACCGTGAACTCTTCAACTCGCTATACTCCATACGAATTAGTTTTCGGAAAACCTAGTAGATTTCCACAAAATTTGAAAAGTCAAGTAGATCCTATCTACAATTTTGACAACTATCCAATTCAACTCAAATATAGGTTGCAAACAGCTTGGAAAGATGCTAGAGAAAACTTGGTGACGATAAAATTAAAAAGAAAAGAGATTTTTGACAAGAAATGTAATGAAAAACATTACGAAGTAGGGGATAAAGTGCTTATAAATAACAAAAACATGGACAATAAGCTTGACCCTTTATTCAACGGTCCATATGAAATAGTGGAAGTGCGAAATCCGAACATTATTGTGAAAACGGACAAGAACAAACTCAAAGAAGTGCACAAAAATAGAGTAAAACACTATTTTTAGTGATTAAATTTAAGAGATTGTTGTAAATATTGGATTAGGTAAATAATATTATAAACTTTGTAGATTTAAGATAAACTAAAACTGTGATAGGTGTAAAGTATAGATTTCAAGATATAGATAAGTGAAAAAAAAATTTTTTTTACATTTTCATAGAAAACAAAAATTTTTTTTTCTCTCAAAGGGGGAAGGTGTAGTATGTGTCAGTACACACAGCCTGTATAATTAGCATACGTGAGAAGTATCATCTCAAATATTATTGAAATATCACGTAGAGTAATCTTTGAATGTATAACCATTGCCGAGTTTGTTTAATTGTTAAGTATAAATACTAACAATTGGATTGTTTAAAAACACACGTATCAATTGTTTAGAGAAGAGTCCGATTACATGTTACTACGGTCATTCAGTGAAATTGATTAAACACCTTTGATGAGTTTAAGGGTATTATTTCACCATCCCTCTACGGTATAGGCGATTGGCCGAACCTACCCTAGTTGGGTACATTACAAATCGAAAATAGAGCTTTGCTGAAACAAGAATAACTTCGAGGTTTTTGGATGGAAAATTTTCATTTTTAGGATTTTTCAAGATGTAAGATTGATGTATCCACTTTAAAAATCGAAATCGCGATTCATGATACAGGGGGTGAAAAAATCGCTTTCAAAATTAGGGGTGACAAAATCGTGAAAAATCAATTTTTTCAAATTAGAACCCCATTTTTTTATGGCAGATATTGAATCTACGTTAAAAAATAATGTGAGTGTATGCATTACACCCTTGCCCTAAAGTGGATATTTTCTGAGTTATTCACAAAAAACTGTTTTTCGTCTTGAATTTTCAGCTATTTCTTTTCCCTTCACGCCAAAAAGATGAAATTTTCAGGAACTGTTACTTAAACCATGTTTCAGATTTTACTACCCTAATATGCAAGAGAAAAAAGTTACAGGTTGTTCCTAAATAGATGGCGAATTTTGATTCGAATTTGTATCGGAAACCTCCTTATTTCAACTAATCGGCCATCGGTTTTCTCTCCAGTGATAAATAAACAATTCCTTATGAACCATATGCAAAAACTTACCATGTTTTACATTCTTTTTTTTTAATGATAGATATCATTAATAACATCTGCCAAATTCCTCTTTATTCAGTAGCATTTTGTGTTTACTCTTAATTTGGAGATAATTCGTATTAAGTTATAAAATCGATCACTATGCCTATTTTTACCAATGAAGATTATTTAAATCTCATTCTACTTCATGGAGAATGTAAAAAAGTTGTAGTTAGAACGATTCGACTGTTCATTGAGAGGTTTCCTGACCGACCCAGACCAACGAGAGATACCATTAACAGAACCATGACAAACTTGAGAAATGTCGGATCTTTCGTTAAGAAAACTATACACAGAGAAAAAAGTGTAGTAGAAGATGAGAACAACGAAATTACAGTTCTTGCATATTTTCGTGTGAATCCTCAAAATTCTCTCAAAGATGCCGAGATTGATCTGGGATTATCTCAATCGAGTGTTTGGAGAATATTGAAAAAACATAAAATGCACCCATATAAATTCAATAGGGTACAGCATTTGAAGGAAACTGATTTCGTCAGGAGAACAGAGTTTTGCGAAGCTATGATGATTCGATCTCAAGAGAATGAAAACTTTTTGGACTGTATAATTTGGACAGATGAATCTAAATTCACAAAGAATGGTTCTTTCAGTAGGCATAACAGTCATTATTGGGATGAAGAGAACAACCACCACTTCAGACAATGGAACTTTCAAGAGACCTGGAGTTTCAATGTTTTTTGCGCCATCAAAAATTATGCAATTCTCGATGTTCACATTTATGATGGGACATTAAGTGGTAAGATAGAACACTACACATGTTTGCATTATTTAAAGAATGTTCTCCCTTAGGAGATAGATATTCTGACATATTGACACAAATAATTGAGCCGCTAGTACAGAACTATAATGACTATAGTATCACTCAATGTGTCAAATATCCTCTACAGGCTATTTGAAGATCGATGGTTGGCGAACAATGGTCCTTATCTTTGGCCACCACGTTCTCCCGATTTAACTCCTTTAGACTATTATGTTTGGGGTAGGATAAAAAATATTGTCTACTCAACTCCCCTGACTGATAAAGAGGACTGCATAGAACGAGTCAGAAATGCGTTCAGGTTTGTTTAGATTTTTAGATTCATAGTTTTGAAACTCAATTTGGTTTTTAAACACTTTTGCAGATCTCTTCCTCCCCATGAAATAAGAAGAGCAACGCACGAAGCATTCCTGAGACGTATAAAGAAATGTCTAGAAATTAACGGTCAAAACTTTGAGCATCTTCTCTAGTTATAACTGCGAGAGTTTGCCATGGTTCTCCTAATAGTAACTGGAAGTCGGTTTCAAGAAGGGGTGAAAAATCTACAGCATGGTTCAAATAACAGTTCCTGAAAATTTCATCTTTTTGGCGTGAAGGGAAAAGAAATAGCTGAAAATTCAAGACGAAAAACAGTTTTTTGTGAATAACTCAGAAAATATCCATTTAAGGGCAAGGGTGTGATGCATACACTCACATTATTTTTTAACGTAGATTCAATATCTGCCAAAAAAAATATGGTTCTAATTTGAAAAAATTGATTTTTCACGATTTTGTCATCCCTAACTTTGAAAGCGATTTTTTCACCACCTGTATAATGAATCGCGATTTCGATTTTTAAAGTGGATACATCAATCTTACATCTTGAAAAATCCCAAAAATGAAAATTTTCCATCCAAAAACCTCGAAGTTATTCTTGTTTCAGCGGAGCTCTATTTTCGATTTTTTTTTGGAATTTTCCCGCTCAGAGAGAATTTTCCAACCAAAACTGAAAAATGTTACATCAAAATAACTTGAAATTTTCTAAGAAATATATTTCTGCAATAAAAAAATGTGTTCTAATTTGAAAAACAGAAGTTGACGTCATTTCCGGAAAAACCGGAGGTGCTCATGCCTTGAAAATATTTTAGATTTCATCAGCATCGTGAAATACTTATAAGTGCTGAATTTCATGAAAATACGTCCAGTAGTTTCCCGTAGAAATATGGGTGAGGTTCCTCGTGAATGACCCTGTATATATATATCGCACTGTATAAGAATTATTGGGAGACTATGTTGCCAAACTTCATGTCATCAATGTACTCGTTATGAAATAGGGAAGATGTATATACGAGGGCAAATCAAATATAAACGAGACTTTTCGCTTTTCAGGCACAATAGTGGGGGGAGAATTTTACTGATTTTTTTGTTGTTGGGTGGGTTTATCAGGAGTAGGGGAAGTACGTGGGCTTGAATCATCGACCCTGTCGGTGTCCACTATGACGATGTTTGATCAAGAGGTACCTCCGTCAATTTCGCAACGTGTTGTATTCAAGTTTCTCGTAGCAGAAGGATTAAAACTGGCCAAAATCTTGAGGAGATTGACTGTCAATGTTCGGATAAGAGACACTGTCGCAAGTCAGAGTGTTTGCATGGCATAAACAGTTCGTGGAGGGTCGTGATTGTGTTGAAAATGAGAGCCATGACCGCAGCGAACAACATCAGTAGTGTTCGACAGCTTATTAGAGACGCAAAAGGGAAAACGTCTAAAAACTCCTTCAAAAATGTGGAACTCTGTTTATTTTCCTAGGTTTGACATGTTTCGGCATTCGCCATTCTCAAAAAACCAACAGGATCTAAAAATTACAATAAAAGTAAATAACAGAAAAAACGTGAGTTGCCTGGAAAGCCAGATGTTAAATTTGCTTGTAGGAACGGAACTTACAAATTTGGCTCCACGGATCCATATGATAAAATGGAAGAGTCATCAAATCAAACCATTGAGAACCAACATAAACAAGCGTAAAAGTATTCAGGCTGTTTGAATTTCAAGACGGAAGTCAAGATGTTCAACCATCCCATGTTTCACCAAACTTCATAGAACGGCAGACGTGACAATGTCAATGTCAACCCACAAAAACAAACCACAGAGTAGTTAGTTTCTCTTCTTCATCCTACAGTATATCACAAAGTCATACAATTAAAAATTAGATTAAAAACAAAATTCAAAGTAAACTCACAGCACAAAACAAAACAAAAAACACAACATCCATATAGTTGTCTGTAAAAAATGGTCAATCATTAGAGGTTAGAAGTTTGTAGGTGTCCTTAAAGTTGTTTGTCAACATACCATTTACCGTGTTAAACCGCCTGTCCTTCATATGCTTAAATATCTCCACCTCCTCTAAAATTTCTTGTCTAGGACCGAATGCACAGTAGTGTAATAGTTTTGTGTTATCATCGATGTTAAATCTATGATCTTCGTCCCTCAGGTGGCAACCAAGATAGAACGGTTATTGTTAGGGTTTCTTAAGCATGCTAAATGTTCTCTAGTTCTTGTTCTCAGCGATCTACCACTTCTTCCAACGTAAACCACGTTACGACCAGGCTCCCCACACTCCAACGAGTAGACTCCCGGCTTGTCTAACTTATCTACTCTGCATTTGTTGTTAATCAGAGATTGTCCTAGAATATTCTGGGCTTTAAAACTAACCTTAACCCCATCAAGTTTGTTAATAATGCTAGCAACTTTGTGTGATACACTACCATAAAATGGGATGCTACAGTATCGCGTAGTTGTTTGGGAAGTTCTAACACTTCCTGTTGATCGATTTTTCCTAGCTATTAATTTATCTATGATGTCCGGTGAATAACCATTCCTAACTGCCAAATATTTTAAAGTGTTAAGTTCCTTCGTATAACAATCCCCATCTAAAGGTGTTCTCAAAAGTCTAGACACGTAGTTGTTAAATGCTGCCATCTTATGACCTCTAAAATGACAGGAAGAACTATTAATAGAGGAATCTGTTTGCGTCGGCTTTCTAAAAATATCAAATTTCAAGGTGTTATTATCTCTTAAAATGGTAAGGTCTAAAAATTGATACCTCTATTGGACTCCAACTCCAAAGTAAATTCAATATTGAGGTGCAAGTTATTCAACCAAGCAAGAAACTCCCGGAGTTCATCCTCACTCCCATTCCAAGCAATCAGAAAATCATCCACGTATCTGTGCCAAAACAATATTTTATCTCTGAACGGATTCAAGGAGTTAAAAATCAAAATCTTCTCAAAAAAGGCCATAAAAACTTCGGCAAAAAACGGAGACAAGCAATTATCTTGTATATATAATTCATCTTCAAAGGTGAAGAAATTTTGTTGCAAGCAAAAGACCGCCAACCGAAAAACGTAGTCTGCCAACTCGTTGGAAATCGATGAGTTATAGAGAACTTCTTTAAACAATTGTAATGTCTGAGGGACAGGAACCGACGTGAATAAGTTTTTAAGTCAAAGGATGCCAGCAAAGTGTCATCACAAATGGCTTTATCCTTAATCTTATGAATGAGATCCAAACTATTATCGACACTGTACTCGGATTTAAAGGTTATTGTAGAAACAAGAAACTTGTTTAGAAACTTAGAAAGTATGTAGGCGAGGCTACCATAGAAAGATACCACAGGTCTAATTGGTATTCCGTCCTTATGGATTTTTGGCAAGCCATAGAGCCTAGGTGTGTTAAAAGTTAAAGGTTATTGTAGAAACAAGAAACTTTTTTGTTTTGTTTTGTGCTGTAAGTTTACTTTGAATTTTGTTTTTAATCTAATTTTTAATTGTATGACTTTGTGATATACTGTAGGATGAAGAAGAGGAACTAACTACTCTGTGGTTTGTTTTTGTGGGTTGACATTGACATTGTCACGTCTGCCGTTCTTTGAAGTTTGGTGAAACATGGGATGGTTGAACATCTTGACTTCCGTCTTGAAATTCAAACAGCCTGAATACTTTTACGCTTGTTTATGTTGGTTCTCAATGGTTTGATTTGATGACTCTTCTATTTTATCATATGGATCCGTGGAGCCAAATTTGTAAGTTCCGTTCCTACAAGCAAATTTAACATCTGGCTTTCCAGGCAACTTACGTTTTTTCTGTTTTTTCTGTTATTTACTTTTATTGTAATTTTTAGATCCTGTTGGTTTTTTGAGAATGGCGAATGCCGAAACATGTCAAACCTAGGAAAATAAACAGAGTTCCACATTTTTGAAGGAGTTTTTAGACGTTTTCCCTTTTGTGATTTAACGATAACTCTTCCGTATGGGATTCTACGAAGTAATTATTAAAGACGACCAACGTCGTACCACTTCTGAAATTGCAAGTTTGGTCAGGATAAGTTATGGGAGCACCTACTCCATACTCACAGAAGACCAAGGGTACCGTAAGGTTTGCGCCAGGTGGTTTCCTCACCTTCTCACAGCTGACCAGAAGTTGCATCGTTTTCAGGTGTGTGTGCGTCTTCTTGCACGATTTCAGGAACAATGAGACCCATTTCTCACTCACATTATCACCTGTGATGAAACATTGGTGCACCACTACACCGTAGGATCTAAACAAGCAAGTAAGGAGTGGAGAAAACAACACTTTGCGCAATTGACGGAGGTACCTCTTGCTCAAACATCGTCGCAGTGGACACCGAGAGGGTCGATGAGGCAAGCCCACGTGCTTTCCCTACTCATGACAAACCTACCCAACAACAAAAAAATCAGGAACGTTCACCCTCCACTATTGTGCCTGAAAAGCGCAAAGTCCCGTTTATATTTGATTCGCCTTTGTAACTGTATACGCGAGTGGTAGTAGTCAGCGCTACGGTCGTGCGTTGTTTGAACTGAAATATACGATGTTGTACACGATGAGAGTAAATAACGTCATCGGCAAAAATTGGCCTACGCACGTCCCATAGAGTCATAATACACTGAGAATCGGCCAAGTCAATCCGACGTCCGATATACGGACGTCGAAATGATGGTAAAACGACAATGTATGGCTCTCCAAAGGCGGTTTAATGTATAGGTATACTTCTGAACTGTAGTCACGGACAACATTTGGAAAAGAAATCTTCAAGAAATAATTGTGAAGAAGAGTAATATTATTCGATATTTCAAATGGATATCCGCGAATGGACCATCTTTTATAGTGTCTTCAAAATACTTTGAACTATCAGCTTATGTAGACACTTATCACCCGAAATTCATAATAGTTTCTGAGTCCTGGGTCCATTCTGGTATTCATGACACGTGGGTTGCAATACCCGAGTACACCACCTAATAGGCAACACAGTTCACCAAACGTGGGTCATGGAGATGTGTGCATGTATGCATACAGGTTTGAAAATTCACATCGGAAACATACGAAATTCAATCCATCAGAGAGAGAATTTTATTGTGCAGTTGAACAATCGACACGTCCTTATCGTTGGGAGTGGCTTAATCGAGCAGTATGGTAGGGAACCTGCAGTTTTCGCATCGAGTATTACCCGCAGCATGACGCATTAACTCAATGCGTCGGACAGTCTGTGTTAATCGATTTGAGAAAGACAACCTTAATATTTGTTCATTTGACGATCCATCGCGTCAAATGAAAGCGGAACATAGCACGTAATCTGTCGAGCAAAGCACTGTCCACTGCACGGCAAATTACTCTCTCTAATGCATCGATTATAGTTTGTTTCTGCTGTTAATTTCCTAGTTTTGGAAAATTCACCCGTAAACATAGGATTTAACTCACAATTCTCCAAGTAGTTCCGTTTTCAGTGGAACAGTGGAAGAATCGAAACAGTAATGCTATGCCATATGAAATAATCATCAGCGAATGCGAAACGATCGCCGGAATCATAGCGGCGATGCTTAGAATTGACAGTCTGCGATGCACGATTTGAATAATTTTATCATTTCAAACGTCTAGAGAATGAGAGCATATCAGTTTGAAAAGTAATTAGATTCTCCCTTAATCAGTTATGATCAGTTTAGGAAAGAAAAAACAGAATCGATTTTATTTGAATTTGATTATTATAATTTTGCTCCACTGTATACGAGAAATTTATTTGCCACAACAAATGTAACAGATAACTTTTTTGCCATAACTGGTTTGAAAATAAGATTAATTCCACGAAATAATGACTAACTTTTACTGAGCTGAATATCCACTGGTTGATTTTGAAGAAATAACTTAACAGCTTCTACTGCATCCTTATAAAAATGGGTTACCAAATGTTTTCCGCAATGCGAGTGTATATGCTGGTATTTGCCGAACTGTCTGCCGATGAATGAACCAACAACTCCTCGTACAGAATGAATCTTTGGCGGAAACAAGCAGCAATATTTAAAGAAGACATTTTCCTGATGTCAGGAATGCACTTACCAAGGCGAGTACATTTCTAATCAAGAGTGTCTAGCGTTTTGAGCACAATTTAGGTTTCTGGTGACTTCCAGCAGTTCTAAATCTGAAGTTTCTTCTTTTCGATTGAAACAGTTGAAACACGTCCCGAAACTCGGCCAATGTCATTTTCATTGTTTTCATTCATTGTAGATGTAGATTCTAGGCAATCATCCACACAAACTTCCTATTCCTCAAAAATACGTGTAGCACAAATTTGTGATGTAAACGGGACTGGGTTAATTTCATCATTAGATTCTTCTTTTTTTCAGCTATCGATGCTTTGTTGGTTTTGCTTTTTAGATTTACTGAAAGAAAGAGCATCAACTTTGATCTCATTAAAAATGCTGATATTTTAGGCCGAAAAAAATAGGACTACTCATACCAAAAGAGATGGAATTTCTATCATAAAACTCACATATCACCATTTAAGTGACCTATTTTCTATCCTGATACATCTGATTATTGATCAGTAAACTTACTCAGGGTGACTGGTGACGTAAGGGACAATGGCTAACTGGAGATAGAGGACCTCAAACTGAATCAGGATTGTGGGTTTAAATGTCCCATAAGGCTATTAGTTTCAGATATACAGGTTTTTTGCAGAAGTGCTCAAACTATAAACTCCCATAACTTCCTCAACATGCCAAATTTTTCGCTGATACCTGGCAAGCTGGTTACTATACATATTCTCCATCAGATCGCGAAGAAAAAGTTTTCAAAAATTGCAGGTCCGTATTCAAAAATTTCAATATAAATAGATAAACAGAAGACACAATTCACAACCAATTAATGTATGAATATAAACTTAATTTTTTGAAATATGCCTTCTGTATGTAGTTGGATGTATTTTATTTACAAATGTTTCTGCTACACCTACATATTAGAGGAAAATCAGTCCTCAAAATTTTTACATTATTTCATTGAGGAATAAATTTTGTTGATAACAAAAATACCAGATGGATTATTGTTCAGGGGCTCTGAGATTGATAAATTTAAGTCAAACTTTTCTTGACTGAAATCCAGTGTTTCTGTTCCATCAAGAGAATAATTTTTCATCTTGTGGATATGGGAAGCACTTCAATTGTTCAAAAGAGCCAGTAAGTGTGTGAGGGGAATGGCTCTCATATCGAGCATTTCTTTATTTGATTTTTTTAAGAATCATTTGTGCTACTGTTCATCTTTTTGTGTTTGTATTGTTTTTTGAATTTTTTTCATAATATTGAAAGATGAATCAATAAAAAAGGATTTCATGATGTAAAGGAATATTTAAATTTATTTTATAACGTTTATTGCCATTCTACAATCTACTTCTTACAGAGTATTGAGTAAAAAAAAATAAAAAGATAATAGACATGGAAGTGTGGTGCCCACTGGCAACCACACTTCTGCTCAGTGATGTATTAGGAGATATTCAGGCCAGGATTTTTTCAATCTTCTGTTGGATGGTCCATTCCTGTAGAGGTTTTCTATATGGTCGTTGGTGTGGCCAGCTGTTCTGTTTTTATAGTTTGTGACGACTGTACTGATTTCTTTCCTGATGTATGGTACTTGAAGATCTTCATGCAGGGTTTTGTTGGTTATGTACCAAGGAGCATTTTCTATAGAACGCAATGTTTTTGACTGAAATCTTTGTATAATATTCACTCTGGATGATTTTGCACACCCCCAAAGTTGCAGGCCATATGTCCAGATTGGTTTAAGCATTATTTTATAGAGTAAAACCTTATTCTTCAAGGATAATTTTGACTTTCTTCCTAGTAACCAGTACATTTCTCTAAATTTGATGTCTAGCTGTTTCCTTTTCGATTGAATGTGTTCCTCCCAGGTGAGCCGGCGATCTAGGTGAAATCCAAGGTATTTTACATGGTTTTTGATAAGTAAAGAAACTCCATCAATCGCGATTGGGGGGCAGTTGCTATGGCAGGTAGTAAACGTCACTTGTGCGGATTTGGATTGATTTATTTTGATTCTCCATTTTTTGTACCAGGAGTTCAGTGTTTTCAGGTGGTTCTGCATGTTGACTGCCGCGGTGGATGGGTCTTCATTGACGGAAAGAATAACAACGTCATCTGCAAAGGCGGCTATGGTCGTAGAATTACAGACAAGCAGATCATAAGTATATATCAGATAGAGCAGTGGACTTAAAACACTACCTTGTGGTACGCCGGATCTTATTGAGTAATGGTCTGACGTTGCATCGTTATACTTCACTGAGTAATATCTTTCTGACAAGTAGGAACACAAAAAAAGGTAATAGTTGTGCTTCAGGGTGGTTTTGATCTTGAATTTCAGTCCTTTGTGCCACACCTTGTCCAAGGCCTGTGCTATGTCGAGAAATACTCCAGTACAGTATCGTTTTTCTTCAAGTGTTTTTGAAATTGTTTTTACTATTCTGTGGGCTTGATGAATAGTAGACATGTTCTCTCTGAAGCCAAACTGGTAATTGGGAAGAATGTTTGTTATGTTGTGTTCTTCGTGAATTCTATTGAGTAACAATCTTTCAAATATTTTGCTAGTTACAGGTAGTAGGCTAATTGGCCTGTATGATGTTACCTCTTCAGGGGGTTTGCCGTTTTTGTGTACCATTATTATAGTAGCATATTTCCATATCACAGGGAAATAGCACAAGTGCAAAATTCTGTTAAAAATTGTTGTGAGGAAAGCGATTGCTCTTTTAGGCAGTTTTTTTCAGAATTTCTGAAGTTATAAGGTCGTACCCTGGTGCTTTTCTGTTAGAGTTTTGAGCTTCCTTGAGAGTTTTGGAGAGTTTCCTTGCTAATGCTTTATATTGATGCAGGTCATTTTGGTGTCTTGATCTCTGCCACTGTCTCCTGGCTGTCCTTTTTTCTGTTATCAGATTTCTGATGAATAATGGGGTGCTCAAATGTTCATTGGTTTGTTCTTCTTGGGGAGTTGCAAACCATGCAGCTTTTTGAATAATTTCAGTGAAATATGGTGCAGCTTCATCTATTTCTGTTGGTTGCTCCATTCTTACATTAGTGTCCAAATTGTCCTCGATATAGTTCCTAAATTTATCCCAGTGTGTTCGTGATGAGGTTAACTTAGGGTGAGCACTTTTGTTCAAGTTGGTGGAGCATAAGTTCATGATGACTGGTTTATGATCTGATGAGAGGTCGTAGTTGGATTCTGTGGAACAACTTTTGGTTGGTATGACATTCAATATAAAGAATTCAAGTAAATCTGGTAGTTTTCTTGGATCAGTTGGCCAGCAAGTTGGCTCTGCATTGCTGAGGTGACTATAATTAGCAGCTGTCATAGCTCGCAGTAGGTTGCGTTCTTTGGTGGTTATGAGTCTGGATCCCCAATGGGTATGTTTTGCGTTCCAGTCGCCTCCAACGATGAATTTATTTCCGAGGGTCTCGAGGAACTGTTTGTACATATCTGTGGTGATATTGTGACGTGGCGGAGAGTACATGGCGGAGATGTTGAGTTTTCCTCTGCTGGAGTTGATTTGTACTGTTGTTGCCTGAATTTCGCTTGTTTGTTACTCGTCAAATTCATGATGTGATATCGTATTTCTGATAATTATTGAAGACCACCATGTCCTCTACCATCAGGGTGGGTGGTGTGATATATTGTGTAATATGGTACTACAAAAGTTGTTAATTCAGTAAAATGAGTTTCCGAAACTAGTAGGATGTCCACTTTATTGATGTCTAGGAAAGAAATCACCTCCTGTTTGTGGTTTGCTAAACCATTGGCGTTCCATGTTGCTATTCTTAATATATCAGTAGGCATTTTTTTATTTAATTTATTATTGATGACAGATGTGAGCAAATTTAGGATCATGCTATTTTGATTCATGAGTTGGAAAAACATACCTTTGAATTCTTCCAGGAATTTCAGGAGTTGTGATCCTAGTTCTGGTGTTTGTTGGAGCCTCATTTCCAATTGGCTTGTTTTGTGTCACATTTGCATATGTTCGGTAGTGTTTTTGTGGATCCTTGATGTTTTGAGGAATTATTTGGGCTGGTGCTTAGTTTGAACTAATGGTTGTTCTGTTTGGTCTGTCTCAAGGGTTTCTTTTTTGTATGAGGTCTTTGTAGACGCAACAACCTTTGTAGTTAGCCGGGTGATCGCCATCGCACAGCGCACAAGTTGCAGGAGTGTTTTTAGGTTTTTGACATTGCCTAGTGTCGTGTTGTTTACCACACTTAACGCAGTTGTATGGTCTGAAACAATACGTTTTCGAATGTCCATATTCCTGACAACGGGTGCATTGAACTATTTTTTTTCCTAGGGGGTTCCACTGTAATTTTCGTATGACTGATAAACTCTAGTTCGTAAATTTTTTTATTGTTTGGTTGGGGTTCCAAGTCAATGAAAAACATCGACAGTGGTTCCTTTGTTATTCTGTGTCTGATGTTCGATATATTACGTGCATTATGTCCTGATTTCGCTAACTCACTTTTTATTATTTCAGCTGGTACAGAATGGTGAAGGTTCCTAACCACCACTCTATAGGCTCTATCTTCCTTTGGTTGATATGTGTGGTGTATTATTTCCTGATTTTGTAGGTAACGTATCAGTTTCCTATATGTTTCAGAAGTATGAGAACTTATTTTGACAGTTCCATCTCTGAGAGCTTTGGTGAAGTGTGTATCAGGGTCGGTTACTGCATTCAGATTTGTAATCATTGCACTGAAATCACTAACACCGTAAATAAAAATTAGAGGTGGTTTAGGCAGTGTGGGTGATTTCTGGATGTTATTGTTTTTTATTTCAATGGAATTTTCGGTTTCCGTTTGGGTGATCTGTAGTGGTGAGTAGCGATTTTGTATTGGTGTTTGCTGGGTATGTGGTTTTTTGTTAATGTCGTTCGGTGAGTTATGCTTTTTGCGTTTTTCAATACACTGCCTTTCGTGTCTCGAATTCTCCAAATTTGGTTGGCTTTCCTGGGTGTTGTCTAAAACAGTGATGATTTTGTTCATGATTCGAGTCGCATCTGATGTTTGTTCAACGTGTTGAAATCCTAGGAAATCGTCCTGATTCTGATGAGGCATAAACACAGAATGATTTTGATTTGAGGACATATTTATGTCTTTTCAGTGTGTGGGCATCTTTAACACATTGATAAGTCTCCTTATCTTTTCACAGGTGTTGAACACTTCACACAAAATGAACTATTTTTGTTGTTGATTCCGATATTATTTTCGCGAAATTTGCGAAATAATTAATGCGATATTTATTTCAACTATGAATTTTTAGCGAGTTTTACAACAATAGCTCGATCAATCCGGATTTTTATGCCCGGAGTCGGTGGCTGATTGCTGGATATACACTTTTTGCGTAAATATGAATTGTTATCTCAGGAGCCGATGTGAACGCGTCTGCTGCCTGTTGCGAACTAATATTTAAAATGCGTCCGGATTATTTACGCATCTCAAATTCAGTGTTTTTTTTCTATCAGAAATAGTATACCTACTTTTTCTATTAAATATGAATAAATTGTAATATTTTATTTTCAACAAATCATAAAAACTATAAAATATTTGTGCCATTCAAACTGAAAACTCTATGTTTTAGGCAGATTCTAATTTTCTATTTCATTTTTTTTATCTCATATACCGAGGGATATTTCTCACATGACACGGAAATTAAAATTTTTGAATACGGACCTGCAACTTTTAAAAAAATTTGTCGCGATCTGATGGAAAATATGTATAGTAACAAGTTCGCCAAGTATAAGCGGAAAATTTGCCATATTGACGAAGATATGAGAGTTTATAGTTTTAACACTTTCGCAAAAAACACCCTGTATCTCTGGAACTGATAGCCTTATGGGACATTTCAACCCACAATCCTCATTCCGTTTGAGGTTCTCTATCTCCAGTTAGCTGTTGTCCCTACGTCACCAGTCACCCTGTAGAAGTAGAAATCGAAATGAGCCTATATTTGACAACCATGAGTTTATTTTTGTTGGTTACGAAGAAAAAGCAGTTTTTCACACTCTTAACTCATTTCGATTTCCAAAAACTGATTCGAAAAAAAGTTAATAGTTTTCCACTGAAAATTAAGGGCGAAATAGCTATTCATGGATGCTCTGTTTGATACCACTTCCTTGCATCTACTTAGAACGAGGACGAGATTAGCTCCGAAGTATGAGTTTAATATTGATTGATTTTAATCGATCAATGTTATTTTCCTTTTACATTGCTTATGTTTCATTGGGATGTTACGCGTTAAATCTTTCTGTTTTATTGAGAAAAAAAATTAAACTAGTCGAATTTTGGGGTCCATAAGGCTTCGGTGTCGTTATTGTAATATATTGTCTTGGTGTTTTAGATGATATCTCTACCCTTGATTCATAACTTTTTATTAATTTTCCACAACTTCATATCGCACCCCCGGTGCGACACTGTCACTTATGCAAAAAATGCAAAATTGAGTTAAATATGTATTAGTTGTCCTAAAACACCCCTTTACTTCGTGCAACAACGTTACTTCTGTACTACGCATAGTTTCCTAAGAGGGCTACAGTGTCTTTGTGGTTTTGGAGCGAAACACGGTTACGCTGGGAGCTACACTGTTACTAAGGTAATTGTGTCATAATATTTTCTCGATTCTGGAGCAATAGTGACCCAAGATGCAGAAGTTGTGACATTATTTCTCCAATATTTAAATATTTTTGAACTACATCAATGAAAAACTGTTAAAAAGTTTATGTTCATTTCGAAGAGTCTTTGATTATTTTATTAAGAACTGTGCGTTATTTGATTTGAAATAAAAATCAGTAAATATTTTGTACTCGTTTTTTCATAACTCAGTGTGATACAACTACAATTATAATTTTTCGATAGTGCCAAAGCATCACTTTTGAGAGGGTTGAAATGTTTAAATAATCGTATAGTAAATTTTTTACGGTATTAAGTGATCATTATTCAACCAAAAGTGAAGTTAAAAGTTGACATTGTAGTAAAAGCTATTCGTCCCATCTCTATCTTCTATAGTTATTGTTTTGTGACGTGTCAAAGTTTAAAAAGCTTCTCCTGAGAAACTACATTTCTGCATAAGTGACAGTGTCGCACCGGGGGTGCGATATGTCCTCCTGCTGACGACCGTACAATTAAGTTTGCAAGTCTGATATCTTGAGACATGCGTACTGAATATAGTTTTAAATTTCCACATGAAAAAAAACCTTGTAATTCTACACGTTCGATTAATTCATATCAAATTTTCCTGGTAGTCTTATGCTTCTACCATAAGTTTCACCAATAGTTCTTCTGTTGTTAGGCTCTTTAATAATCTTAGTTGAATTTGATGATTGACGTCCTTGGTTAGAAATATAGCTCAATCGACAGGTATTAGGACTCGTTGAGGTGAAGTAGGTAAAACAAAATTTTACTTATGCCAACGTTTCTCAAATATATTTCCTTCTTCAGGTCTGAAATAGAGATTACAATGAAAGTATACAAAAAAATATCATGCACATACTAATAAAAACAAAACTTCACATTGTTATGCTTAGAACATGGTACTTAGTACTACTACCAAGAAATACGATCGTCGAACAATCCGTCCATAGAAACTTACCGAAGTCGTGTTATTTTTCCCATAGATAGAATAAAATATTGAAATGAAGAATTTGTCGAATAAAGGAATCAAAATAAGACATCACCTCAAGACAGCGAGAAACAAATGAACAAACATAATATGATAAAATTACTTATCAGATCCGACATACTCCCACGTATCCTATAAATGTGTGCGCAAATTTCGATGTCGAAACCTACTGAAGCACTTCTGAAACAGTGTAAAAGATTGATGTACACTAAACTAAGCTCTTGAGTGTCAGTTCTGTTATTGACTGTATTATTCAATTTTACTTGAATCATCTCACTCACGTTACGTTTCAACCAGTTTACCTCCAAGTCGAGAATTCTTTCTATTCTTTTCAATTTTTTTGAAATCGAACTAGTGACCCTTCTGAATATAAGGACTTGCCACAGCAGTTTCATTTTCCTTATTCTTGAAGGTCTCACTACAATAGTACTTGTGCTGTCTAATTCTCTTTCTCAAGCATTGTTTCGTTTGGCCCATATAACATTCTCGGCAGTTTTTACATAGTATGAATTACTTTACTGCAGTAAGAAATAGAAGTTCTACCTTTCAATATGGAGAACAAGAGATTGTACGAGAACAAATCATACGGCACCACCTTATCCTCCTTCGAAAATTGACTCGTAATTCTGGAAATTTTATTGGTGAATCCCTGTGTATATGGAAATATTACATATTTATGCAGTATCAACTCTGTTTTCTCTTTGATTTATCGTATTACTGTTATTTAACTGATAGTTGTTAATGATTTTTTTTTAAACACGAGACTGCGTATTTGTTCATCTATAGTATTTTCTTTATTTTCTCTTAATTTTCTGCATGGTTCGCTTGAACTTATTGATCTATTATTGAGATAATGAGAAACTATTTTTGAAATTTTATACGGAAACGCACAAGTTCAGCACCAGAACTCATTGGCTTAGTATATCAACAAGTCTTCATAGCCTCATAGTCACCCCTGCTTACCAGGACATCCAGGAATGGTTTTGACACATCGACTTTCACTTCTATCGTAAACTACAGATTGTGGTGGTAGGAGTTGAATAAAGATAACATTTGCCGACAGAGGCGATCAAAAAAGTGTCATCTACATATAGTTTCACAAATGGTACCCTCAATGACAATTTGCAAATGCATGCATCAATCAGTATATGGGTTGGCAGGTGTTGTAACGTATTTACGATTTTTCCAATATTTTTTTCCAGTTTATTTATTTTTGAATTTACTTGGCTTATTTCCAAATTGAGTAATTTCCTGATTATTCCGTCGTTGAAGTTTTTTATTTTGCTATTTAGAATCTTATTTTCACAATCAAGTAGTCCGATCACATTTTTCAAGTTTGACGTAATATGCTTAGGTATTATTTGTTGTCTTTTATATTCAAGTGGAAATATTCGTCTGTTCCGTGATGATGCAAGTTTGGTGTTGTTTGAACTCCACATTTTCAACCATCTTGTCGTTTCAGGTCCATATATGTTGGCGATATCTTCGTAAAAGCCCATTTTAATTTTAGTGAATTTGGTTAAGAGTCTATGAAATTTAATATATTGAATGTTTAAGGGCAAAGAGACTCACTGGACTATAATTAAAACATACTCTTTTTTCTCGACCGAGCTTTCGCAATCAGTTTATTGCATCCTCAGGGCCTCTGAAATTACAATATAGATAATTGATAGTTCATAATAAGTAATAGTTCTCATACCGAAGGTGAGATTGTATACAACTTGACCATTTCACGAAACAGATTGTCACACATTTGAAACATAAAAATTTTTAACAATTAAACAACGTATAAATTATAAATTAACATTGAGACAAGGACTAAATCATTAAAATCAACTTTAAAATTTTCCACTTCATCGCCAATAATCTGCGTCATATTTATTTACATATTACTACTTTGTTATCACTCCATTTCATGTGTGTCTTTGACAGGTTGGTTCATATCATGCTCTTCTGTGTTTCTTGTTATTCGTCTAATGGACCTTCATAATATTCGTATTTTTTGGCCTGTTCTAATAGGTAACTGTATATGTTGCTCAATTTGTGTGTGTCAGATTTTTTATTTATTGTACAGCAAGCAAGCCAGCAAAACGAAAGGGATCCAGTAAATAAGCACTACGCATCCTTCCCAAACATAGAAAGATTAACGTACAAATTAAAATCGATGTTTAAGGGAGAAAACGTACAATTAACAGCATATAATCAAAAAACTGTAAGATCAATATACAGCAAACTGAAAGACCCAATTCCAACAGCACTGAAAAGTAATGTGGTGTATTAAATAAATTGCCATGATTGCAGAAAGATGTACATTGGTCAAACCTCTCAATGGGTTAAAAGTAGAGTCAACTTACATAAATCAGACACGATCAGGAATAAAGATCGATGTGCACTGGCAACCCATGCTTATGATTTGGACCATAAAATTGATTTCCAGAATATAAAAATACTAAAAACCGAAAATAATTATCACAAAAGGCTTAAACAGGAAATGATACAAATAAATAAACATGAAAATACAATAAATAAAAAATCTGACACACACAAATTGAGCAACATATACAGTTACCTATTAGAACAGGCCAAAAAATACGAATATTATGAAGGTCCATTAGACGAATAACAAGAAACACAGAAGAGCATGATATGAACCAACCTGTCAAAGACACACATGAAATGGAGTGATAACAAAGTAGTAATATGTAAATAAATATGACGCAGATTATTGGCGATGAAGTGGAAAATTTTAAAGTTGATTTTAATGATTTAGTCCTTGTCTCAATGTTAATTTATAATTTATACGTTGTTTAATTGTTAAAAATTTTTATGTTTTAAATGTGTGACAATCTGTTTCGTGAAATGGTCAAGTTGTATACAATCTCACCTTCGGTATGAGAACTATTACTTATTATGAACTATCAATTATCTACAATTGTAATTTCAGAGGCCCTGAGGATGCAATAAACTGATTGCGAAAGCTCGGTCGAGAAAAAAGAGTATGCTTTAATTATAGTCCAGTGAGTCTCTTTGCCCTTAAACATTCAATATATTAAATTTCATAGACTCTTAACCAAATTCACTATATATATCTATATATAATGAATGAAAATTCATGCGTTCAACAGTAACGCAGGCATAATATAAATAATGAAAGGGAGAGAATAATATTAATCGATATAAATCAACCAATATTAAACCCACACTTCGGAACTAATCCCGTCAACGAGCAACGACCATGCATAGTGGTAATATCAACAGAGCATCCATAGATAGCTATTTCGCCCTATTTGGGGCTCATCAGTATGGAGGAGCTCCGTTTGAAAGGCATTCTAGGCTCCTTACTTGAAGAAATGTCGCCGAGTTCTGAGAATAACAGAAACAAGACGCCATCTCTTGGGATCCTTACGAACACCTACCTCCAATGCATGAACGTTGAACGAAGTCGCGAGATGTTTATCCGTTTTTCATACGAACTGGTGGCAGTCCAACTTTGTGGATTTTACCTTCAGTCGATGAAGTGGACACGCTCGTTTCTTCGTCGTAAACCAGACGTGGTGATGATAATAATGAATGAAAATTCATGCGTTCAACAGTAACGCAGGCATAATATAAATAATGAAAGCGGAGAATAATATTAATCGATATAAATCAACCAATATTAAACCCACACTTCGGAACTAATCCCGTCAACGAGCAACGACCATGCATAGTGGTAATATCAAACAGAGCATCCATAGATAGCTATTTCGCCCTATTTGGGGCTCATCAGTATGGAGGAGCTCCGTTTGAAAGGCATTCTAGGCTCCTTACTTGAAGAAATGTCGCCGAGTTCTGAGAATAACAGAAACAAGACGCCATCTCTTGGGATCCTTACGAACACCTACCTCCAATGCATGAACGTTGAACGAAGTCGCGAGATGTTTATCCGTTTTTCATACGAACTGGTGGCAGTCCAACTTTGTGGATTTTTACTTCAGTCGATGAAGTGGACACGCTCGTTTCTTCGTCGTAAACCAGACGTGGTGATGATAATAATGAATGAAAATTCATGCGTTCAACAGTAACGCAGGCATAATATAAATAATGAAAGCGGAGAATAATATTAATCGATATAAATCAACCAATATTAAACCCACACTTCGGAACTAATCCGTCAACGAGCAACGTTTATTATATCTATATATATATATAATAAAGTGAAAGCAGAGAATAATATTAATCGATATAAATCAACCAATATTAAACTCATACTTCGGAGCTAACTTCGTCCTTGTTCGAGACAAAATGCAAGGAAGTGGTATCAATCAGAGCACCTATGGATGGCCATTTCGTCCTTATTAGGACTCATCAGCACAGGTCAGCTCTGAATGATAGAAGGTATTTCTTGGGACTTAATGCAAAACGGCGTCCTCTTTACGGTATTATTCCACACAACAATGCCATAACAGTTACACTGAAAGACACTGAATGCATGTCAAAAGTACCGAAGACGCCATCTCTTGTCCCATACGAAAACCTTCTTCCATAGCATGAATCTCAACCAAAGTACCGAAATGTTCACTATTTGTTGCTTTGACTGAAGCGTTTATGCATATCGCAAAATTTTCGTCCTCAGTCTACAACGAAGAGCGCTCAGGTAACGTCACGTGACTAGAAGTGAATAATAGAAAATAGGTTTAATGCGTACATCGCCATGAATATTGAAAAACAATAAAGTGAAAGCAGAGAATAATATTAATCGATATAAATCAACCAATATTAAACTCATACTTCGGAGCTAACTTCGTCCTTGTTCGAGACAAAATGCAAGGAAGTGGTATCAATCAGAGCACCTATGGATGGCCATTTCGTCCTTATTAGGACTCATCAGCACAGGTCAGCTCTGAATGATAGAAGGTATTTCTTGGGACTTAATGCGAAACGGCGTCCTCTTTACGGTATTATTCCACACAACAATGCCATAACAGTTACACTGAAAGACACTGAATGCATGTACGCATTAAACCTATTTTCTATTATTCACTACTAGTCACGTGACGTTACCTGAGCGCTCTTCGTTGTAGACTGAGGACGAAAATTTTGCGATAAGCAAAAACGCTTCAGTCAAAGCAACAAATAGTGAACATTTCGGTACTTTGGTTGAGATTCATGCTATGGAAGAAGGTTTTCGTATGGGACAAGAGATGGCGTCTTCGGTACTTTTGACATGCATTCAGTGTCTTTCAGTGTAACTGTTATGGCATTGTTGTGTGGAATAATACCGTAAAGAGGACGCCGTTTTGCATTAAGTCCCAAGAAATACCTTCTATCATTCAGAGCTGACCTGTGCTGATGAGTCCTAATAAGGACGAAATGGCCATCCATAGGTGCTCTGATTGATACCACTTCGTGCATTTTGTCTCGAACAAGGACGAAGTTAGCTCCGAAGTATGAGTTTAATATTGGTTGATTTATATCGATTAATATTATTCTCTGCTTTCACTTTATTGTTTTTCAATATTCATGGCGATGTACGCATTAAACATATTTTCTATATATATATATATATATATTTTTTTTGTGTTAAATTTCAATAACCCCAAAGGGCCAGCACCACGCTTCGAATAGAAGAGCTGCACTCTCAAGATGTTTACTATTTTTTTCTTGATGTTCTAAGAGCCGGCCAAAAACTTTGATGACTGAAATAGATAAGCTGACGAGTGGACTATTTATACGTTTTTTTTTTTGATAAATTTCAATAACCCTAAAGAGCCAATACCACGCTTCGAATAGAAGAGCTGGACTCTCAAGATGTTTTTTATTTATTTTCTTGATGTTCTAAGAGCCGGCCAAAAACTTTGATAACTGAAATAGATAGGCTGATGGATGGACTATTCATATGTTTTTTTGTGTTGAATTTCAATAACCCTAAAGGGCCAGCACCGCGCTTCGAATAGAAGAGCTGCACTCTCAGGATGTTTATTATTTTTTTTTCTTGATGTTCTAAGAGCCGGCCAAAAACTTTGATAACTGAAATAGATAGGCTAATGGATAGACTATTAATATGTGTTTTTTGGTTAAATTTCAATAACCCTAAAGGGCCAGCACCACGCTTCGAATAGAAGAGCTGGACTCTCAAGATGTTTTTATTGATTTTCTTATTGTTCCATGAGCCGGCCAAAACTCTGATAACTGAAACAGATAGGCTGATGGATGGACCATTCATATGTATTTTTTGACAGGCTCTTTGAACATCAAGAAAAAAATAAACATCTTGAGAGTGCAGCTCTTCTATTCGAAGCGCGGTGCTGACCCTTTAGGGTTATTGAAATTCAACCCAAAAATACATTTGAATAGTCCATCCATTAGCCTATTTATTTCTGTTATCAGAGTTTTTGGCCAGCTCTTAGAACATCAAGAAAAAAAAATAAACATCTTGAGAGTGCAGCTCTTCTATTCGAAGCGCGGTGCTGGCCTTTTAGGGTCATTGAAATTCAACACAAAAAACATATGAATAGTCCATCCATCAGCCTATCTATTTCAGTTATCAAAGTTCTTGGCCGGCTCTTAGAACATCAAGAAAAAAAAAATAAACATCTTGAGATTGCAGCTCTTCTATTCGAAGCGCGGTGCTGGCCCTTTAGGGTTATTGAAATTCAACACAAAAAAAGATATGAATAGTCCATCCATCAGCCTATCTATTTCAGTTATCGAAGTTTTTGGAGGGCTCTTAGAACATCAAGAAAAAAAATAACAAAAATCTTGATAGTGCAGCTCTTCTATTCGAAGCGTGGTGCTGGCCCTTTAGGGTTATTGAAATTCAACAAAAAAAAACATATGAATAGTCCATCCATCAGCCAATCTATTTCAGTTATCGAAGTTTTTGGCCGGCTCTCAGAACATCAAGAAAAAAAATGACAAATATCTTGATAGTGCAGCTCTTCTATTCGAAGCGCGGTGCTGGCCTTTTAGGGTTATTGAAATTCAACACAAAAAACATATGAATAGTCCATCCATCAGCCTATCTACTTCAGTTATCAAAGTTTTTGGCCGGCTCTTAGAACATCCAGAAAAAAAAATAATAAACATCTTGAGAGTGCAGCTCTTCTATTCGAAGCGCGGTGCTGGCCTTTTTGGGTTATTGAAATTCAACACAAAAAAACATGTGAATAGTCCATTCACCAGCCTATCTATTTCAGTTATCAAAGTTTTTGGCCGGCTCTTAGATCATCAAGAAAAAAAATAATAAACATCTTGAGAGTGCAGCTCTCCTATTCGAAGCGCGGTGCTGGCCTTTTAGGGTTATTGAAATTTAATCAAAAAATACATATGAATAGTCCATCCATTAGCCTATCTATTTCAGTTATCAAAGTTTTTGGCCGGCTCTTAGAACATCAAGAAAAAAAATAATAATTATCTTGAAAGTCCAGCTTTTCTATTCGAAGCGTGGTGCTAGCCCTTTAGGTTAACTGAAATTAAACCAAAAAAATACATATGAATAGTCCATTCATTAGCCTATCTATTTTAAGCTTGAAAGTCTTCAGCCGGCCTTTTTCAACATCGAGAAAAAAATAAAAATTACCTTGAGTGACCAGCCCTTCTATAGGAGGCGTGGTGCTGGCCCTTTAGGGTTCTAGAAATCGAACCAAAAATTAAGTATTAATAGTTCTTCCATCAGGCTATGTATTCCACACAACTCCTCAAATTGGAAAGTGGTTCTGGCCTTCAGTCAACCAATTCATTTGACACACCAAATTCTTTAGTCAACATGTTTCGTCATAACAAAAATAATAAGAACACAGTCGGAGATCAACAACACAATTCGGACTATGACCTTAAGAGCTGTTGGTACGAAACGAAAAATATTATCTGAATATGTATTCAAAAAATGCATCCACTTCACATATAAATGTTCTAGGCCGCCAACTACAGAAAAAATTATAAACATTCGGTGTTTCAGAAGTAACATAGCTTTTCATTTCATGCTGATATGAATAAACTTGAGTAATAATAAAACGACTAATATTCTCACCCATTCCTTATTTCCAATAATTCACCAACGCTTGCTGTAGCGCGACCGGTAGGGATACGCTGTCGACCGTGGAGGTTTAGCGCCCAGCACCTAGTCCCGCGCGCGTGTTGCTGGCCGGCCGGGAGCCAAGATCACCGGGGTTGGACTGGCTGGATTACCCATGGCAGTCGCGTCGAGTTGTTCACAAATTCTATGTTAAAACTGCAGTAGTTCGATAAAAAATTAAATCAATGAACTTGAAAAGCTCTCCGAAATGTTTGTATTGGCAGAAATGTAATGCCACTTTTCTCTAATGATGTGCAAGATTTGTATACAAGGAGACTATATCCAGTGAAACGAGACATTATTCACCAGGAACTGAAACTGTGTGCGTCAGGGCAACAAATTCAAATGAATTTCATTATACAGTGATGTGGAATTGACTTGGTTAATGAATGGCCGTATAATTTTGGTGTTACAGAATTGTATTTTTTTATCTTAGGAAACATTAACTTTATGTCGATAATATTCTAATACTCTAACTCATTGATTGAGTCATCTGCTCTCCGTTGAAATTTGTCGGTGTTGTAATTTTTTTATCCTGTAAGTGTCTGAATCAGACAACATATCAGTCTCGTATTCATCATAATCTGACTTCAACATAATTACCTCGGCATTACCTTTATCTGCCCTCATTATGATAATTTCCTGATCATTCTCCATAAATAATCAGTCTTTATTGAATAGCGTAGTGAACTGATCCCTTCTCCTCGAACTCCTCGACCTACTCCAAAAATTTGCAATTATAATAACCCCTTGTGCCCAACGAACATTTCTTTCATCTTCAATTATAATAAAAATAATAATAATAATTTATTAATCCTGTAGGACATAACAAAGTATGTTGTTGTATTCCAAACACAATTGAAGAAGAAAGCAGTATGCTGTCACCAGGGCAGCCTTTTGAAGTAGCTCCGGAACTTGTAGATATGAGGATGATAGTGGATGAAGTTGATGAAGTTAGGTGGATTCAGGAGATAAATCCAAGGGTTGATCCAATAAATCCAATAAAGGAACAATATCACTTGATTATTATTAGGTGTTCACTAGAATTATAATTATTTCACTTAGGTTGGGAATCACTGGTTTAAATGTGAACACAATATGAGAAAGCACTTGTTTATTATAAAAATAACACATTATCTTATGATAACGGACTGTGAAAATATTCACGAAAGAGAGATTGAAACTCGACGGAAGATAGATATGAACTAGACGGATGATAGAAATGAACTGGGCGGAAGATAGAAGTGAACTAACTATGAGCGTTGCGTTGCTTCTTTATATAGTATTTTGGAAATAGCTGAAGTCACCAAGAATATATGAACAATAGGCCCATTGTTGAGGGGTTGCCAACATCTCCCCCCTAAGAAGATTTCTGATATTATTTTTAAGAAAGAGCAAAAATCTAGAAGCAACATATCGCTTTACAAAAATATATAAAGTTTTAAGAAATATGGAATTGGAACGTTTAAATAAATATTACAAAATTGTAAAAATTCAAAAGTTGAAGACATGATGCAGTTAACATTGAAAGTATGATTGAACTTGATAATTAGGTAAAAATTGAAAATATGATGCAAGTTGAAATTGATAATTAAATAAACATTGGAAATATGATATTAATTGAGAAAGTATCAAATGTGAAAGTATTGAAAGTTATAAATTGAATCAGAACAAGTAAAATTGAATTTAATAAGGGTTGATCTTGATTCCTTGGTTTCTCTTGGATCTTCTTAATAAATGGGAGCCTGTGCTGTTGTTTCTTCCTGGATGGAATGTCGAGAATTGGAAGTGCCAGTGACATTGATACGCTGTAGTTCTGCATCATAGAAGACTGGAATAGGTTGATCTACAGGAGTGGTAGTACAACATTGATTGAAGATTTGGAAACATGGGTTGCCTTCAATAGCTTTTGGTTCTCTGGTACAACATAGGAATCTTCTCAAGAGTCTGATGAAACCACACCATTTGAGGATGATGTAGATAATGACCAG
This sequence comes from Propylea japonica, assembly GCA_013421045.1. Taxonomy (NCBI): domain Eukaryota; kingdom Metazoa; phylum Arthropoda; class Insecta; order Coleoptera; family Coccinellidae; genus Propylea; species Propylea japonica. The sequence continues at coordinate 5,440,358 of CM024246.1, read as the reverse complement.
AAGGATTAAGCCAATTATTACTGAGATTGCAGTTTGAAGCCATGACGAGTGTTGAATGTTGAATGGTTTGTTCAACTGTTGTTGAAGTTGTTCGTCAAATTCAGTTAATTTATGTTGAGCATATTTTAATGGAGGTTGATTTGGGTGAATTTGAGTGGTTCCAATTGGATTGAATTCAGAGTGATGTTTTTCTTGAGTTTCTCACAACAGTCGTCGTCGGTAATACTGGTAGAAGGAATTTCATAGCTTGAATTAACAGTCATCAGGTTGGAAGTGGTTTCGAGGTTGACTTGGTCAGTGAAGGCTTCGCAGTTGGGGTTTAATTACAGAGTTCCCATTTGTTTGATGATTTCATTTTTTAGAGGGTCTTCATCACAGGTAATTTTCAGTTATGTGGGTGCAGAAACAGAAAATAAACATTGGTTGACATCGATTTCATGCCAGATTTTAGCGTTGGCAATTAAGTTTCTTGTTTTACAAGATTTTGGAATATTGGAAATAACATTAGATATTAACTGGACTTCACAAACAGCATCGGCTTTGCGAAGGGTAGGCATCTTCTTGCATATCCATTCTTTTGGATGGTATTCTCTACAATTGTCCAAATTATCGACCATCAAATAACTGGTTCTCATATGGGATATGAGGAGATATGGTTTAGATGGTTCAATATAGGAAAATAAGGTGTTATCATTTGGATGAGGAGTAGGTAAAGATAAAATATGGTAAAGATCAAGAATTTCGAAAGATGCCAGAGGTATTTCGAAGGCAATTATTAAAATGTTGTTTTTAATGAAAGATTTTAAATCCATAAATTTATAATAAAGATAGATATTATCAATTGTTGGAACTATAGGAAGAGTGAATTCCGTAGATATTATTCGTAATTCATGAAGCAATTGTTCTGGAAACATTGTCCTATAACTGATAATGCCATGTTGCAATAAAATAAATTGATTCACATAATTTTCAAGAGTGTTTAAGATTTCATCGGTCATTTCGATGAGTAAGAATAAATGATTCGTAATACTGTTTTCATATTCTAAAGATTTTTTCATTTCCTTCGAATAGATATAAAAAGCTTTTAATTATTATTAAGAATTCCAATATTTTCATTCATTTTACGAAAAGAATTATTAAAATTGGAAATTGTAGATGATAAGATAGTAACTTTTTGTTGCATCAAGACCTTGTTTGTTTATTATTATTGATTAATTCATTAATTGAATTTGAATAGAGTTAATAGAGTTAGATTATGATATATTAATATCGTATATTTATTATCGGATGCATGTGCTTTCCCTAGATTATGAAATAAAAGACCGGCTGAAGATTCAATAGGATTGATTTTATATTTCGTTTGATGCGCCTGGAGTGGGACTAGGAATATGAATACAAGGAATATCATCGTTACCTCCATTTTCATCTGAAATAATATACGGTTTAAGTTCATTGAAATGATAAGTTTTTAATTTAGTTCTGCTTATTCTTCGGGTTGTCGTTTGATTATTATGAATTTGTTCGATTTTATAGGGACTTTTATAATTAGGATTAAGCTTTTTATTTTTAGCTTTTGAATGGTTATCATAAAGTAAAACAAGATCTCCTTCGTTAAAGACATATGTTCGATTATGTGATTTATCATAATATTCCTTCGATCTGAGTTTCGATTTATGTAATTAAGTTTTCATGAGCCGTTTCACGCAAAATTTTCAATTTATTATTAATATCATTCGCAAGATCAGAATAGTTGGCTAATGGTTTAGGATTATTAATTTGAGAAGGTCCTCTTGCTTTTTGTCCAAAAACTAAATCAGAAGGGGTTTTTTGAGTTGATTAATGAATTGATGTATTATAAGTAAAAAATAGCAAAATTGAAAAATTCATCCCAACTATTTGTATCTTTATTGACATAGCATTTGAAATAATCTTTAAGTGTTAAATGAGTTCTTTCTAACGAACCTTGAGTTTGAGGATGATATGGGGAAGATTGTTTTTGTTTAATTGACATTAATTTATTAATTTCTTTGAAGACATTTGAAGAGAATTCAGTACCCTGGTCTGTGAGAATACTAGAAGGAAAACCAAATTGGGTACAAAATTTAAGAAAATGAATTGCTACAGTATTGGCATCATGAGTATTGAGAGAATATGCTTGAATGAATTTAGTAAGATCATCTTGAATTGTTAAAATGAAGCGATTATTATTTTTGGTAATAGGTAAAGGACCGACTATGTCCAATGCAATTTGTTCACAAAATTTTGTTGAGGTAGTTGTTATAACCATGGGACTTTTATTATGTTTAAAATCAGTTTTGATTTTTGGCAGATTTGACATTTTTTGATATAATTTCTTATTTGTTCTCTCATACTATTCCAAGAATATATGATTTAGAGTATTGATTTATTGTGGTTACTATCTTTTTTTTTGTAAAGTTTCATTGAGAAATTAATAGGCACATGCCTCTTCTCTAATTCTGTAATAATGATAATAATAATAGTTGTTTAAATTTTTTATATGTACGTTCAAATCCTTGATGGCCAGCTAAAGGTGAATCATGATTTTCAAATAAGATATTTTTGATAAGATTTTCATCATCAATGAATATACGTTCCTCGGATAAAATTTCATAATCAAAATCACGGAATAAGAAATACAAAAGACTGAAGTATTTTTCTTCTCCAATGATTGAATTTTGTCTGGATGATGCAATGTTCGGAATAATGAATTTATTAACGTTATTATGTTTTAACAAGAGTCTAAGATTGAAAAGTGTTTTAAATAAATTTTCATAGAGTACAGAGTCATCATAAAATTCTTTCAAAAATATAATATAAAGAGCTTGTTGGGGTAATTTTTTGACTAGAATGTCTGGTATTTTCATGGTAGAAGGTAAATCGTTAAAGTTCGATTTGATATAATCCGAAAATTTATTAGAATCAGAAAGGTTACATGACATTGGAATTACAAAATTTTGGATTTTAGATATGGAAATATTTGTCAATTTTGGTTTTGGTATCTGGATTTCCTGTTGATGAAATGTTTTAAAATTGTCGAAAGCTAGTTGATCTTCATTGACTGAATGAATGGTTGGATTTAAATTTTGATCAGGTAAATTATAGATTGAAATTTTAATATTTGAGTCCGAAAATATGTATTGAATTATTTTGAAGATTTTAGGCCAATATAATTTATCAAGAAATTCGCGGTAAAGCCAAATGAGTATCATTATTTTTGAAACACAATTTTTTAAGATTTAAGAGTGATGTGAATACTGTTTTATATGTGGGTTTATCATGATAGAATTTTTTAGTTAGGAGGTAATATATGTTTCGATTTTTATGTTTAATTTGGGCAACATTTCCAATGGATTTATTTTGAGATAGAAGGTTTTCAATTTGACCAAATTTATTTTCAAAGGAAAGAGCAATACCCTTATTCATTTTGAAATCTGAAGAAACTCAATGACCAAGAGAATAATTTTCTGGGGAATTGAATAGATCATCATTAATTTTTGAAATATTTGAAGGTTTTTTAATTTTGTTATGTTTATATAAATTTAGGAAAGTATTGAAAGTAATTTGATTTACTGAATTAATTTGTTCCGGAATAATTCTACATAAAGCATCAGCATTTTGATTTAATTTTCCTTTTTTATAAACAATTTCGTAATCGTAATCCATAAGTTTTATTCTCCATCTAATTAACGACTGGAAGGTTCTTTGCAATTTTTAAGCCAAACTAAAGGTTTGTGATCAGTACAAATAATGAATGTTTGTCAATAAAGATGGGGACTAAAATGTTTACATGATTCTACGATTGCCAAAAGTTCTTTTTCAGTGGTAGAATTTCGTTCGCATTTATTAAGAGTTTTCGAATAATAGCTGATTGGTAGATCTTTTTCGATAGGTCCCTGAGATAAAATAGTGCCAATAGCATCGTTTGAAGCATCGGTTGTTAATATGAAAGTTTCGGAAAATTTTGGAAATTGAAGAATAGGTTCTTTTGAGAGTAATTCTTTGAATTGATCGAAAGATTTTTGACATTTGTTGGTCCATTCCAATTTTTATTTTTCTTCAATAAAGTAGTTAAGGGTTTCGCGAGAGCTGAAACATTTTCAATAAATTTACGATAATAACCAATAAGTCCTAAAAATGATTTGATATCTTTTGGAGTTTTAGGTGTAGGAATGTTTTTGATAGTTTCAATCTTTTTTGGATCTGGTTGTACACCAGAAGCGGAAATATGATGTCCTAAATAAGAAATTTCTTTACATAAGAATTCACATTTATCAGATTGTAGTTGTAAATTATGATTTTGGAGTTGATTGAAAACGCTTTCTAATTTTTGATTATGATCTTCTAAAGATGTGCCGTGAACAACAATATCATCTAAATAACAGAAACATTTACTTCCTTGAAGTCCGGATAAAACAATATTCATTAATCTAGATAAACGAGAAGGACTGTTTTTAAGTCCCATGAGCATACGATTGAATTCAAAATGTCCAGAAGGGGTTGTATTTGCAGTTTTATATTTATCATTTTCCTCTAATTCAATTTGATAAAAGCCGGAAGCAAGATCTAAAGTTGAAAAATAAATATCATTGCCTAATTGATAGAAAATGTTTTCAATATTTGGAAGTGGATAAGAATCACCGATTGTAATTTCATTTAACTTTCGAAAATCGCAAACAAGTCTTCATTTTTGTTTTCCAGAAGCAACTAATGTTTTAGGTACTATCCAAATAGAAGAATTCCATGGAGAATTGGATGGTCGCAAAATATTTTGATCTAACATTTTCTTTATTTGAGAATTAGCTTCTTTTTCATGAATTTTGGGTAACCTATAAATTTTGGAATTAATTGGAGTATTGGTAGTAGTAGGAATACTATGTTTTAGAGTAGGGGTGCAATTTGAATTATCACCAGGTAAATAGAAAAGATCGGAGTATTTTTCGCAAATTTTGATAACAGATGACTTTTCCTCACAATTTAAATGTTCTAATCGAAGATTTTCGCGTAAAATTTTGTTACGTTTGGATTTTTCAAATTTGGAAGAATTATTAAAATTTGTATCGATATTGGTGAAGTTAATGAATTTTTCAGGATGAATCCGTTCTAATTTGACAATAGGTTTATCAATTGTAACAGATTCTGGATTAAGATTTAAAATAGGAATTTTAGCGACAGAATTTTGATTGTTTACTAGAATATTTGGAATGAAAACATTCGGAGAGATTTCAAGGTTTTCGATAAGTCCGTAATTGAGATTGTTAGAAATATTAACCTCAGCAATATATTCTGAACGAGGAGGTATTGTTATTTGAGTAATAGGTATTTCATTGTTGAATTGAATACAATGGTTGTTTATTAAAACTGATTTGTTTGCATAGTTGATAATAATTGCATTATGGTTTTCAAAGAAATCCGAGCCAAGAAGTCCGTCATAAGAGGATTGAATTTTATTTGCGTTGATTACATTGAATTTATGCTGGATATTTAATCCATCTAGAGATAAATTAACAAGGGTGGTCCCTATGGTTTGAATAGGCATATTCGGATTGATACCGTTAATGTAAATTATATCTCCTATATTAAGATACGTTTTATCTGGGTTGAATGCTGAATGTTTAACGATAGAGCATGCAGCTCCAGTGTCAATTAAAAAATTTAAGTAAAAGTGTTTTGAACAAATTTTTGGAAAGGAACACCAGACAAATGAATTAGTCGGTGCTTTGGGTGTTCATCAAGGTCGACATTTTTAAGTTTAAATTGTGTATTTTTGAATTATTTTGGTCCCTTATACGGCATTGGTTAATTAAATGTCCGGGTTTCTCACAATAGTTACAGAACTTGAATGCATTTGCATGGGGATTTAAATGATTGGGTTTAGAAGTGGATGGTAGAGAAGTAGAAGGTTGATTATTATCAACAGGTTTATGAAATTTATTAGTATAATTCGCGGCTTGATGCGAAAAATTTCGCGTGTGATTCATGAAAGAATTATTAGAATTAAATTTATTATATTTGGAATTAAAATTCCGATATTTATTTGAATTATTAGGTGAACTATGTGAACCCTTTTGAAAATTATTAGATTGGATTGATTTTTTAGTATAGTTTAATAGTTTTTCCTCCTGAATCGCGATAGAGTAAGCTTCGTTCAAATCACCAATGTTTCGAGCTCTAAGCATTTGACTAATTTCGGGTTTTGAATGGATAATGAATCTGCGAAGTGCAGTCTGTTGGATGGCTTTCTTCAAGCCCAAAATTTCGTCAGGTCTATATGAATTTAGAATTTCAGCTTGTATGCATTCATTTTTAGTTTTTTCTAGTCTTTTAAAGAAATCAGTAATACTTTCATTAGGAAGTTGTTTAATAGGGATGTTGACAATTTTTTGGAATTTATTTCATTTTAAATATAAACCCTATAAAAACACGAAAAAATTACTTTTTTCTTAAAAATATAGTAATTGCCAATAAAAATACGTAAATGAAAAGACAATTCAAAATTCCAGCGGAAATGCTCAATTTAGTCATGATATGATGGTTACGTCAATATCCGCGATAAACAAACTTGTGGAAAAGTTCAATTTAAGCTTTCAAAATGAATATGTCGGTCTATAAAAGCTGAATGAGGTGTTTCTTTTATTTATAATAATAAATATGTATGTGTTAAAAGTTTGCTACTTACACAGACAATTTTACGTTTTTAAGCTCCACTGCACAAAAATCTTTGTTTTCAGCAAAGAAACTTGCGACCATCAGGGAATCAATCTTCGTTAAGTTACTACTATTACCCTTGATGAATCCTATCTCCATTATAAAGAAAATTGTAGATTATCGTTCTTGTAACGAATAATCGAACTATTCTGTTCTCTTTCAACTTCTTGAGTTCGAATCATAGATATGATATTCTATATATTTACTATGGTTCAAGTCACAAAACCGTGGGTTTCACAAAGCTTGATTGGGCAATCAAATCGTTCATTTTGAAGTAAGTCGATGGTTTATGTCAAAAATGAACTGCAGAGAAATTATGACATTTCAGAAATCAAGGTGATTGGAGTTTTGTGGAACCCGGCCTATGAATGTATTTTGTTGATCTGAGCACAGAACATTCGAATTTGCAATGACAATACGGATAGTGACGTCAATTACCTCTGATTGGCGTTCGCAGTCACGTGATAGTTGATAATAAATAACATAATTTAAATCAGCTTTATTTAATTCAACGAGAATAATAAGATCACTAAAATGGCTTTTTAGGATTGCAAAAATTTCCTTCTATGAGGAAAACCTCAATTTATATGAATTCGTAACATGAGTCATCCCTATTGTTTCGAGTTCTTCATGAGCTTGAACAAGATGTTTAGTGTGACCATAAAATTGTCTGAGAGTTGTTTTCAAATCATACCAAGTAAAAATTTCAGAAAGTTCTAATTCGTTAATAACATTAGTCGATAACTGCGAAATGACATAAAGAAAAAGAGTATTTTGTTGATCAGGACTAGCGAGAGAAAAAGCAGAATTGGTGTTTTGAATGAAGGTTGTGAGTTCATTTCTATCTCCATTAAAAGGCTTTATGAATTTAAAAAGAAGTGCTATAGGAAGACTTTGAGGAATATCAGAACCGTCTTCCGAAATATTATCAGGAATAATTATATTAGAATGAACAGACATATTTAAGGATAATAAATAAGGAATATATGAGAACAAGTATTTGGAAATACGATAATATGGAAATTGACTTACTTGTCTGATTGTCTGTTCGATGTGATCCCAATTTGAAAAAAGTAGAAAAAATGAACTGTGCGTAGACGCCCGATGGTCCGGTGAATCCTATGACTCAGTTACACAGTGGGGTTGCTTCTGCGTAGACACCCGATGGTCCGGTGGATCCTATGACCCAGTTACAGAAGTGGTAGCAGGTGGTTGATGAGGCTAGCGGATGCAGGATGTCCTATGAAGAGCTTTGCTCAAGTGGGAAGTTGTCCAGCCAAAACTGTGCGTAGACACCCGATGGTCCGGTGGATGAAATCCAGTTACACAGATTTTTGGAGGGTTGATTTTTCTCACCTAGGAAGCGCCAATTTAAAAGTGGCTATCCCACCGCTCTGTCACCAATTTTTGTGTTGTATTCCAAACACAATTGAAGAAGAAAGCAGTATGCTGTCACCAGGGCAGCCTTTTGAAGTAGCTCCGGAACTTCTAGATATGAGGATGATAGTAGATGAAGTTGATGAAGTTAGGTGGATTGAGGAGATAAATCCAAGGGTTGATCCAATAAATCCAATAAAGGAACAATATCACTTGATTATTATTAGGTGTTCACTAGAATTATAATTATTTCACTTAGGTTGGGAATCACTGGTTTTAATGTGAACGCAATATGAGAAAGCACTTGTTTATTATAAAAATAACACATGTTACATTTCTTATGATAACAGACATTGAAAACATTCACGAAAGAGAGATTTAAACTCGACGGAAGATAGATATGAACTAGACGGATGATAGAAATGAACTGGGCGGAAGATAGAAGTGAACTAACTATGAGCGTTGCGTTGCTTTTTTATATTATAGTATTTTGGAAATAGCTGAAGTCAGCAAGAATATATGAACAATAGGCTCATTGTTGAGGGGTTGCCAACAATGTATAGGACAAGTCACAAATACAAAGATAAATCACACATTATCAAACTTATCATTAAAAAATACTCATTCACATTATAAAAGCACTTTTGCAAAAGTAAAGACTTAACAACAATTACAATTTATTATATTGAGCGACTTAATGGTACTAGCTAGATGGTTGGATAACTTTATACATTGTTATTTAGGTGACATTTCAAATTTAGATTTTTTATGTACTTATGGGAACTGACAATATATCCTTATTCCTAGTGTTATGGGAATGACAGCTTGATATTTTATGAGGCTGTGTTCATTTTCTTTAGCAGAAACTAAACATTCTGAAATAAAAATCGAAGCCAATGTCAATTTCCCATTCTCCACGAAAACTGGCCTTTAAGAGGATCTTGGAGACACGTTGAATATCAAACGCAAAATCCTTTTTTGTATGATAAATACTCTACCAATGTCTGACGAATTACCCCATAACAAGATATTATACGAAAGGTGACTGAATACCGAACTATAATATACATTGATAAGTGAGCATAAGGGAAGCAAATCCCTGATTCGACTCAAAGCGTAATAAGAGCTGTAGAGCTTTTCACAAACCTCATCTACGTGTGAATCCCATCTCAAACGCCTATCGATGTAGATACCCAAAAACTTCGCCCAGTATTCTGATGTGATTACAGAATGATGATGTCGAACTACAAGTTTATTATCCTTATTCAAAATTGAGAAGAGAATAAATTCATTCTTGTTTACATTTATCATGATAGTATTAGGTTGACACCACTCAACAAACCAACGAACTAACAAATCACATAACCTCTGCAGCTCTTCTAGAGTTTCCGCAGCAACGGCTGGTAAAAAATCATCAGCAAACAAGATTGCTCTTATTATTTTAAATAGTTCTTCGCGAATTTTAGACTTATTGATAAATAACTTCTTCAAATTATCAGGCAGATAGTTAATGAATAGGAAAAACAAGAGCCCTGAGACACCCTCAACTTCAAACTGTGCTTACTAGATGAAGAATTCTGGACTCCAACAGATGCAACTCTACCTTCAAGATAACTTCTGATCCAGTCATGAAATATTCTCCTGAAGCCAAGACTGTAGCATTTGTCTAATATGAATTGGAAAGAGATGCTATCAAATGCCTTGGACAGATCAAAAAACAATCCGGCGACATATATCTGAAACCGTGCTGTGCAGAGGAAAGTAGTTGAAATCTGTCAAGGAAAGTCATCATTCTTTTGAACATCAATCGCTCAAACAGTTGGGCAAAACAACTGAAAATATAAATGGGCCTATAATTTGCAATATCGAATACATCACCTTTTTTGTGTACCGGAATGATAGTGGCCTTCTTGAGGAGATCAGAAAAAACCCCTGTGGTAACTGACATATTGACCAAATAAGCGAAATGTTGACTGATATCAGGACCTATCATCTTCAATATACGCGCCGGAACGACCCCTGTCATTTTCAGAGATTTCAATACATCAACCACCTCATGCTCCAATACTGGATGAAAAAAAAAAGTTGTTATTTAGCATAGTTGAAGTAATACATGTAGTGGACAATGTATTGTTATAATAAGTGTTGAGGCTAACCTCCGCAACCGTTGTAAAATGGTCGGCAAACAGCTCAGCCACATCTCTTGGCCTATCAAACAAAACACCGTTAACAAGGAGCTCAATGGATCCTTGATCAGCGCTACTACGTCCTGTCAAGGTATTGACCAGATTACACTCAGTTCTATTTTTGTTGGTAGATTTATCAATGAGGTTTTGGTGAAATTCTGATTTAGTATCTCTCAACAAATTTTCATAAGAACGTTTAGCGTTCTTATACAGGGTGTCCCGTAATTAGACCGACAAACTTCTAGTGGAGATTATAAATCGTATTTTAGACAGATTCGACCCAAATAATATAATGCAAAATTGCTTCGTTAAGGAGCTAGTGCCCTTTGAAGATGACGTCCTGTCCACACTTTTTGCCACATATTCGCAAAACGGAGTAGCATAAAGTGCTGAAAGTTTACACATTGGCTAATATCAAAAATACGCATCGATTAGATTGAGTGCATTTCTTTCATGTCAAGCACAATCGTATCATTTGGAGGGGGGGCGAAGGGTATTTTTAGTTGAAACTTTTTTAACTTTCATTATTTCGCGAGATTTACATCATATTCATAAACTCTGATGTTTTTTCTTGAAAAAAGATGTTCCTGTATAATAACGCCCAGATGCACCATTTCTGAAAGAAATAGATTTGAAATTTTCTCTCTTTTCACTAAGTACTCATTACTCAATGTAAAATGGTGCATCTGAGCGTTATTATACAAGAGCATCTTTTTTCAAGAAAAAACATCAGAGTTTATGAATATGATGTAAATCTCGCGAAATAATGAAAGTTAAAAAAGTTTCAACTTAAAATACCCTGCATCCTCGCCCCCCCCCCCCCAAATGATACGATTGTGCTTGACATGAAAGATATGCACTCAATCTAATCGATGCGTATTTTTGATATTAGCCAATGTGTAAACTTTCAGCACTTTATGTGACTCCGTTTTGCGAATATGTGGCAAAAAGTGTGGACAGGACGTCATCTTCAAAGGGCACTAGCTCCTTAACGAAGCAATTTTGCATTATATGATTTGGGTCGAATCTGTCTAAAATACGATCTTTAATGTCCAGTAGAAGTTTGTCGGTCTAATTACGGGACACCCTGTATAAGGTATGTGTAGATACACTTCTGGCATTGTTGTGCAACCAGTGGGGATTCTTCAATTCACGTTTTGCCGAAGCAATTTCTGGAAAAATAAAATTTTTAACAGCATTGACATTGGTAGCATATCTTCTGAGATGACAACAAGATTCGAAAGAGTTCTAAATCACGTTTAAAAACACTTCAAAGCATTTGTCAACATGTGGATACTTATACATTTCTTGGAAATTATAATTTAATATACAATATTCAAAATCCGTTCAAAAATCCGTGATCAAACGTTCAGATCACCACACAAAAAATCATATCAGCTGAAATGATGCAATGGTTCAAAGCAACCGAAATTCTGTCCAGAAAAATCTCGAAATCACCAGAACCGGGCCAATAAACACTCACAATGGCTATTTTAACATCACTTGCAACTACTAAGATGGCACTAATTTCACATTCCATCTCAAGAGAAAAACGCGATACACACAGACTCCTCAGTCCTCACAGATAGACCAGGCTCTGATGTCGATCATAGATCCCCTGTGAACTCTCGTGGGGCGGAAGTAATAATCCGCTAGGATATATCCAGGAAGAGTCATAGTTTTTACATTATATGGATTACACCAGTGTTCCACGAGACTTATGACATCGGGCTCCTCATCGGCCAGAAATATTTCGAGTGCATCCAATTTATTTGAGACGCACTCTACATTCAGTTGTATGATCCTGAATTTCTCCCGAGTTACAGCATGAAGACCATTAATGTTATCTATGGAGCAGGATTCTTTACAGGTTTCGGCTGAAAAAAACTATGAACACTAGGCCTTTTTGGCCAGTTGGATCCGTCCATATCTTTTTCGTACCCCGAACTAGGAAAGAGAACTTTAAAAGACGAGTAACTCTCAGGATATCTTGAGACAAGTTTTTCACATTTAACATTACAGAATTGTTCACTGAGAAAACTTTGGAGATTAGCCGCAGTAATTTCGGGTTTCAAATTAGAGACATGGAATGCCCTGAATTTTTCAATTCCTTCGACCTGAGAATCAATTGAACTACTTCCAATTATCAGCATACTTTTTCGTTGTTTATTGATCTTTCTTCGGGTGACAACATTCCACTCAGATTCCTTTTTCTCAGCTACCATTGGTGACGCTATTTTAGCTTCATCGGAAACCACAACTTTATTATATCTAATAGTTAAATGATGGTAGCGGGAATTTGGACAAGTTTTCTTTATTTGTTCTCTATCCTATTTATACATCGCCAAAGTTTCGAACCCTTTGTGGTTCTTTCTCAAGGCTACAATGTCAAATAAATCAGTTAAAAGTTTAATCGTAGGTATATACCATAGATCTATAATTACTATGGTTGCAGAATCACGTGACTTAACAGAAAATCAAACACTTGGATACATTAGAGAGAGAAAGACATATGCGATATTATAGAAAAGAACAGAGATGAAGCAAGTTTGTGGGCAGCTTGTCAAAATCATATGGAAGATGTGAACAAATATTTATGTGACCACAGACTTTGCTTTGCCCACAAGGATTTGATGCGTTGAATATAATTCAACTGACATTGCCCATAGAACAAGTATGACATTGCCTACAATAGCTCCATCACATTCAACCAAGTGACCTCTCTCTCTCATGCGGTGTCCATTCTTATTAGGTCTATGGTATATACAAAGCATGCCCAGAGTCGGCCTGTCACTCACCTCGTATTTTTTTCGGAAGGAAATTTAGTCAAAATCGATAAAATCTTGGTGTGGTAGATTTTCATTTATTGTCAATAATTCAATTTTCTCTCGATGTTCTGAAATTCGTTATCAGTGTTGTTATTAATACGACATGAGTAAACGCAACCGTCATTTGGTAGGTGGGCACGTTCCGCAAATCACACAAAACTTAGATATAATTACAATATCACATAAACAATAAGTTAACGAACAACTGTTAAAAGTAATAAATAATTAATTAAAACACAAACAACGATACACGCGTACATCCAGATTTTGGAACTTCTCGGTTGTTTCACTACATATTACCAATTATTTAAATTTAAATTTTTTTTTTTTTCCAGAGTTTCAACGACTTATATTGTTCAGAATCAAACCATCATAAACCAAACTGAGGTGATTTTTCTGCGTCAAAAATCTGATAGGACACAGGGAACAGCCCTCGCTGCACACGTTAATGCTGAAGGACGCACATTCAACTTCACAAATGTCACAATTTTGGATTACGAACCAAGCTACAGTAGAAGACTAATCAGTGAAATGATCCATATACGGTCCAACAATACTGTGAACTACAGGGAAGACGTCCAACACCTCAGTTTGGTTTATGATGGTTTGATTCTGAACAATATAAGTCGTTGAAACTATGGAAAAAAAAATTAATTTAAATAATTGGTAATATGTAGTGAAACAACCGAGAAGTTCCAAAATCTCGATGTACGCGTGTATCGTTGTTTGTGTTTTAATTAATTATTTATTACTTTTAACAGTTGTTCGTTAACTTATTGTTTATGTGATATTGTAATTATATCTAAGTTTTGTGTGATTTGCGGAACGTGCCCACCTACCAGATGACGGTTGCGTTTACTCATGTCGTATTAATAACAACACTGATAACGAATTTCAGAACATCGAGAGAAAATTGAATTATTGACAATAAATGAAAATCCACCACACCAAGATTTTATCGATTTTGACTAAATTTCTTTCCGAAAAAAATACGAGGTGAGTGACAGGCCGACTCTGGGCATGCTTTGTATATACCTACGATTAAACTTTTAACTGATTTATTTGACATTGTAGCCTTGAGAAAGAATCACAAAGGGTTCGAAACGTTGGCGATGTATAAATAGGATAGAGAACAAATAAAGAAAACTTGTCCAAATTCCCGCTACCATCATTTAACTATTTACATCATGGACGCTACCAATAACCAATATTATATCTAATACTAGACGATGCAACCGAGAAATCATTCGGAGCGGCAGAAATACTCGGACCGGTTGCCATTTTCCTGGGGCCCCCAGTTGCGGCCGAATACGTAGGAGCGGCAGTTACAGTATACAGTATCCTCAAGATCTTGAACACCGCGCGACTCCCTTGAAGGATGATTCACAATATTCACATTATCAGACATGCAACGACACGGCACGGAACGACAAAGACACGACAAACCATTCTTTCTATATAAATAAATACTGATGTACATGTACACACTAACAGACAACGACGCAGCAACGACACGTAAAGGCAGCGACGAAGCGGACCGACATTCTTGACAAGAATGTTTTTCGTGTCTGTGCCTGTGTACGTGACGGGTACAGGGTATCCCATTTTGGGCACTTTTACGGGATATCTCCGTTATTTTTAACGTTAGCAGGATGTGGTTTTCGCGACAGTGTGCTACTTTTTTATGAAACTAAAGATGGCGTAATCAGTTTTTGCGTAGCCCTCTTAGTTTTTGCTATACAGGGCGGAAATGAAAAGTATCACTTTCCAATAACCCCTTGTATCTCAGTTGTGCTTAAACTTGGAGAAATGGTTGAAACGCATTCCTATAGATTTTTTTCCGTAGGATCCAGTGTCGTAGTCAGTTTTTCAATTAAACTTTCCGTTTTTGAGTTATTGAGCAAACATATGTTTTTTTTAAATTGGACACCCTGTATATTATTTTTTATTCTTATTAAGCACAATCTCAGCTTTTCAGAAACATATTGTCTTATGCATTTATTTTCAAAATCAAGCTAAGAATTCAAGATTTTGTTATTCAATTGTGAATAACTAAGTAGTAGGCTCTATGACTGTTTATTAAAAACAAACAAATGTCGAAGCTTTGTCGGTTGGTTTAAAAGTTTACAGTTTTCTCAGTTTTCATTATTTATTATATTATATTAATGATTCAGTTTTAAGTTTTTCTCATTACGGCTGCTTACGAAAATTACGAGAAATATGACATGCTTGTAAGTAATATTTAGTTTTTGAAATGTAATGACCATAAAAATCAAAATCTAAGCTTGAAACGATGTTCTATGAAATATCATTGTAATATATTATTCTATGAATGTAAGATGAAATATACAAGTTTAAGAGGTTAATAAAGTAACAAGTTTGTTTTTAGAAGTTGGAGGATTGTTTTATTTTAAAACCTAAAATAATATAAAATAAAACCATATAATTCATCAGGTCATGGGCCCAGTTTAAGCCCTAAAGTGCATCGAAAGTAAAAATAAAATTGAAACCAACCGCAGAAGAAATTCTGGATCAAATACACGTGGGCACGTGGTGAGAACGTCGAAAAACCCCCAATACAATATAGAAAGGTAACAATGTCGGAAGAAACAAGTGAAGTAGGCTCAATAGAGAAGCTGGTGGATGCTGAATCGTTCGAGATGTGGAATTTTCAAATAACAGTCTATTTCAAAGCAAGTGGACTTTATGCTTTAGTGACAAATAGTGAAAAATTTGATGGTCTAACGGAGGAAAAAGATAAGAAGTCGTGGGTTCAAAGAGATGCAAAGGCACAGAAGATCATCATTTCCACAGTTGATAAAAAGGTGTTAGTACACATGCTGAATTGCCAAACGTCTGCAGAAATGTACCAGAAATTGAAGACAATATTTAAGAAGGATAACGAGGAGCAAAAGTGTAGACTTTTACAGGAGTTTTTCAGCTTTCAATTTGATAAAGGAAGTGATATTGCAACTCATGTAAGTAGACTACAAAATTTAGCTTACAGATTAAAATCATTAAAACAGGAGGTCAACGACGAAATGTTGATGTCAAAGATCTTGAGTACATTACCTGGAGAATACAGATTCTTCAAGACTGCTTGGGAATCTACTACAAATACAGAGAAAACATTGACGAATCTAGTTTCAAGATTGCTATCAGAAGAAACTATGAATAAAAATCAAGAAATGAGAACACCTGTAGCTTTTCAGTGTTCTAATGTTGACAAAACGTGTTATTTGTAAAAAGGTGGGACATATTGCTCGTTTTTGCAGAAGTAAAAATAAAAACTCTACATACAATGAGAAAAATCGGTATGCAAATCAAGCTAGAAATAATAGTCACCACATAACTGAGGAAGTAAAATGTAAAATATGCAAGAAATCTAACCATACAGAAAATAACTGTTACTTTAGGGATAAACAAAGGAATAATACTAAAACCGACCAACAAAGTACTAATAAAGTTTCTTTTTTAACAGAAAGCAGCAGTTCCACAGAAGTTAATCGAAACATGTTCGTCTTAGATTCTGGAAGTACTGCCCATATGGTGAATGATCCAAAGATGTTCAAAAATCTCCTGAAAAATGACAGTGAAATATGTGTAGCCAAGAAGGGTACTAAAATCACAGCTAAGGGAGTTGGAGAAATTGAAGCGAAGGAATGCAAATTGAAGGACGTCTTGTTTGTACCGGACTTAAGCAAAAATCTTCTCTCAGTAAAGGCTATCACAGAAAATCAAGGTCAGGTAGTATTTGAAGGTGAAAAGGTATACATAATGAAGGGAAATAAAACAATACTAGAAGGAACTAAGAACGAGAAAGGTCTGTACATGATAGAACTTACACAAGAATACCACAATGATGAAACTTTCCTCGTTACAACGAATAAAGAAAAAGTAAAAAATTGGCACAGTAAGTTGGGGCACATTAATATAAATGATATGAAGAAGCTTATCAATAAACAAATGGTAACAGGAATGGATATTAAATCAACAGATTGCGATTATTTTGAGACACCGTGTGAGATCTGCATGAAAGGAAAGCAAGTGAGAGCTCCGTTCAATACAGAAAGAACAAGAGCTAAGACCACTGGAAATCATTCATACGGATCTATGTGGACCAATAGACCCAACAACATGGGACAATAAGAAATATATTCTAACTTTAATGGATGATTATACACATTATGTAGTTATATACCTTCTAGAATACAAGAGTGAGACAACTGATTATATAAAAGAATATGTCGAAGAAATGGAGAGAGATAAAAACACTAAAATAAAAAAGATAAGGAGTGACAATGGTGGAGAATATATAAATACTAGATTAGAAATTTACTGTAAAGAGAAAGGTATAATTATGGATCCCATTATACCCTATTCACCACAATTGAATGGGAAAGCTGAACGTCTTAACAGAACGCTGATAGAAAAAGTAAGAACTCTATTATTTGACATGAACGTAAATAAAAAGTTTTGGGGTGAAGCAGCCAGGGTTGCGGCATACATCCTAAATCGAAGTCCAACAGAGTCTTTATCCCTTGATTCAACACCAATAGAGATGTGGACGGGTAATAAGCCAGATCTAAAAAGACTTCAAATTTTTGGATCAGAAGTATACGCTAAAACCTTAGGGTATCTAAAAAAACAGAAATTTTTCACTTCTGCTATCAGAAGTGAAAAATTTCTGTTTATGGGATATGCACCAACGGGATATCGTCTATGGGATGAGAGAAAGCAAAGAATAATTATAAGAAGGGATGTTGTATTTGAGAAGAAGGAAAATAAACATGAAAATATGGTAAGATGGAAGTTAAATGAACATGTATTGGCAGAAAACGAAGAATGTGATAGGAAAGACAACAATGAACAAGAAAACGACATCGAAGCACAACAAGACATTGAATCAGAATGTATTCAACAAGATACTTGGACAGAAAACAGCAGGGAACAACAAAATGTAACACCAGTTCGTGAAAATGAAATAGAATACTTTTATGAAGAAAGTTCAGACAACGATGATGAAGAAGACTTGAACTTGGGACAAGGGAATTCAACCGAAAGGCAAGATACTAGAACCAGACTAGGAAGAAAGATTAACAAATCAAAGTACTATGATGACTATGTAATGCTGACATACAATGAGGCAATGCAAAGTGGAGATAGAGACAGATGGAAGGAAGCGATAGAAGATGAGAAAAGATCTTTAGAGAAAAATCAGACATGGAAATATATAGACAAAAGGGAAGTTAAGGGCACAAAAATACTTACAAATAAGTGGGTATTCAAAATAAAGATGACGGGACCTATAGGGCAAGACTTGTAGTGAGAGGATGTCAACAACAAAAGGGTCTTGATTATACAGAGGTATTTAGTCCTGTAGTTAATATCAGTTCTCTACGAATGATATTGGCTATATCAGTAAAAAGAAGCTTCAAACTCAAAAAGTTCGATATCAAGACGGCATTCCTTTACGGAAAAATAACCGAAGATATCTACATGAATATACCAGAGGGATATGATAAACAAGAAGGAAAAATATGCAAACTCAAAAAGTCATTATATGGGTTGAAACAAGCGCCAATGAAATGGAATGAATGTTTTACAAAATGTTTGAAGGAAAATGGCATGAAACCTTTGAGCGTTGATCAGTGCATATTTACAAACCAAAATGGGACTTTATTTTTAGCTATTTATGTAGATGATGGATTAGTAGCAGGAGAAAGAAATGAAGATATAGACAATTTATTAAAAAATCTGGAAGATAATTTTGAGATCAAAAAGTTTGAGGAAGTTGATATGTTCTTAGGCATTAAATTAACGAGAGGTGATAACTGGATAAAACTAGATCAGGAGAAATATACAGAAAATGTCTTGGAGAAATTCCGTATGGAAAATGCTAAATCAGCAGCAACACCGATAACCGATTATTATGACGACTGTAAGATAGAACCCAAACCAGAAAAATTTCCCTATCGTGAAGCAGTTGGGAGCTTGCTATACCTATCTAATAAGACGAGACCAGATATAGCCTATGCAGTTGGGTTTTGCAGCCGAAATCTAGAAAATCCAACGAGAGTAGATATAAATAATGTCAAGAGGGTGTTGAGATATCTGGCAGGTACAAGGAGTCATGGAATTGTATATAAGAGAGATGACGAAGTAGAAACGTTGAAGGCGTACAGTGATAGTGACTTCGCAGGAGACAAGATGACCAGAAAGAGCACTACTGGATATGTTGTATATTATAGTAATGGACCGGTAAGCTGGAGTTCAAGAAAGCAACCAGTAGTAGCGTTGAGTAGCACCGAAGCAGAATTTATTGCAGCGGCTGAAAGTGTCAAAGAGGTACTATATTTAAAAGCATTATTTGAATGTATGATTTTGAGAAACATCAATGTCACTTTAAATATTGATAATCAGAGTGCGATAAGTATCATTAAGAACGCACAGTTCAATAGAAGGTCGAAACATATAGACGTGAGATTTCACTTTATACATGAAAAAGTCAATGAAGGTCTGATCACTGTTAAATATTTATGCACAGAGGACAATATTGCGGATATATTTACCAAAGCTTTGAATAGCGTTAAGTTTTCGAAGCATAAGAATGAATTGGTTGAGTGAATGTATTGTTTATTTTTTTGTGGTCATTAGGACAAGGTGTTAAGTAATATTTAGTTTTTGAAATGTAATGACCATAAAAATCAAAATCTAAGCTTGAAACGATGTTCTATGAAATATCATTGTAATATATTATTCTATGAATGTAAGATGAAATATACAAGTTTAAGAGGTTAATAAAGTAACAAGTTTGTTTTTAGAAGTTGGAGGATTGTTTTATTTTAAAACCTAAAATAATATAAAATAAAACCATATAATTCATCAATGCTTGTCGATTTCTAACGAAATCTTGACATTTATTTTTTGTTTTCAATAAACAGTCATAGCCTACTACTTAGTTATTGACAATTGAATTACAAAATCTTGAATTCTGAGCTTGGTTTTGGAAATAAATGCATAAAACAATATGTTTTTGAAAAGCTGAGATTGTGCTTAATAAGAATAAAAAACAATATACAGGGTGTCCAATTTAAAAAACATATGTTTGCTCAATAACTCAAAAACGGAAAGTTTAATTGAAAAACTGACTACCCCACTGGATTCTACGGAAAAAAATCTATAGGAATGCGTTTCAACCATTTCTCCAAGTTTAAGCACAACTGAGATAAGGGGGGTTATTGGAAAGTGATACTTTTCATTTCCGCCCTGGATAGCAAAAACTAAGAGGGCTATGCAAAAACTGATTACGCCATCTTTAGTTTCATAAAAAAGTAGCACACTGTCGCGAAAACCGCATCCCGCTAACGTTAAAAATAACGGAGATATCCCGTAAAAGTGCCCAAAATGGGATACCCTGTACTTGCTGGAGAGTGTGAAGTTTTTCTCTAGGAGATATAGCCTCTCGAAAAGTAGTATTTTTTTCCTTTATGCCGATATATATTTTATCTAGCAAATAATGAAATTGAAACTTTGACATTCGGAAATATTGGTGAAATTTTCTTTCGTCGTCTACCAGTTCTTTGTATAAAGTATGATATTCTCCTTCAGTTTTACGTTTTTGTAACATTTTATGCACCCATAATCGTTTTTGTTTCTTCTTTACGGCTTCGTCATCTTCATCAAGCAATACAGCCATTATGGCTAGATCTTTATTGGTAAAATTTCTAAACATGACACACGAGGGTTGCTCACTTTGTAGCAATACGCTTCTAATTTTGTTTAGCAAAAACTAATTCATTACAAACAACCCTTCGATATGTCGAATACGTATCGTATAATGTGAATTGCTGCCGCAACTATCGGGTCTTTGTCGTTCCGTGCCGTGTCGTTGGATGTCTGATAATGTGAATCATCCTTGATACGACGACCTTCGGCTGCTTCTTAATATTTGCCTTATCGACTCTCATAGTGTTTATGTTTGTACTATTTTTTCTTGACTGTAGGTTGTTGATCATTTTGTTTTTATTATTTAGTTCAGCTTCGAGAATAGAAATCTTGTATATAAAGAGTGAATTATTCTCGATTAATATTGAGTTTTTCGATTCTAATTCGAATATAATCTTAAGAAGTAACTAATGATGGGTAGACTCGCTACTAATTACTTTGTTAACACTATCAGCCATTGGAGATATTTCAGCAGAAGTAAAATCACCTGAAGTTGACAAATCTTCATTGCAGCACTTCTTTGCCTTATTAGCACAACTCGAATGATAAACTTTTGTACAAATAGTACACTTTGCATTACTTTTCACTATTGTCCGCTTACAATAACCGCATTCAGAAACAATAATTTGCAGAGACTCGCCCGCACCCCGCACCTACTTTCTTGGTCGACGACATTTTGATCAAGATACTAAAGAAAGAAAAACTAATTTCCCAGTGAATCAGCTCGATCAATCCGGGGTTTTATTCCCGTAGTCGGTGGCTGATTACTGTCGCACAATATCGGAATACAGCGGTGATACTCAACACGCCTGCATCGGTTGAACACACGTTCGCGAATGTGATCAACTGTATTCCAAATCTTTTATTAATGTCATCCACCAACCGTCCATTGGTTGATGGATAAACTTCGTGTTTGTTGTCCAATGTATCTGCATTATCGACACAGGATATGTGCTATCGAGGTGGGCAGTAGCAGAGGTTGGTTCGAGATGGCGCTGGTCAGATTCAATTCAATCTAGTTGACGGCCATAACTCATAACCTGATGCTAGAGTACCTTGAGTCATTCAGAGTTCGCTGCTATGATGACGGCCAAAAAGCCAGAAATAGCTGTCTGCAGATTCTCTGGGTGATATATCCTCCATTCCAAGATTCTTTGGACGATATGCTAAAATGGCTCCGTGGTTCGAGTCAAATACCTATACACCACATAAACAGCTAACGACCGTAATCTGTGAGCAAGCGATGAAATATGGCGTCCGCTTAGTGAACATGTTGAGCTTGCGTTCACTGATCGAGTTCGTTCAGCGGTAATTCACTCTTAGGTTGTACAACTGTTATTTACATTTCGCCAATTGCGTTGTAACCAATAATTTTGAGCGTTCCCTAGACGTAGACTTCGGTTGAAAATGACAATATGGCGGTCTACCATCCGTATATCGGCTGATAAAATTTGTGTTTGTATTACCATTGTTTAAGGAGAAACAATGTTATTACAAACATTGAGTCAAAAGTACAATTCACAATTTTCAATTTTTTTTGAAGTTATATTCATTTAGTTTTTATCATCATATTTGAAAATGATTCATTTGTATACCATATACCTATATTTAAACTGGAAATAGTTTAAAATTCAGAGGAATTAGTCACAGATTTATTGTGCTTTTCAACTCACCGCATAAAAATTCCGACATAAGAAAACACTCACGAAAACTTCAATCACGGATGTTATAATTTAACAAATACTGAGCGATTCAGATGATTTATGCGAACTCATTCATGATAAACCAGTTGAAAGCACATCACGAAATTTCCATGTTGTACTTACTTCCGATTTTGAGAAGCAGTCAAATTTCTTGAAGTATCCACTGATTTTTATTAATTTTTAATTTTTTATTAATATTTAGAACCCATATGGGCTGAAGAACTTTGGTTGATAACTATCAATAGCGAAAGTTTATTATTGTCAAATTTCAACTGGGCACTTGTGTGTTGAATTAATACTAATTTAAAACTTATCAATTAGAATGATGTTGGCGAAACGGTAGATTTGAAATTTGTGAAAGAGAAAAGTGGACTGTATGAATTAAGAAGCGGTGGTATCAGAAACCTTACATGGTAGTTTGGGTTCCAAAGTTTGAGTAGAGTCCTGACTCCTGAGTAGAGCACAAAAGAGTCCTTTGTGCACAGCAAAACAGCACGTTCACTTTATCTTTTAGAACGGCACGGCAAACTATAGCTTGAAAACTGTCTATAGCTGGAATAACTGAAAACAGCGAGCGATACAGCGATTAAGCGATTAGATTAAGATGAAAGCGGGTGAAATGTCTTTTCATGACTGAAGAAGATTTGTCATATTTACGGAGGGGGGATGTCCAATCTAGACACTACCTTAC
Organism: Propylea japonica; assembly: GCA_013421045.1. Classification (NCBI taxonomy): domain Eukaryota; kingdom Metazoa; phylum Arthropoda; class Insecta; order Coleoptera; family Coccinellidae; genus Propylea; species Propylea japonica. Next base: position 5,417,119 of record CM024246.1, on the reverse strand, counting down.
TAGAACACAAGGCTATGAAACAGAATGAGTGACGTCACCATAGGTAGTCCATTCCGTATTTATTTACGCATTGTCATTTCCACAAAATTATTGATCAATTTAGATTTCTTCTTCCAAAAGAAAAAAAAATTATCGTAGGAAGGATCGTTGTTAATACAAGTACCAATTTCGTGGTTGTTTGCGATATTTATTGAGGAAAGAGAAATATGATGGATAGTGAAAATAGTGTTTTTCTCAGTATAACTGGCAATATTATGTCCCTATCATTACATTCTAGTTTTTTGTCTTAATATTATTAAATAGCACATTAACGCTTAAGTCTTCAGACACATACAGTTTTAATTTAACAACTGGAATTTCTGATGACTCGTCCAAATAAAAAACACAGACTTTTTTCTCCTTTGGCTTTTATCAAATCTTTTGTAGCAAACACTTTTGTAAAAGTCCCAGCTGAACTTGCAAATGACACGGCTGAATCATATTCTGAACAGGATTTGATGCAATGGCTTTCTCAAGATCTCGACATTCCACTTTAGATCGCTTGGATTGAGGAGATACTCTGGTATGAACATCTGATCTGTTCAGGTAGGACGGACAACCTGGCAATTTCGTTGGTATCGCTCCTAAATCGAATGGAAGAGATAAATAGAAGGCTAGCTGATTAATAACATTTTTTCAATCAATGGAATTTCAACTTTTTGACCTGTGACTTCATATGTGTAACTTGTAGATCTTCTGTTTGGAAATGTAGTTCGCAAACCTAGAAATAAGTAACTTTTTTAAGTTGCTACTTTTGGCCCTCCTGTATGATTGCCCATGCACTTAGGAACAGAGCAATGAAATGGCATTTCAGCTGGAAAAAATAGAGATTTGCATAAAATGAACCAAAACCAAAATCAAAATAACCTCGAACATGAAAAGCAAAACTTTTATGAACAAGAAGTAAAACAAATAAACTAGTGGAAGAATATAAAAAGGCCTTTTCCTTACCTGTTAAGAACTGAACACCAAAACAAATAGAATTTCAAGCAATAAACTCCGAAAAACACTCGCAATACTGGCAAAAACGTGACCAAACATCAACTGTCACCTACAAATGATTGACTACTCAAACACTTCACCCCCCTACCGCTGTAATTCTGTTTCATGGCCTTGTGTTCTAGTGAGGTAGTGATCTAGATCCCTGATACCAATGAATCGCGCATATTGAACAGAAAATGATGTACGAGGTTTCTCCAACGAATGATATATTTTAACATTTAAGAAAGCCCTGAGCAGGTGCTTTTGAGCGCTCGGTCATTGGTGGAGCAATGAGGCTATTACCTCAAAATTTTGTATATGACTTGAGACTGATACCAAATATATCAAAGCAAAATCACGGCTCTATCGGAATAATATTTTGAAAATTATTCAAAAACTGAAATATTTAAAAACTTGACATTTAAGAAAAATTAATTGTATGGTTCTGATGATGCGATACTCTTGAAATTTTCTATGAACATTCAGTAAATCATTCTTCATACACAAAATGAATTCCACTCGAATCGGATATCTATTTATGGATATGTGCTTTTCAATGTTCCAATATTTTTTTTACAATATACATAATTAATATTCTATGCTTCTGTTCATACTATGGCCACACAATTTTGTAAGAGGCTTATTATCAGCAACTGCATGTGTCCGCGTAATTTCATTTCGATTGGTTTCCCTTTGTGTGAGATATTGAGGAATAAAAATTTATTATTATTATTATTGCACCCTGCACAATTTCGCTGGTTGGCGAACTTAACCGCAGCATTTGGGAACCAAATTCACCCTGAAAACCTTAAATCCTTTTCAAAGTAATCGTGCTAACGGACTGCTGGCCGCACCGACAGAATTGACTTTGACCACGGATTCGTCATCAGGCAGTCGAACCCTATCGTTTGAGACCATTTTCGACTCAAAATTCGAAATTCTACATACATTCGGGCAAAACGATATACCTAGCCCTCGTTTAAGTAGAACGAGCACTCAAAAACTGGTCATCTGTTTGTGTACTACATAATAACATATCTTTCAGGTGAAGATTAATTCTTTACCGATGAAAATACAATATCAGTTTTGTTGTTTCCATGGTTAACTCTCTTAGCCTTTTTTATTTCACCTTCCTTTGTTTGTTACTGTTGTCCCAACTAGATTCCATCCATGCCTTACCCTTGTATGATTTCAGTTTTCATCCAACTTCACTATAATTTTACTAAATCTTGATCACTCTGATCCACAATATCTTGTCAGATATCGATGTTTTACTCCTATCTGCAATATCCATTTTCACATTTTTCTTCTTATCTGTCTACTTGTTTGTATGGAAAACGCTATCAGTCACAACTGGTCTTTCAAGGTTATTTCAGGATAAATATTCGAAAAATAGTTTTTTACGTTTTCATCTGAAAATCGAAATGAAGACTTCGCCAACTGACTCATTTAATGATAGAATTCTTCCTAAAATAATTGAAAATTTTCAGAGGATCAAAGGGCAAGTGAGTATAACGCCTTAATTTCACAACTAGTTCAGCGCTATTTTAGAGAAAAGGACACTGTTACAGCAACGAGTGAAATCGAAGAACTTCGACAAGAGGTCAATGAGCTAAAACTAGCGTGTAAGGATTTAATTGACATAATCACGTCGAAATAATGACTTTGAACACATTATATCTTTTGTATATACAATATGTTTGTAGTTTTTATCAATTTTGTACTATTCAAATGACTATATCATTTGTATTTCATTATACTCAAATATATTTTGTATTTACTGTTCGAGTTACATATTTATAAATACTTTTTAAGTGGCCAAACTTCAAGGAGGGATTATACGGGTGATTCGTAACAAAAAATGTCATAAAACACATGGTCGAAATGTTATTCTTCAATTTAACATTTCTTGATTTCACAAAATATTTCGCATTTTTACACTGAAATGATAATTATTCAGTTTTCCTTGTAGTCTCATCAAATTTGACCACATATTCGAAAAGGGCAATGAGTTTGCTACAAGATAAGAGGATCTGTGTGGAGAAAAATACTCTTATTGCGGGCGTGGTCAGTTCCAAACAAAATTTGCTCTATTTCGAAGCTTTTCGTGATTGAGTCTTAATGTAATGTTATGAAAATAATTAATTCATCTTGAATCAAAATGTTTAAAATTGGCGCTTTTTGCCAATGATCCCCCCTGGTACAGAATTTGTTCAATGTCAAAATCATAGAACTCCAACCTAGTCAACACAAAGAGATCGCATAGATTTTCGGGAGGTTGTAAGTACTTTTGTGATGCCCCTGCGAGGTTGCTGGGAGCTCTATATCTCCTCCAAATTTCCGCCTCAAGGATATTCCCAGAGAGCTCTCAAAGATATCCGTTGCAGATATTCTCAAACTGCTCACATTGTGGAGGTCAACGGGATATTTGCATAAACCTTCCATTGGGACAAGTATGAGAACTTCCCAGCAACCTCCGCATTCTGAGCTTTTTGATAATATCCCTTAATACTTCCATTGCGAGCTTTTTGAGAATATCTCAGGGACCTTCCACTGTGAACAAAATGAGAAATCTTATTATTTTGATAATTCACAGTATCCATAATATTTATTAAACCATCCGTTCAAATAGGTATTGTTTTCTCCGAAACTCGCTATTATTTCGAGTAAATAGTTTACTGGTTTAAATTAATCTGTTTTCTTACGAAATTTTCATTGATCTCTACTTTCGGAGTTTAGTTGTATTTCGTTAGAAATTTTGATCTAGTTTCCAGAAAAAGTTCAGGTTTAAAATTTTCTGGGATTTTGATGCATTGGAATATATCACTCTCAAAATTGTTCCCATTAGTTTGAATGATGCAGAAAGTGATTATTCAAATTGGTATTCATTTTTTTATTCATATAAGGGAAATTGCACTAAACTGCTTTGCGATTTTCAATGCATGAAACGAATAACGGTTTGCATTAACAAATATTTAGAGAAGCAGTTGTAGAAAGTTATTAATATGACCAAATAGAAAAATCTTGATTGTTGTTTACATTATTAATTGCTTAATGGCAAAATAATTGCAATGTGCCCCTGGTATCAAAGTAGGTCGGATGGGTTGTGAATAAACAACTGCAGCGATCTCCTAATTCATGTTTATTTCATGCAATTATAAAGATTTATCCTCCTCATTTTTTCACTGCGAACATTGCATCAGCCAGTCTAGGGAGAACAACTCAAAATTTTTTTATGTTGTAGGTACTCCATTTTCGTGTCAAGGCATCTACAAAAATAAATACACATTTATGTTATTAGGAAATGAAATTTACAAGGTTACCAGGTTTCAATATTTTCTACCGAAAAAATCTATACTTGAATAATTTACATAGTATTATTGCCTTACCAACAGTATAAGTCGAGCAAATAAGCAATTCTTACCAATACCGATGTTTATTATAGATTTCTCTTCGATTTTATTATTATCTCGAAAAGAATTTCGTCAGGAGCTTCCATTTTAAACAATACATACGCATCGCATAAATTCTACTGCGTAACTGAACAACACTGTTACACTGATATACTGAAAAAGAAAAAACTTAAGAACAGGCCACACCCAAGTAGCAATTTAACGTTTGTAATAAATTTCAACATTTCAGATGCAGTTTCCATATGTCATTGACTAATCAGTTGGAGTAAATGTACAGATTTTGGAAATAATGGGTACCAAAAAATGTTCGGATGAATTCTGATTTCAAGATCAAATGAACTCTGTTGATATTCCCGGCAGACCTTTCGTAGGTTACCTGTTGATTCCAAGATATCAATTGACGGAAAAAGTTTTCTTATCGTATATTTATATGAACTATAATAATTTATAAAGAGAAGGATATCGTTTCTATCGTAAAGTGATACTCCTTCAATCAGCTGATATTCTGAGAAATATTACAATTCAGATTTTATGAGTGCTTGGCTCTTCAAGCCTCAATATTGAATTTGAAATCCTTCGATTTTGTTGAAGACTTAAATAAAATGTTCCTTGACTGCGTGGTAAGAAATGAATGTTTATCACGAATACTGCTGATGTTTAAATCAAATTACTTCTATTTTTCAGATGGAGCAATCATATGATAACTTTTACTAGAGATAAAAATATTATTGGGTTTTTATATTGCACTTGAGGGAGAACTGTATCGAATATTATCAAAGAACTTCAGTTCCGAAGCCTCATAATTAATCATTTACTGTATACTTAAAATAGAAGTGGAATCTTTGAGCAATGGATGGAACAATGAATGAAAAGAGCTACATAAATATTAACAGATATCATGTTTACCAATCAGCAGGATTTCATCGGAACTTGATAATTATGAAAAACATTGTGTAATTTTAACTGAAATATTGCTTGTTATATTTTTGTAACTAGAATATATACCATGAAGTAATCATAGTCATTTACTCATTTACTGAAAACCGGGTATTTGAGTCATAAAGATTGAATACAATTTAGTTGGTTGATTAGATTCCAAACAAGTTTTCAGAAAGTGTTTCGTTCTGTGAATTTCCAGAAGAATTTAATCAATCGGCAAATAAAAAATATGGAAGTACTGACACTAATTTATTGATTGCAAACTTTTATGCTTTTCAACAACATATTATTAAGAAGTTCATCTTTCAAAATTGAATTGATCTGCTGGCACCTCAATTTGTATAGCTTTCAGTTCTTGTTGTCAGAAAAGTTGCATACTCGAGTTGATATTGTTGATATTGACATTCTGAATCTTCATCAGTTAACGTATTAATGAGGGTATTGATGAAAAAATTTTAAATGAATTTTCCTATATAATACCTAGTCATTATCGATTGAAGAAGTGAAATATCACGTAACTATAAGATAAGTAATATAAACGTGATCTTTACTCGATTTGTTATAAAAATTTTCTTTCTAACTTTCCTGAAATATTTTTCATTTGGATTAGCGAATGAGATAATTTTGAGAAAGTTATCGACACAAATATAATAATCAGTTTAATTTTTTGATATTTCTCATCGCATTCGAAGGTTGCTATAATGATTGTGACAACGTTTTCAAGTCAACTACTTCAATAGAAAATCATATACTCGTATTTTAGTTGAATCCACAACGTTGTCTCTGAATTTAGACAACGTTGCAGAAAACTAAAGTTGTCTAATAAACGTTTTAAGAACGTCGTTCCTAATCCAAAAATAATAACTACTCTGTAGGTATGTAGTTGCTTCAACGTCGTCGCGACGACTAGTGCCACTTTAGTCATGCTTAACATCGCGATTACGTTGTAAGGTGGTCTTCAATGCGACGTTTCAAAAACGACTAATTCCTAAACCAATGACAATGTTAATTTTGGTGTATAATGCGGTTGTCGTCATTAAAATACTACTTCGGTAGGGTCTCATGACGTCGTAATGCATTCCATAAAACTCCAGATGTTGAGACTACATCAAAACCCACGGATTTTGAACCAATCAGAGCGATGTTAACAATTTGGAATTTGACAGACCGCGTGGGTTTACATTTTCATCAGATGTCAGACTGAAGTATGCGAAAGTCGAGTTGTTTGCAAGAAATTCTAATTCTTAAGGATTGCAGCTTGAAATTTTCAGTTGAAGCATTCAAGGAGCTTGAGCTAATATGCTTCAGTTCGAATTATGTATTGGTTTTCAACATTGATATGGGAATAGGAAAATCATTGTTGACGTGCCTACCTGATCCAAAGGTAACTTCATCTTTAATTTCTATCAACGAAAATCTATTAGAGTAGTGATTCTATTTTCAGATTACTTCTATTTGTCCAGCACACCAGGAAAAACAAGCAATGAATAATAAAATGAAAATGCAAAACAATGAAGTTAATGGTCAACTTTATGTATCACTTTGACGACTATAAGGTCATAAGAGTTGAGGTCCTACATAATTTGGAAATATAGAAAGTTGTGTTGAAGATGAGATTTTCATAACTATACGAATTTGAAGAGTATATTAAAATTGTGTTATTTTATGGATCAGTTTAAATATGTTAAGTTCTCTTTTCAGCATGTGTAAAAGTATAATAAAGTGGACATTGGATTTACTTGATTCTTAGACCCGTTTGCACCAGTATCCCTTAAAAGGATTACTAACTAAGTGTCCCTTAAAGTTAATGGTCTCTTAAACTTATCATCAGTTGCATGACTGTCACTTAACAGAATATTAATTAAGGGGCCCTTAAACTCTTATATCTAGTGATATTTCAGTTTTTCATTTTGCGCAACTTCACCCTAGTTGAATAAAGCCATTTCATTGGCTGACCGGTGCCGTTGTAACGTAGCCGATGATTGTTTTCATTTCAAAAACCTAACTTTACGTCATGTCCTTATGTCAGTCAGTATATTTTAGTTTCTTCGTTTTCAGTAAATTGTTATAAAGTAATTCGTATTCATATTAAGGATTGCCGTATTAATGGTAACTTTATTTACAATACTTTCTTCTTGAGCTATGTATTATGCTAATTTGTAATTTTTAGATGGATTTCAATAATAGTGGGAAACGTTTCCTGACGCAAGAGAAATGTGAAAGAAACGTCTCTGTTATAAATGATTCCCAAGAAGGTGGTAGTAAACGACACAGAGCTCCCAACTTCACAACAGAAGAAAAAAGTTTGTTGCTTACTCTGATTTTCGATTTTGAAAACAAAATTGAAAACAAGAAGACTGATGGCATTATCATAAAGGAAAAAGAAAAGACCTGGAATTCAGTAATGAATTCATTCAATTCGCAAAATCCGGCAAAAATTTATAGAAGTGTGGAATCATTAAAAATTTTTTATGAAAACCAGTTTTTTTCTTGGATAATACTTTATTCTCGTTGACATAGATACTTACCGATCCAACAGAAATTCTAGTCGGTTTTCTATCAATTGCAGTAAATGCAAGACATTGTGTTTTCTTAATCGAAACCTTTGAAAGAAAGAAAGCTCATCTAATTCATTGAAATATGAATGTCTTACATATAGGTACACGCCTAGGAAATCCTTGTTCCACAATTTCAACTATTTCCAGGTCGTCATGTAACGCGTCGAATTCGAAATGTATTAAATCCATTACCAAAATAATTCGTCGAAGATATTAGAAAACGACAACAGTTCCGTCAACAAAATATTTAAGGTTAGAATCTTGCCCTCAATGAGTTAAGTGGTCATTACAGGAGCGCTTAAATTTAAGGTTCGCTTGAGCCATTTAAATGTCACTTAACAGTTGGTGCAACGTAACTTAAGTTGAGGGTTCATTTTAAGGGGCACTAAGAAGTAAGTGTGATTGCTGCAAACGGGCCTTAGTCTTTTCCCAGCATATAAATTAGTTATCTTGTGATATGAGAGCTACTGATTTCTTAGGATATTGATAAGTAAGGTGTTAATGCGATAACAGGTGAACAATTAGTGATTAATAAAAAATGAGTGATCGCACAAATGATTTCGAGGAGCTCAACTATAGCGAATATAAGATTGACTGAAAGAAAAGATTTCAGATTTCAAAAAAATTATCAATTTGATCATTTTTCAACATTTATTCAGAAAGAAAAGGCACAATACATTTCATTGTCAATTTAGGTAATTCACTTTTATGTCTACAACTGAAGAGGAATATTAGGAATCAATATTATTATTTATAATGAAATGATTTATCAATGAACGCTTCAACTTCTGGATGGTTGAGCCGTCAGTTTTCGCGACCTCTATTTTATTCGCGATAAAGTAGTTCATTTGTGATATTCGATTCATTTAATTCATTATTGAAGTGTTGTTGTTTTTGATTCTTCCTCTTTGTCTTGTGAATATTTTCAAAAGGAATTTCTGTTGAGTTTTTATAGGTTTATTTTTTATATTTAGATATATGTATACGAATTTCTGTTAAGTTTGGTTATCATCACATTTATCATTATCCCAATTGCCTATCTATCCTTTCAATCCCCAAAAATCCCTTCCTGGCAAAGTCAGCCCATACCTCCCCGTGGTCTTTGCTGGATTACTCTTTCAATATGTAATTATAATAAATGTTATTATTCGAATTTCAAAAACGAACAGGTCTTTATATTATATGCAATTTCACCGTTTTCGGAATATTTGGATTAACCTATGCCTAATTACTTTGTTATTTCTATTACTCTATAATTCATTTCATAATAATATTGGAAAAGTAAACAAAAATGGGCTCTCCCAATCCCATCCTAATAATTTGAAATTAACTGGCCATTCGATTTGAAACGCTGGCAACGTTGCACAAATCGCGCTAGTTGACAGCCAAAATGGGCCCTAAAGGCAAATCATCATGGCTGCCGTGACAAACGTAAAAAATGTATAAATTCGTCGATTTCGACCAAATTAAGGCTTTATTTTGCAGGATACTTTCAGAAATTGATAAATAAAACATTTCCAACGAGTATTGATTGAGAAAATAGAGGAAAATTGGCTAGAACTATGCTTAACCTCACTAACCTGACTGAAACTTTGGATTTTTTTTTTGAAAAAACTAAAAGGATTGCAGACTTCTCGTTATCATTTTCGTAATCTGGGACCCAAACTCAGTGAGTACAATTTTTTTCACAATTCCAACATGATTCTTTTAGATCTACATATTTACCAACAATGTAATAAACGAACGGTTCAGATCGATCTGACCAGTCCGATGTCGATGCCGAACGCCCCTACCATGGTCACGAAATTTTGAATGAACATTCAGTATATTGATGTCCATTCACAAAATAAATTCAACTTGAATCGGATATCTTGTTATGGAAATATAAATATGTATCTTTCAATATTCCAATTTAATTTTCTATGAATCTGTTAAAAGTATGACCACAAAATTTTGCATGAAAATTCAGTATAGGTATCAGTTTACATTCACAAAAAAGTAAATCGAATCGGATATCCTGTTATAGAAATATAAAGATTCTTTTTTTCAAAATTTCAATTGAATTTTTTATGGCCACCAAATTTTGAATGAACATTCACTATATCGATCTCCACTCACAAAATGAATTGCATTCGAATGGAGATTTATGAAGTTTCTTTTTTTCAATTTTCCAATTCAATTTTCTATGGTTCTATTCACACTATGACCACAAAATTTTGCATGAAGCTTGTTCTGAGCATCTTGCATTTCGCCGTAACATTTCATTTCGATTGGTTTGTTTTTTCTGAGATATTGGGGAACAAATATTTTGAATGACCATATTTCATGGAACACCCTGTACGATTTGACTGGTTAACGAACTTAACCGAGCCATTTGGGTTCCGAACTCATCCTGAAAATTTCAAGTTTCTAGAATCTAGGACAATCCCTTCGAAAGTTATTGTACTAACGGACGGCGGGACAGCCGGACGGCCTCACGGACAGAATTAGGGAGTCTAACCTTATCGTTTGAGGCCATTTTCGGCTAAAATTTCGAAAATTACAGACGTTTGGGCAAAACAACTCGTTCAAGTAGAACGAGCGCTAAAAATGAAGAATGTGTCTCTATGGTTGAATAGGTTCTATGACAATGGAATGTCAAGGTCATAATCAATTTTAAGATCAGAAGTGTAGATGATTTCTTTCCATCTTTAATAAGATAATAACGTGAAATTATTTAATTCATTTAAATACCCATTAAAACAGTAGGCTATCCAACAGAGAAATGGGCAATCCTAGAAGGCAAAGACATACAGGGAAAAATATTGATCTTAGTAGACCAAAAGCAAAATCGGATGAAAATGCTCACTAGAATTATTTTTCAGTGGATTTTGCACTCAATGTCGTTTTTGTATTAAGGTCGTTTAATTAACTGTTTTCAGCCATACTTACTGTATAATACTTTGGTTTTATATGAACGCGGATTATGAAATTCTCTTATGAAATGTCTCAACCCCAATTTCCAAGCAAGCAATGCAGGGTATGTTATTAGTTTACGAGCACCTGTAGACCCTTATTGATTTTTCAATATTACCAGCAGTTTTGTTATGAAACATATAATTTATGCCCATCTTTTTATTATGTGAGAAAACGAACCTCTGTAGATTGCTGTCCGGTTGCAGGGCACGCGCTGCACCCCCGGTAGAAACTACCCAATCCATAATACAATGGTTACGTCTGAACACCTTCCAGTGCTGAGTCGTGGTATAAGATATGGCTGGGTAGAGGGATTTGGTTCACTCATCCTTTACCGCGTTGCAACACCATGTATGCGTTGCAGAATACTACACAATGCCAATACGCTGCCTGTCAGTCCGTCATAGATTTGACAAGATGTAATCACAACGTATATAAAAACATGAAAAAGCTCTGAACAGCTGCTTTTGAGCGCTTGTTCATTGGTGAAGCCGGGCTAATTCCTCGAAATTTTATATAAGCCTTGAGACACCACTGAGTATACAGTGTGTTTGGTCATGACGTAGCGATAATTTAAGGGCATAAAATATACCTAATGTTATCGACAAAAACACCCACATTGGAAGTTTACTTCCCTAGTTTTGGAGTAACCTCCCCTTTGAATTTATTTTTTTATTTCGTTGACCCCAAATAATATCGATTTATTTGGACACTGAGGTCCCACAGATGTGAAAAAAATGTTTTTTGAAAGATGATACCACAACCTTTCATTAAAGTAGAACAATATGAAAACATTAACTTGAAAATGCCATAAAAAATTCTTTAAAAAATTTTAGTAGAAAAATTTACCGATTTTCTTAATAAATCTGCAATAGTACAAGAACTAGCACATTGAAGTGTAATTTTTTTCCAATTATTCAACACCACAAAGATATTAGCTACAAAACAACACCTACGTCATTTCTGTAAGTTACTTAATTTGAGAGTTATTGCTGTTCGAACATGACCACTACGCGAGCGCCCCAAACTTTTTTTTTGCTACAGGTCGTCATGAGGGCCACTGCCTGTCTACAAAGCAGAGGCGGCCATTTTGAGCAATTTTTATGATTAATTTGTTTGTCTGATCATTAAAAATTATCGAAAGTACAGTACAGAGTTTTATTTTATGTTATCAATTTTCATAAGGGTCATGTTCGAACAGCAATTACTTTCTAATTATGTAACTTACAGAAATTATGTTGGTATCGTTTTATAGCTAATATCATTTCGTGTTAGTTCATTGAGAAAAAAATATACTTCAATGTGCTAGTTTTTTTACTATTGCGCATTTACTAGGAAAATCAGTACATTTTTTGAATTACACTTTTTTAAAGAATTTTTTTAAGACATTTCTGAGTTAAATGTTTTCATATTGTTTCACTTCAATAATAGGTGGTAGTATCATCTTTCAAAAAACATTTTTTACATCTGTAGGGCCTTTATGTCCAAAGAAATCGATATTATTCAGAAGAGTGAACTAAAATAAAATCGTTAATTTAAAATGGGGACCACTCCAAAACTGAGGGGTAAACTCCTCAATGTGGGTGTATTTGTCGATAAAATCAGATAAGTATATTTGATGCCATTAAATTATCGCTAAGCCAAGACCAACACACTGTTTAAATGCAGAATCTCAGCACGATTGCAATTATATTCTGGAAATTATTCAAAGACTGAAAAAATTTAACAATTGAAAAAATAACATTCAATGGTTCTGATGATGCGATCCTCTCGAAATTCTGCATGAATTATCTGTATATCAATCTTCATACACAAAATGAATTTCACCTAAATCGGATATTTTATTATGGAAATACGAGTATAAAGATTCTTGTTTTCAATATTCCAATTAAATTCTTTATAGTTCGGATGATGCGATCTTCTTTAAAATTTTGCATCATCAGTCCTTATAAACAAAATCAATTTCACTCGAATTGGATATCTCTTTATAGAAATATAAAGTTTCTCTTTTTCAATATTCCAATTTCTATGTTTCTGTTCACACTATGGTCACAAAATTCTGCATGAGGGTTATTATGAGCAAATTGGATGTGGCCGCCACATTTCATTTCAATTGGTTTCGTTTTGTCTGAGATATTGAGGAAGAAATATTTTGAATTGCAATATTCTCCATCAGGAAGTCGAACCTTATCATTTGGAACCATTTTCGCCACAATTAGAAAATTACAGACATTTTGGCAAAACGAAATAGCACTGGCTTGTAGAACGAGCGCTCGAAAAAAACTCTTCCTCTGAATCTCTTTTGTAGATATCAAAGTAGCAGAAGTCCGCTAGGTGGAAGTTTTTTTTGGCGAATCAACACGTGCGTACGCATAGAAGTTACAACCCCTTTGTGACTTGTCCTCTAGAGAAACTAGGGAACTTATTCGAATATTATTGTCTGAAATTGGAAGAAAATCACATACTTGTAGAAAACTATTGAAGCGGCTATCAGAAACATATGCCTCATTTCAAATTGTACAGGAGAGTTCATTTTAATGAAATATATCTTATATGAATTACATATACATACATATACTACATATACAGTAGATGTGCAACCCGGTTCGAGCTCAAATAGGGGTAGTTTTACATGTAAAATACCCATAAGAGAGAAAGCCACTCGATTTTGCAGGAATGGTACCTCTGAAAAATTTTTCTATTTCCACAGGGGGTGAGTCGGATGCTGAGTGGTTCAGGGGTGAGAGGGGTAGGAATTGGAGTTGAGTTTGTCAATTTCGTACTTTTCGAAATTTTTCTAAGTCCCACAGGGGTGTAGACGTGTACGAGGTGTCGGATGCTGAGTGGTCCAGGAGGGTGAGAGGGTTGGAGGGTGGAGATGACGTCACACTATTCTTCACAGTAACACTAACATACATTTTTTCACTTTGTCGACATAAACACTAGCATAAATTTTTCCACTTCATCAGGATTCGAACCTGAGACCTATGGATTATGAATCACACGTCTTAAAACCGCTAATCTACCGGATCAGTTGAGAAAGGAGTGGAATAATGGTATAGTTGATACAGGGATACAGGGGGTACCCGATGATTTGAGTCATGCATAGTAGCGTCGTCAGACATTTTGAGTTGACGTCATGATATCGTGTGGTCGTTGGGAGATTGGTAATGAAAGTTGGTAATAGGGAGTGAGAAGGGGAAAGCGATGAAATCGGGTTGAACGTGAAAATTTTAACAAGTCCGATTCAGAGGGAGGTGTTGAACGCGAATATTGTACTAATTCAAGGTTATTTATACGGTTCATAGAAAATCCGAACGTAAAAATTTTCCAAGTCCCATTCAAGGTTGAACGTGAATTGAGTTAGACAAGTCCTACTCTAAGATTTCTTATTTTCAATGAAATTGTACAAAGTTCCATTAGAACATTAAGAGGGAGGTGTTAAACGCGAATGAGGTTAGACATACGTTGAGAATATAAATTTTTTCCAAGTCCCATTCAAGGTTGAACGTGAATGGGGTTAGACATGAAAACATCTACTCTAAGATTTCATATCTTCAACGAAATTTTCACAAGTTTCATTCAAGGTCTTCGTTAGCAGAAAAATCCTTGTTGAACGCGAAAATTGTACAAGTCCGATTCAGAGGGAGGTGTTGAACGCGAATGAGGTTAGACATACGTTGAGATCATCTACTCCAAGTCCCATTCAAGTTGAACGTGAATGGTGTTAGACATGAGAACATCCAGTTCACTCCATATCTTCAATGAATTTTTTACAAGTCCCATTCAAGATTGAATGTAATGGGCCCACTAAGCAAAAAAACATCGCAGTTTCGTTACTGATACGTTGAAACTTACATTGTTACGTTATTTAAAAAAGATTTGTTACGCCTTTTCTTGTTCATAGTTACGTAAAATGTCCGCCAACATGACAAAATCCCAGTTACGTTTACAAATAACGTTTTTGTTACAAAACTGTAACATATTATTTTCGTTCTTGGAATGTTCCAGTTACCTCGTAATTTTAACCTTACGATTATGTAACTAAAGTTACGTTTTCGTTTCGAAGCACATACATATTAGTTTCGTTTTTGAGATGTTCTTTTAGTGCAGAATGACTAAAACGTTACATTCATGTAACGCTTCTAAATCGAAACTAAAACAAACCTACTTTTAGTAGAAAATCGGTCCAAAAAAATAATTATATCGTGCGTTCAAAAAAATTCGTTGTCAAGTAGGCTGTGGATTCTATTTTCCCCCCATAACTCTTAGGAAAAATTGAATCCACAGCTTTCTTGACAACGAATTTTTTTGAACGCACGATATAATTATTTTTTTGGTCGATTTTCCACTAAAAATAGGTTTGTTTGAGTTTCGATTTAGAAGCTTTACATGAATGTAACGATTTAGTCATTCTGCGTTCAAAAAAATTCGTTGTCAAGTAGGTTGTGAATTCTATTTTTCCTCATAGACTCTTAGGAAAAATAGAATCCACAGCTTAGGTACTTGACAACGATTTTTTTTTGAACGCACGTTACTTTCCTTTGCAAAAAGTTCATTGATAGCTCATACCGACAGATATAATGGTATGTGTAGCACCAGTTTTTTCTATTGATAAGAATTCATATTGAACTTTTGATAAGAGAATATATAATTACCTTATTTGGTCGATTTCCCACTAAAAATACATGATGACTATCTTCACATTTATATTATATCTGTATCAGAATAGCACTAGTATTGAGTTCTTATCACTATCACCGCTCTAACCAAAACGCACCCCAATACAATTAATAAATATTCCAAACATCAATTGAAACACTTTATAGGTAGTTATTCAATAGTTTTCAAAATAATAAGACTTTAGATTGAAATGAAAAATATATTCTATTTTACTTATGTATATAAATATGCCCATATAGTAAGATTTAGGTAGAGCATCTGCTGCACACCCCTGAAAAATAAATCAAATATTAGAAGTTAAAAAAAGGGTGGTCCATTTAATATATCACTCATTTCTTGAATAATTTTATTTAGGAACACCCTGTATATTAGGGAATGATTTCCTGAGATGTAGAATTGAAAGTATAAAGTGCATGCTTTCCAACAAATTTTTTAAAACATCTGGTTTGGCAGCTATGGAAGCGTAACGGCATTGCAGGACCCTGTATACATATACTAAACTAATTACTGACCTATTTATCAATTTATAATCGCATCCTATGCTGTGGCATATAATAATAATACATATAAGTAAGGGTAAAAACAGGAGATTCTTTCCCTATAATTAGGTAAACTAACTAATAAACGAATTTAGTACTTACTTTACCATTCATGTTCCTCTACTCTGAACGCAGTTTTTAAAAGGAACGAATGCAAATGCACAAAACGAAAAATGATATACATAATTATTCAGGCGCTGGCTGGAATCTTTGAATATATAAAACACACTATATTCAAAGGCTGGAATACTTTGGTATAATAATTATAGGTTATGGTTGGCGTTGGCGCTGTGGCGACGAAACTGATACAATTAAAATTAACGTTTTTTAGATTAACAAGAATGTTACGTTTGTGTTACATTTAATTTCTCTTTAACAAAGAAGTTGACCCAAAAACAATGTCAGCGATGTAAACGTAAAACATTTTTTCAACCTACATAAATGCTACGTGTCTAGCACGTTTTGTTGATAACGTTAAAATCATATGCTTACATTCAACATTCCAAAAAACATAATTCATTTCAACGTCACACAAAATCGTACCAGTTGCGTCAATTAGATATTTAAAGGAGAACATCTTCTAAGTTACTTGAAAATAACGTAACTCAACGTAAGAATGACGTTTCTTGCTTAGTGGGGGTTTAGACATGAGAGCATTTATTCCAAGTCTATTCAAGATTTCATATCTTCGTTGAAAAATCCGAACACGTTCAAGGTTGAACGTGAATGGGGTTAGACATACGGTACCACAGAGTTCATAATTGACTCGAAAAGCGCATCAACATTCACCCACTCCCCTCTACTACAACATCGATGATAGATTTTTAACGAATGATCAATTTCGAAAAATTTTCCAAGTCTCATTCAAGGTTGAACGTGTAGACAAGCCGAATTCCTTTTTTCCAATAAAATTATTCTGAAGATTATTTCAGGATTGATTTAGATAGCTAGCTGATTCACAACAATATGATAAATTGATAAGGATGATGTCATATTAGTAGAGCTAGTTGAATTGAAACACTTCAGGAAACATTTGATCGTTTATTGCATTGTAAGAAGTAAGATGGATTCACCCGGTTAATAATGTTTCCAATATAGAAATCTCTTCTTGGTGCTTCAGGTTCTTCATTCTTCCGTTTATCGAGCGAATAGTGCCCCCAAGGTAGAGTGTTGAATTTTCCAGGTACAAAATATCTCTTGTCATCTTCTGGACTCAAGCTATTTTTCCTGCGTCAATGAATACACTTGAAGCTCTTTTGCTTGAATTAAATTTTGTGAGATGGTCTTTTGCTTCCATGTTTCAAGACATTCTATGTAGGGGAGACCGGGTAAAAAGTAACATTTTGTACTCTAACTGTTTTTTCTAGCTGTTTATCACACATTGAGGATGAAATGAACTTCTCGTTATCATTTTCGTAATCAGTGAGTACAATTTTTTTCACAATTCCAACCGATTCTTTTAGATCTACATATTTACCAACAATGTAATAAACGAACGGTTCAGATCGATCTGACCAGGTGCTGTATTCTCTAGAAGTGATATTTGAAACGTATACTAACTTCATGCGCGAGTCCCTGTTTTACCTGCAAAATGCACACCGCGCAATGAAGTTCGTATACGTTTTGGACTATCACTTGTCGAGAATACGGCACCTGTCCGATGTCGATGCCGAACGCCCCTACCATGGTGACGAAATTTTGAATGAACATTCAGTATATCGATGTCCATTCACAAAATAAATTCAACTTGAATCGGATATCCTGTAATGGAAATATAAAATGTATCTTTCAATATTCCAATCGAATTTTCTATGAATCTATTAGAGCATGACCACAAAATTTTGCATGAAAATTCAGTATATCAGTTTACATTCACAAAAAAAGTAAATCGAATCGGATATCCTGTTATAGAAATATAAAGATTCTTTTTTTCAAAATTTCAATTGAATTTTTCATGATTCTGTTAACACTATGGCCACCTAATTTTGAATGAACATTCACTATATCGATCTCCACTCAACAAAATGAATTGCATTCGAATGGAGATATGAAGTTTCTTCTTTTCAATTTTCCAATTTTATTTTCTATGGTTCTATTCACACTATGGCCACAAAATTTTGCATGAAGCTTGTTATGAGCATCTTTCATTTCGCCGTAACATTTCATTCGATTGGTTTGTTTTTCTGAGATATTGGGGAACAAATATTTTGAAAATTTAAAGTTTCTAGAATCTAGGACAATCCCTTCGAAAGTTATTGTACTAACGGACGGCGGGACGGCCGGACGGCCTCACGGACAGAATTAGGGAGTCTAACCTTATCGTTGAGGCCATTTTCGGCTGAAAATTCGAAAATTACAGACGTTTGGGCAAAACAATATGGCACTCGTTCAAGTAGAACGAGCGCTAAAAATGAAGAATGTGTCTCTATGGTTGAATAGGTTCTATGACAATGGAATGTCAAGGTCATAATCAATTTTAAGATCAGAAGTGTAGATGATTTCTTTCCATCTTTGATAAGATAATAACGTGAAATTATTTAATTCATTTAAATACCCATTAAAACAGTAGGTATCCAACAGAGAAATGGGCAATCCTAGAAGGCAAAGACATACAGGGAAAAATATTGATCTTAGTAGACCAAAAGCAAAATCGGATGAAAATGCTCACTAGGATTATTTTTCAGTGGATTTTGCACTCAATGTCGTTTTTGTATTAAGGTCGTTTAATTAACTGTTTTCAGCCATACTTACTGTATAATACTTTGGTTTTATATGAACGCGGATTATGAAATTCTCTTATGAAATGTCTCAACCCCAATTTCCAAGCAAGCAATGCAGGGTATTTATTAGTTTACGAGCACCTGTAGACCCTTATTGATTTTTCAATATACCAGCAGTTTGCTATGAAACATATAATTTATGCCCATCTTTTTATTATGTGAGAAAACGAACCTCGTTGGTTGTTGCCTCTGTAGATTGCTGTCCGGTTGCGGGGCACGCGCTGCACTCCCGGTAGAAACTGCCCAATCCATAATACAATGGTTACGTCTGAACACCTTCCAGTGCTGAGTCGTGGTATAAGATATGGCTGGGTAGAGGGATTTGGTTCAGTCATCCTTTACCGCGTTGCAACACCATGTATGCGTTGCAGAAGACTACACAATGCCAATACGCTGCCTGTCAGTCCGTCATAGATTTGACAAGATGTAATCACAACGTATATAAAAAAATGAAAAAGCTCTGAACAGCTGCTTTTGAGCGCTTGTTCATTGGTGAAGCCGGGCTAATTCCTCGAAATTTTATATAAGCCTTGAGACACACAGAGTATACAGTGTTTTTGGTCATGACTTAGCGATAATATAAGGGCATAAAATATACCTAATAATCAATGAATAGTCAATGAATACACTTGAAGCTCTTTTGCTTGAATTAAATTTTGTGAGATGGTCTTTTGCTTCCATGTTTCAAGACATTCTATGGTAATCATCGAAACAAATGTTGTTTTTGACAATTGATTTTTTGATACCCTTAGCCTTCTTGGTAACACCATAATTTCGGCACAAAGTTTCAATTTCATCAACTTCATATCCTTCTGTTTCCCATTGTCGTTTCCTCGCATCAATCTCATCATGTGAATATTTGACTGCGTACAGTTTAGATCTGAGACCAACATAATCAGTCATCGGAATAACCCCATTCTCATCCTCATCATGCCTAATACCTTCTTATTCACTTGAGGAATTTCATATAAGTTATTCTCGGGATAATCTGGGGTATCAAATCGTGTATGGCAATCTCTTCTCATCACTTCATAAGGATCTTCAAATAGCTCATATTAGCGAGTCTGTATCAGTATATAAGATGGTACAGCCCTTTCTGAACGCTTCATCCATATAATTATAATGAAAGTCATATAATATGGTTGTTTTTGCTAGATCTAGGATGCTCATTCCCACATAAATTGGTTTGTTTGAATATACTTCAAGTTTCCAAAGTTCAACTGCAACCAGAGAGCTTAAATGTCTGATAACTGTTTATTGAATCGCTCATTATGTATCACAATCAATACCAAAAATTTTTTATGGGTTAACACCTATAAAATGAAATATGTGTAAATTAATAGAACATGAATAATTCTCGAGGTTCATTAGTTGAGTACATCGGCATATCAAATAATAGTTAGAATATTTATAAATGCACCGTGAATAGCGGATGCCTTATACAAATACTCAGCGTGCAAGCGTTATCGGTTATGAACGGAAGAGAGCGGCGTTGGTCTGCAACTGTTCTATCTATTATGTTTTACTTCATCAAAGGTGTGAACGTTTATCGGCTATGAAATAGAAAAAAACTATGTTCTCAGAACTTTCGTAGAAAACGAAAAGAGCTTTCGAGGTCGTCAATCTTATTAACATTTTATATTCAGAGTTGAAGTACCAAATGTGAAGATTATCGGTTATCTATTGCAGAATGATATCTATTGCAGTTCCTAGATCTCATATATACAGGGTGAATTGAAGAATAAATTTTGATTATAAAATATGGATGACGAAATCCTCATTCTAAAATGGTAGAATGATAGGTTGAATTGAAAAATCGCTCATTTTATCAAATATGTCATTGTTATTACAATAATGCTTCTAATATAGAAATCTTCTTCCTCGACTCACCAGGTTCTTCCTATTTTTTCCATGTCAGTGAATACACTCAATGTTTTTTTCCTTTAATCAAATTTTGTGATATGATCTTATGTTTCCACTAAACATTCTATATAATCATCAAAACAAATGGCATTTTTTTTTTACATTTTTAGCCTTGTTCGTTATACCATAATTTAGTTACATGGATTCTTCTTTCTCCCATTTTTCGTTTGAAAGTGAGGAGTTGAAAGCTAGGGGGTAGGTAATTTGTAGCTTTTGTACCTCCTCGAAATTTTATCCAAGTCTCATTTAATTTTGCAGCTTTTGTATGTTATTTCAACGTACGTGTATGTAGGCGGGTAGGATGCTGATGGTTCAGATGCTGCATTTTGGATCGCGAGGGGGCTTATTGATACGCGTTAACGTTCAGACAGAAAATCACTATGTTCTCATTCAAGGTCAACACATCTTCATTGGAACATACACGGTTCGTCAAAAAGATCTGAACGCGAAAATTGTACAAGTTCAAGGTTGAACGTGAATGGGGTTAGACATGAGAGCATTTATTCCAAGTCCTATTCAAGATTTCATATCTTCGTCGAAAAAATCCGAACGCGAAAATTGAACAAGTTCAAGGTTGAACGTGAATGGGGTTAGACATACGGTACCACAGAGTTCGTAATTGACTCGAAAAGCGCATCCACCATTTCACCCCTTACTACAACATCAATGGTTAGATTTAAAACGAATGATCAATGGACTTCTTACCCTTTCATTTTATTTCTGATAAATTTCATTATGACACATGTTGATCTATTTTCCAAGTTGTCATCCATCAGTAATTGACATTTCAAAGGACAACAGTATTTCAAATCCCCTAGCTCTCCGCTCATCTGAACACATTCGGGTTGATTATTTTTCTCCAAACAATATAATACTAGTCCACAACTTATGCATTTCACATGATTGTTTTCAATCTTCAATGTATCAGCACATCAGCAGGTAAAACCGATGAACATTTTTCATCCCATAGTATCAACAACAATACAATTATAATGGCAGCTATCAAATATATCGAGATGAATATACAGGGTGACTGGTGACGTAAGGGACAACGGCTAACTGGAGATAGAGGACCTCAAACTGAATGAGGATTGGGGGTTTAAATGTCCCATAAGGCTATAAGTTTCAGAGATACAGGGTGTTTTTTGCAGAAGTGCTAAAACTTTAAACTCCCATATCTTCGTCAATATGGCAAATTTTTCGCTGATATTTGGCAAGCTTGTTAATACACATATTCTCTATCAGATCGAGAAGGAAAAATTTCCAAAAATTGCAGGTCCGTATTCAAAAATTTCAATTTCCGTGTCAGGTGAGAAATATCACTCGGTATGTGAGATAAAAAAAAATTGAATATGAAAATTGGAATCTGCAAAAAACACTTAGCAAAAATCTGTTTTTAGTTTGAATGGCACACATTTTTTATAGTTTTTATGATATGTTGAAAGTCGAATATTACAATTTATTCATATTGAATTCAAGAAACATAGGTACTATTCCTGAAAGAAAAAAACACTGAATTTGAGATGCTCAAATAATTCTGATGCATTTTAAATGTTCCTTCACATCTTGAAATACTTTTTTATTAATTTTTCTATCAATATTATGAGAAAAACTCAAAAAACAATACAAACACAAAAAGCTCAACAGTAGCACATATGATTCATGGAAAAAATTAAATAAACAAATGCTCGATATGCGAGACCCAAGTAGCATTTTTGCGACGGCAACCTCATTATACACCAAAATTAACGTTGTCATTGGTTTAGAAATCAGTCGTTCTTGAAACGTCGCATTGAAGACCACCTTACAACGTAATCGCGACGTTAAGCATGACTAAAGTTGCACTAGTCGTCGCGACGACGTTTAAACAACTACATACAAAGTACAGGGCAATTCAGAAACTAACACGGTTGATGAAAAAAAATAGCACCAAGTTAAGTAAAAATATTTTAAGATAACATCTTTACAACTAACATTTTGCACTATTTTTCTACATAGTCTCCATAACGATTGAGGCACGTATCGATCTTCTTCACAAGCTGAAATTTCCTTCTGCATAAAAATCACCCGCTGTCCTTGAGCAGCCTGTGACGCATCTTTGAGCTCTTCGTCGTCATCACAACCCTGGACCCGAGCCATTTCTTCATATGCATGAGAAGAGGTGATAATCGCTAGCGCCAGATCTGGGCTGTAAGGTGGATGGTTGAAAACATCCCACTGTGAAGGGGACTCAAGAAGGGCTGTTGTTTGCGAGCAGAGTGAGGACGGGCGTTATCGTGCAAAAAAACGATACCGGAAGTCATCATACCACGGCGTTTGTTCTGTATAGCCCGTCGTAAGTTTTTAGTGTTTACAGTACACGTTCTTGATTAATGGTCGTCCCACGGTCCATGAATTCAACCAACAACACCCCTTGGCATCCCAAAAGACCGTTGCCATTTGGCGGGATTTTCTATTGCAGCACACATTTCAAACTGCCAGAAAACTAAACTAGTGCAGGACGATGTTCATTCGACTTGACACTGATGCCCACTGACCTGCTGATCGCATGAATGCACAGATGGCGCGGCTACTCCCCCACTAACCCGCACTGTGACAAATCGGAGGTTAGTTTCTGATTGCCCTCGTAGTTATTATTTTGGGATATTAACGACGTTCTTATAACGTTTATTAGACTACTTCGGTTTTCTGCAACGTTGTCTCGATTCAGAAACAACGTTGTGGATTCAACTGAAGCAGTTTACTTGAAACGTTGTCGCGTAGTCATTTCAGCAACCTTCTGATACGATGAAAAATATCGAAAAATAAACTGATTTATTATATTTGTGTCGGACTTTCTCAAAATTATGGTATTTGCTAATCCAAATGAAAAATAATTTCGAATAGTTAAGAAGAACATTTTTAGGATAAATCCAGCAAAGATCACGTTTATATTATTTACCTTATAGTTTCGTGATATTTCAATTCATAATGACAAGGTATCATGTAAGACAAAATTTCATTAATACCTTCATTAATAAGTTAAGATTCATAATATTTCAATATCCACATTATTCGAGTAGGCAACTTCTCTGACGACAAGAACTGAAAGTATATATACAACTTGATTGGGGTGCCAGTAGATTCGAGATAAAGTTCTCAAATTGTATTGTTGATAATTATTATAATCAATGAATTAGTGTCAGTACTTCCATTTTATTTATTGCCGATTGATTAACTTATCCTTTCTAGAAGTGAATTCATAATATAAATAGTGAGATACTGTTTATTTACCTTTGTTATTTTACGAAGTCTGGAAATTAACAGAACGAAACACAGAAAATTTGTTTGGAATCTAATCAACCACTAAATTGTATAAACTGTATTCAATCTTTATGAATCAAATACCTGGTTTCAATATATGAGTAAATGACTATGACTACTTCATGTTATATATTCTGGTTACAAAACATAACAAGCAATATTTCAATTTAAATTACACAATGTTCTCCATAATTATCAAAATCTTCTGAAACCCAGCTGATTGGTAAACCTAATATTTGTTAATATTATGTAGCTCCTTTATTCATTCTTCCATCCATAGATTAAAGATTCCACTTCTATTTCAAGTACACAGTGAATGATTTATTATGATACTTCGTAACTGAAGTTCTTCGATAATGTTCGATACAGTTCTTCCTCAGGTGCATATAAAAAACCTCATCATATTATTTATCTCTAGTAAAAGTTATTATATGAATGGTTCCATCTGAAAAATAGAAGTAATTTGGTTTGAACATCACCAGTATTTGTGATGAACATTTGTTTCTTACCACGCAGTCAAGAAACATTTTATTTATGTCTTCAACAAAATCGGAAGATTTCCACTTCAATGTTGAGGCTTCAAGAGCCAAGCACACATAAGATCTAAATTGTAATATTTCTCAGAATATCGGCTGAATAAATATCATCAGAGTTCATATGATCTGAAAAATTGAAATCAGATTTCTTCCGAACATTTTCTATGTACCCATCATTCCCATAATCTGTACATTTACTACTGCGGATTAGTCGCTAATATAGAAACTGCATCTGAAACGTTGGAATTTATTAGAACGGTTTATAATACGTTTGATAATACTTTACCTGGTCAATAGCAATCAGCTACAAATTTTAAATAAAATGTAAACAAATCATATTGAAATTTCATAACTCAATTTGACGGGGTGACAGCAGTTAAGCTTTGGCCGTGTAGGCAACTAGAGTCGCATTTTGGGTATTATATTGGTTGTCTAGTAACCCAACGTTTAAATTTAGTGCAGTTTTTGGTCAACTAAACTACCAAACTACGCCATATTTTAACAATTGGTCATTGACCTTTGGGATGTAAATGAACGAAAACAAATGATTTTAAAACCTTCATTTAAATTTACTGCGCGTAATTTTTCTAAATCTCGTTTAGTAAGCGTTTGAACTCATGAAAAACATTGGCAATTTCTTCCTTAATATAACTTTTTATAAATTTTCAATTTTGGATTTTCCAGAAATATCCAACGGATTGAAGGCGCGCTTGTTTTTCAGCATGAATCAATAGTATATTCAACAGTAAAGTGGTCTTCGTTGTCGATTTCTGTTGTGATAGAATCGTTTACACCCTTTAACAAGGGCAATTGGCTATATGCATGATAGAAAATAAATCGACATGGCGGTACAAGTTGGAATATTGCCACGGTAATTATTTGGTTAAAATATCAACGTCATATGTGGAATGAACTTCGTTCCCATAGATGTCGCATGTGTGAATAAGTTGCATTAAAGTAAACTTCGTAACGTTTAGACAACGTAAATCTGATAACTGCAGTTGCAGCACGACGTTGTCAAAACCCTAAAATGATTGACCAAACTGGTGCATTTCATGGTTGTGAGAACGTTGTGCAGAGGTCGGCGAAGTCACTTAGTTTGGTTGCGCGACTTCTTTATATACGTCGACACAACGTTAAATTGCTACTTGGGGAGCTATTCCCTTCACACACTTATTGGCTTTTTTGAACAATTGAGGTACTTTTCATATCCTCAAGATTACTCTTGATAGAACAGTAACACTAGATTGCAGCTCGATAAAAGTTTGACTTTCTTCTCAGAACCCCTGAACAATAATAATCCATCTGGTACTTATTCTTTCAACAAAATTATTCTTCAATCAAATAATGCAATGATTCATGAAAAAAAACAACTAAGCAAATGCTCGAAATGAGAGCAATTTGCTTCAACGCATTATTGGCTTTCTTGGACTCTAATGATTTCTTTCTCTTTTGAGATGGAATTATTCTGAGACCAAATATTATATCCGTTCAATTTGCGCAATCCAAACACAAGTGTCATCTACAATTTCTTCATTCGTGAATACTGAAGGCATTTTTCAGTAGATAAACAAACGACACAATTCGCAATAATTCACAATCAATGAATGTTGTAATGAAGTTCAATTTTATAGCTGAGAAATTGATCTTCATTTTAAATAATTTATCCGAGTTTTCATTTTAAATTCGTGAATTTTTATTCCGTTCAGAATTAATTCAAAACAATCGAAAAACCGAACATTCTGCGATTGATTTTGTTTTTCATAGTAGGACCGTCCGTAAGAATAACGCCGATCGCCGATAACGCGCGTTTTTTGCATATACGTACGATAAGCCAGTTTTAAGATTGTTTGACCGAGGTACTCTCCTGCAATTTTTAACGTTTCTGCGCCTACCTTTTCCACCCCCTCCGGAAGATTATAAAAGGCGGGGTTTCCCTCCATCGTTAATTAGTTCCGAAATATTTTCTGCTTGAGACGTATACCTTTTAAATGAGTTCCTAATTATTTTCTGTTTTAGACGCATACCTTATTAAATTAGTTCCGAATTATTACTGTTTCAGAAGTATACCTTTTTAATTAATTAGTTCCGAATTATTAGTTCTGCAAATTAGTTCCGAGATATTTTCTGCTTTAGACGTTTACCTTTTTAATTGGTTCCGAATTATTTGCTGATCTTAACGTTTCCTAGATTTTTCTAAGCTTTCGAATTTTCTCATTTTCTTTTACATTTTTGCTTCAAAGTGAGTGCTAGTGCAATTGAATTGTAAGTACCGAGCCGATTTACTGCAGTCCTATTTTTATTCCTCGTTGAGTCTACCTAAATAGCTGTTCCGTCAGATCCTTAACAATACCTTTCCTAGTTGTCCAGGTGCCCGTAGTTAGTCTGTCCTTCATGGGGGGATACCCATGGTCAGACGGAAGGCATAACCGAACCAATGCTGTAGCACGTATCCTGTTCAACCCTCTAATTTCACCTGGCCAAACCCAAACTGTTTATAATTATAATATCGGACAAATAACCGTTGTGCACTCTTATCCTGACCCTTTTATCCCTGTTTTCCTGATATTATCATATATTTGAATTCACCGTTTTAAATTTAACTTACTTTCTATTCTGGCTGACTCGTACCGGGAAAATATTTGTTTCTTATGAAAGTGCTCGCAGTCAGACAAAACTGACCATCTTATAGTTGTATTGATTTAATATAGCGTCTTATTTCACTGTATTTTTGTATAACTATTTTCGCTATTTGAAAACTGTGTAAATTTGCTCTATTTCTGATTTTCTCTGTTATCGCTAATATCTTAGATAACGACGAACTCTGTCTCTGACTAGCAGCTGCCCTGGTAGGTTTGCTATTCTCCCTTATTAGAAAAAAGAATAGCTGGCACTCGAGGTAAGTTTCACCGAGAAAATCACGTTACAAAATTGGCGCCCTGAGCAGGGACCGTCAGAATAGAGTTTCCAGTTGAAATATTTCGCGCCCCGATTAATACTGTACAGTTTATACCATCCGAAGGTGATTCGACTTATTCATTGGTGTAGTAAAGAGAATATTCTGAGTTTTATTTTTGACCGCTGAAAACTTTTAAATCCGTTATTTTTGACCTTTCCCTCCTTGAAACCTGTGTAAAATAATAAATTGTTCTGAGTTTTAATTACTGCAATTTATGAAACTGATATGGAATCTTGAAATAATTTTCTGATAGTGTTTTATTTCTGAACAGTGTTGAACTTGTTTTGATATTGTTGGATTTTTCTTTCTTTGATTTCAATACAGGTACAACCGAATTGTGCAGTTACAGGATTATTCCGAGGTAGGTGGATTTGTAGTTTGTGCTTGAGACTGAACATTTTCCATTGACCTGAACATTTATTGGTGAATGAAAAAAAGACTTGGTGTTTTATTCCTGCTGGTTAAGCTGGTAACTGTTACGACATTATATTTTGACTATTATCTGTGCGATTGAATTGAACTGGGACAGTGAATTTTCGGCCAACGGTTTATGAACTATTGCTATTTTAGTGATACCTGATTATTACCCAAGTGAGTCGTTTAAACCGGACATTCGTAAACTGTGTGACTTTTGGTGCAGTGGACTAGTTAGACTATTGCTATTGCGCTTCTGGTATACCTTAGCTCTGCTATATTTTCTGGTTACTACTTGAACATTGTTGAATTTTCGGTTGTTGTTGGACTTTGAATTTATATGGACTTGACCTATCTGTTTCATTTATGCTATTCTATTTGATTGTTGATTGATTACTTGTATACTTGCTATCGATAATTCCTTTACAGCTACACATAGTGCGTTGTCTCTTGTAACCGACTTTGTTGAACTCTGTGTGTGACGGAACAAATAGTTGATAGTTCGTGAGTGATATAACCGGGAACTGTGTACACTTTTAATCGAACCCAACCTAACCTTACGTGGAAAGACTCAACCGCAAATAGTGAACATGGATGTGAACCGGCTATTGAGTGACGAGTTAACCTACGAACTTCAACTCAGAGGACAAACAATACCAGGCACAGTGATGCCTAAGCGAAGTTTACTACGACAGGTCATTCAATCAAATACACCGTTACAATCTGTGACATGGATGGATCCTACCTTGGATATAGAGATATGCCAGAATAAACTCACCGATTTAGTTGAATCAATTCAAGACTTCAACCACGACGATGCCGATAAGGAATATTCGCGCATTTTCACAAGGCTAAAACACGTACAAGGAAGATTGAACTTTATTGACACCACTGATGAGACACAGTCACAATTGGTCAGTCAGTAAAAGAAGCTACAGCCAGAGCCTTGGATGCGTTGCAGGAAGTTCATAAGGGCAGCCTTCAACAACCGTCTTCGCAGCAAGAGGGGAGATCTCTCTTGGACCTGGAGGTCCCGCCTTCCCCTGGGGTGTCCCCTATTCAGCCCCAGCGAGCAGCAGGAGTCGAACCATCGCTTGTTGACCTCGGAGAAGACATCCGTCCACCGTCCACTGGTGCAGTCTCACGAGCTCACACACCTGAAAGAAATTCTATATTAGATCGAGTTATAAATGACACCAGAAGGACATGCAGAGAGATACTACAGGAGATGCCGACTATACCGACCTCTCAAGAATCACCTGAGAGATTGACACCGGACCGTTGGGCGAACTCCACCCGAAGAGTATCTTTTCCGGCAAATATACCGCCAAGAAACCCCCTTACACCGTTGGCACAGGGCCATTACCGACCTGAGCCCGAAGCCCGATTCACATCAACACCGTCTGTTCCCCTGTACAAATGGACAATTTCATTTGATGGCACTAAGAGTGTCACCGATTTCATCGATGAAGTGGAAAGACTGGCCGAGTCACGCAAAGTACCACTAGGACAGGTGTTCGACTCTGTATACGAACTCCTGAGGAAAGACGCCCGGGATTGGTTCATCCCCCGTAGAGGAACGTTTCAAAACTGGGACGACTTCAAATTCAATTGAAGGACGCTTTCCTACCGGTGAATTACGAAGAAAACTGTTGGAGGAAATAAAAAGGCGAACGCAGGGCCCGGGTGAGGGAACATCCTGGCAGGCTCGCGAATTTCTGTCTTCGTGTCTGAGGAGCTTGAGTCTCTGTAGAATGATGCGGGTGAACAATGGGCACTAGGCCTCAGTTCGGCCGGTAAGGCACCGCACAGAGAAGAAGAAGAAGAGGGCCCGGATGAGAAACTTCTGCTCTATGTTTCGAGAATGCAGAATCTGTTCCAGAAATTATCCTGCAACCGACCGTCCGAAGAGGAACAGATCCGTCTGATTAGACAGAGGTTACTACCGTCTCTGCAACAAGCCCTGGCCTTCCAAGAAACTAGGACTTATGATGAGCTCCTACGAAGGGAAAAGTGGTTGAACTGGTTCAATGGCAGATGAACCAATACACCAGGCCACCCTCCAAACCGGGCCTCATTGATGAACCGCACCTGACCTACAACACACAGAGCGAAACCGCTATCAGGCCAATTGCTCGCTGGACACCGACAACCGGACTGAGACCTCTGTAACTCCGGACCGGACCCGACCGACAGAAAGAAAGAAATTTGAGGGTCTCTTACCAGACTCAATGTTTCTGCTGTGGTGAATACGACCACATGCGCCGAGAGTGTCGCAGACCGCCGAAACTGTTCTGTTCCAGGTGCCAGAAGGAGAATATTCTCTCCCGAGACTGTCCGTGTTCGATAAATGGAGGTATGGAATTGGGGTCGGCCATATCTCTGGGGACATTGACACCACTGTCACCGTCCGTCTGTAATGAAAATCGTCCGTTAATAAACATTCATGTAGTTAGTAAATCTTTTCAGGCACTAATAGATACCGGAGCCACCAAGAGCTCTGCAGCCAGAAAGTGGCCGGGCACTTGGAAGAGAGAGGAATAAAAGGAGAGCCTATAATCAATAACTTTGTAGTGATAGCCAATGGTAAGACCACCGTCACACCTAAACGCTACACCACTCTAGTCAGGATAGACGATTATACCCTGGCAGACTTAACATTCCTACTAATTCCTGACCTACCGGTGGACGTCATAATAGGAATGGACATACTCTCGAACTACAACTTCAGCATTAATCTGAAAACCGCATGCTATCTGGAAGGCAAACCGATCTCCAAACCGACTCCTGTAAACGAACCGACCCCTGAAGTGCATATCGCTGGTGAACATCTTTAGAACTGAACGTGAACAGCAGAGAGAAAAGAAACTAGATGAATATGCCCCTCCTGTCGACACCGTTCCGCTGCCGTTGGGAACCGCCAAACAAACCGGCTCACCGTCTACTTCTGGGCAACACCACCAGGGTGAACCGTCCGGCATGAGCAAAGATGGGGAAACCGCCACATCAAACCGTGGAGCAGCTCCTATGGAAGTACCAGAGGTAATAATCTAAAATCCCATCCTCTCAATCCCAAAAAGCCCCGAATTAACTTACCTTCCAGAATCCGTACTGTTGGTACCATGGGCCACAATGGGTACCTGGAACTCCGTCCTGGCATGTGCTGGAAATGTGGCCAAGGAGAGCACAGCAGAGCCAAATGCACAGGAACACCGTTACTGTTCTGTAGCCGTTGTGGTTTGCTAGGCAGCCTCACCCGGAACTGTCCCTGTCACACTACCAGAGGGAGGTGGCTGTTCAATGCAATCCTCCGTCCCAGTCCAGACCAAGAGGGACCGCTTCGAGAATCCAACGGGTGCAACCGGCTACAGGGGTTCCAGAAGAGTGAGACTCCCCACCAGCAGGGAGTTGGCTCTCCGTACCTGCCCCAGATGCAAGAGGTTCGCTGAAACCAGTTATGCAGAAAACCGTAAGAATTAATATTATCTTCTCTACCTTTATACCGTCATTTCCAACCAACCGTTTTATTTTTCGTCCAACTACTACCTGAAAACCGTTCAAAATAACCTACTACATGATAAACAGTTTCATAACAGTACCTGGTAATTTTGTCTGATCTTAATTCTTTCTCTACCTGAAAACGACAACAAATTGGGTAAACTGTCTGAAATATTGTATTAAAACTTTTAATGAATATTTGTTTTCGTTTTCTGCATGACTGAAACTAAATATAGTTGTCTGAACTGTTACCGTTGAAGGAAACAAGGTTATTTCTAATCAAACTGTTAAATCTGTTTATGATTCCAATGGGTCCAATCCATTACACCGTTTTCATTCCGAATCAGACATTATTGTTTTACCGTTCATTACTTAACCGTCTATGGAAATGGAAAACACAATTTCTCGAAGAAAACTCGCCAGAAAACCGAAAAATATGGGAGAAATTTCACTGGAATCAAATGGTTAGAACTACCTGGACTACCCACCTGTAAGTCATCTGCCTGGGCCAACGTCGACATTCCACCTACGCCGACGCTCCACCTATTAGCCAGCCCACCTATTGCGCCAGTCCCGGACGCCGACTACACCATGGGAAATTAGAACCTTGACACCTGTACACCTGGGTCCTATGCCTTCACAACAAGTCGTCGGGGGCGAATCTGAGAAGCACTATTTTGAACCACATCGAGAAAGGCTTTATAATTACAAACTTACTGTACATGAAGTGTAAGAACAATCCTCGGCTCATTATCCCCATCGCCAGTTCACTTTGCACATTTACTAATTAATTCACTGTCACATCGACCGGAACGGGAAACAACGGGAAAGAAGAAAAAACAATGGGGCGGAACGACATGACAGCTGCTCCGGCACCAACCACAGAACACCTACTCCGACTTGGAACCATAGAACATAAATATGGAACTACGAATTGGACTTAGACCTGCCCGTTAACCAGAAGAACTAGGAATTACTAGCTGTATTATTATTGTAAGTCTGATTTCGAGCACAAGGGGGCGTCTGTATTAGTTCGTTGACTTGTTTGTTGCGATAGTTGGGAGCCGCGAAAATTCAAATTGTTATTGATTGAATTTTCTTTCCGTAGCAGGGGGATGTAATGAAGTTCAATTTATAGCTGAGAAATTGATCTTCATTTTAAATAATCTATCCGAGTTTTCATTTTAAATTCGTGCATTTTATTCCGTTCAGAATTAATTCAAAACAATCGAAAAACCGAACATTCTGCGATTGATTTTGTTTTTATAGTAGGACCGTCCGTAAGAATAACGCCGATCGCCGATAACGCCGTTTTTTGCATATACGTACGATAAGCCAGTTTTAAGATGTTTTTACCGAGGTACTCTCCTGCAATTTTTAACGTTTCTGCGCCTACCTTTTCCACCCCCCTCCGGAAGATTATAAAAGGCGGGGTTCCCTCCATCGTTAATTAGTTCCGAAATATTTTCTGCTTGAGACGTATACCTTTAAATGAGTTCCTAATTATTTTCTGTTTTAGACGCATACCTTATTAAATTAGTTCCGAATTATTACTGTTTCAGAAGTATACCTTTTTAGTTAATTAGTTCCGAATTATTAGTTCTGCAAATTAGTTCCGAGATATTTTCTGCTTTAGACGTTTACCTTTTTAATTAGTTCCGAATTATTTGCTGATCTTAACGTTTCCTAGATTTTTCTAAGCTTTCGAATTTTCTCATTTTCTTTTACATTTTTGCTTCAAAGTGAGTGCTAGTGCAATTGAATTGTAAGATACCGAGCCGATTTATTGCAGTCCCATTTTTATTCCTCGTCGAGTCTACCTAAATAGCTGTTCCGTCAGATTCCTTAACAATACCTTTCCTAGTTTGTCCAGGTGCCCGTAGTTAGTCTGTCCTTCATGGCGGGGATACCAATGGTCAGACGGAAGGCATAACCGAACCAATGCTGTAGCACGTATCCTGTTCAACCCTCTAATTTCACCTGGCCAAACCCAACCTGTTTATAATTATAATATCGGACAAGTATAACCGTTGTGCAATCTTATCCTGACCCCTTTTATCCCTGTTTTCCTGATATTATCATATATTTGAATTCACCGTTTAAATTTAACTTACTTTCTATTCTGGCTGACTCGTACCGGGAAAATATTTGTTTCTTATGAAAGTGCTCGCAGTCAGACAAAACTGACCAATCTTATAGTTTGTATTGATTTCATATAGCGTCTTATTTCACTGTATTTTTGTATAAATATTTTTCGCTATTCGAATAAACTGTGTAAATTGCTCTATTTCTGATTTTCTCTGTTATCGCCAATATCTTAGATAACGACGAACTCTGTCTCTGACTAGCAGCTGCCCTGGTAGGTTTGCTATTCTCCCTTATTAGAAAAAAGAATAGCTGGCGCTCGAGGTAAGTTTCACCGAGAAAACCACGTTAGAATGTATGAGTATGAAAGTCATTTTTGAAATAAGCCTACTCTGTGTAGTAGGATGTATTTTATTTATAATGAATAATAAATATTCTAAAAAATCACTTGTTTCCCTAATATTCTCTTTGCATTAAAGAAATTCATATGCTTTTCAAAAGAAGGTGAAGTTTGCTACACCTAAGTACATATTAGAGGAAAATAAGTCCTCAAAATTTATACATTATTTCATTGAAGAATAAATTTTGTGAGAACATAAGTACCTGATGGATTATTGTTCAGGGGTTCTGAGAAGAAAGTCAAACTTTTCTCGATCTGAAATCCTGTGTTTCTGTTCTATCAAGAGTATAATTTTTCCTTTTTTTGTATATGAAAAGTACTTCAATTGTTCAAAAGAGCCAATAAGTGTGTGAGGGAAATGGCTCTCGCATATCGAGCATTTGTTTATTCGATTTTTTTATGAATCATATGTGCTACTGTTCCTTTTTTTGTATTTCTATGTTTTTTTCAATTTTTCTTATAATACTGATGAAAAAATTAATGAAAAGGGATTTCAAGATGTGAAGGAATATTCAAAATGCATCAGGATTATTAAATCATCTCAAATTAAGTGTTTTTTTCTATCAGGAATAGTATGTTTCTTGAATTCAATATGAATAAATTGTAATATTCGACTTTACATATCATAAAAACTATAAAAAATTTGTGCCTTCAAACTAAAAACAGATTTCTACTCAGTGTTTCTTACAGATTACAATTTTCATATTAAATTTTTTTTATCTCACATACCGAGTAATATTTCTAACTTGACACGGAAATTGAAATTTTTGAATACGGACCTGCAATTTTTGGGAATTTTTTCTTCTCGATCTGATGAAGAATGTATAGTAACAAGCTTGCCAAATATCAGCGAAAAAATTTGCCATATTGACGAAGATATGGGAGTTATAGTTTTAGCACTATTGCAAAAAAACACCTGTATCTCTGAACTGATAGCCTTAGGGACATTTAAACCCCCAATCCTCATTCAGTTTGAGGTCCTCTATCTCCAGTTAGCCGTTGTCCCTTACGTCACCAGTCACCCTGTATATTTCGCTAATATTTCATTCAAAGATTCTTCCATATTGAAATAATAAGCAACACTGATTATAATGATAAGTATGGAGTCTTATTTATAAAGGAACTTTGAATAATGACTCACTCACTTTTAATGATTGGATACAGAATCCTGTGAAAAATATCATAGTATATAGATATATGAAAATTTTCCTGTGATGACTATTATTCAAAAGTTCGAGCTAATTACATGTTCAAATTCTTCTAAAAAGTACAAAAATTACAGGAAGAAAAGAACATGACGAGAGAGAGTGATAATATTCGATGTTATACGGTTCTGAGTTGGCTGATAGGATTTTTCATCCAAGGGTCCCACATCATAGCACGTTTTTTTAGTGCTTATCTATATTGCGGCTTCTTCGCTCGATCAGGGAAATCTACCTATTAACCGGAGAAAAAATGAGTGGAAATCGAACATTTTGTCGACCTATCACCGAAAATTTTAACCTTGTCCAACTTTTCACAAAAGTTGATCAAAAACAACAGCTGTTGTGGTTCGTTGTGGTTTTCCTAGGTACGGAGCATCGTTTTGAATTTTAGTTTCTAGTAATTGAACCGATCACTCCAAGTATCGTTCGAGGGTATTATCACAAAAACTAGAATTTTGAAGCTACAATAATGAATATACGATGTAGGAGATCCTCATAATACGAATTGCCTATATTTTAACAAGTGCTAAGATTCTATATCTGTGTTCCGTTCATCAGAGTGTGACCGCTACCAGTTATGAATATACAGGCTGACAGGAGAGAGACATTTGAAGTAAGTATTTAGATCCTCATAATACGAATTGTAATGAAAATTTACATTGAAAATATATAGAGATCATATCCTCGTAGTTTGAAGAGCATCATTCTTGGCATTCATCCTAAAGATATCATATTCTAGACTCGAAAGCTATTTATCTTTTACCGGTTGATAGTTTTCAAGGTTTCAACTTGCATGCTTATTCATTACGACCTTTACGATCCTATACAGGGTGTCTGGTGAGGAATGGGACAACGTTTAGGTGGTGATGAGGGATGTCTCAAGGAGTGAGAAAATGCCATTTGAAATCATCTGAAGTACATGGTTCCTGATATACAGGGGGTTTTCGAAAAAATTAGGAAATTTCAAATGGCCATAATTCAGGAAATAAAAGAGCTAATCCGATGATTTTTCGTATGAACAATGATAGAGTGAATACAAATCTGTTTGAACAAAAAATTCGAAATAAAATCAGATCCGGACTCAGAAATTTCAGTTTTTCTGAAATTAGGTGAAAACAACACCCTGCATGCGGTTTTCAATTTTTTTGACTTCATATGCTGAGAGATCAGGAAAAATACATTCAAACTCAACTGTCATCTCGAATGGCACAAATTTTCCCTGCGTTCTATGACCCTTCGAATGTCAATCTTCCGATTTTCGCTCCTTACATATTATTTTATCGACATTTCAAATGACCATAATTCAGGAAATATAAGAGCTAATCCGATGATTTTTCGTATGAACAATGATAAAGTGAGTACGAATCTGTTTGAACGAAAAAATTCGAAATAAAATCAGATCCGGACTCAGTTCTTCTTAGTTCTTCTGAAATTAGGTAAAAACAACACCCTGTATGCGGTTTTCAATTTTTTTAACTTCAGATTCTGAGAGAGCAGGAAAAATACATTCAAACTCAACTCTTATCCCGAATGGCACAAATTTTTCCTGCTTCCTATGACCATTCGAATGTCAATCTTCCGATTTTCGCTCCTTACATATTATTTTCTCGACATATCAGAAACGTGAGATCTCAGATAGTTACTAATGAGTAAAAAAAAGATCATAAACGATTCAAAATTTTTATAAAAATCATCAAAATTGCGAAATTTGGAAAATTAATAATTAATTCTCCAAATATTGTTCAAAATGAAAACCACCAACTTCTACACATTTATCTGCTCTTTTCATTGAGTTCAAAACTGCTTTCCTTATCACATTCGGGTTGTTTGGTATTTCATCACATGCGTCTATTATGCGCTGAATTAATTGTTTCCTTGTATTTATTTATCGCCCGTACATCATAGTTTTAAGGTGTCCCCAAAGGAAATAATCTAACGGTGTCATGTCGGGGGACCGAGGTGGCCATGCTCTTGGGCCACCACGACCTATCCATCTATTTGGATAGACCTCGTTCAAATGATTTCTCACTAAAATTGAGAAATGTGGGGGTGCTCCATCATGCTGGAAGATAAGTCCTCTTTGATTAATATTCCCTAATAAATTAGGAAGAACATTCATAAGGAAATCTCTATAAATTTCTTCGAAAAAATGAGGACCTATTAAATTAATATCATAAACTGCGCACCACACATTAACACTGAAACGTCTCTGTGATTGTCTTTGTACGACAGCGAAAATCGGAAGATTGACATTCGAAGGGCCATAGAAAGGAGGGAAAATTTGTGTCATTCGGGATGACAGTTGAGTTCGAAAGTATTTTTCATGCTCCCTCAGAATCTGAAGTCGAAAAAATTGAAAACCGTCTACAGGGTGTTGTTTTTACCCCATTTCAGAAAAACTAAAATTTCTGAGTCCGGATCTGATTTTATTTCGAATTTTTTGTTCAAACAGATTCGTACTCATCTTCATACGAAAAATCATCGGATTGGCTCTCATATTTCCCGAATTATGGTCATTTGAAATGTCGAAAAATATATATGTAAGGAGCGAAATCGGAAGATTGACATTCGAAGGGTCATAGAAAGCAGGGAAAATTTGTGCCATTCGGGATGACAGCTGAGTTCGAAAGTATTTTTCCTGCTCTCTCAGAATTTGAAGTCAAAAAAATTGAAAACCGCATACAGGGTGTTGTTTTTACCTAATTTCAGAAAAACTGAAATTTCTGAGTTCGGATCTGATTTTATTTCGAATTTTTCGTTCAAACAGATTCGTTCTCACTCTTTCATTGTTCATACGAAAAATCATCGGATTAGCTCTTTTATTTCCTGAATTATGGCCATTTGAAATTTCCTAATTTTTTCGAAAACCCCCTGTATATCAGTAACCATGTACCTCAGATGATTTCAAATGGCATTTTCTCACTCCTTGAGACATCCCCCATCACCACCTAAACGTTGTCCCATTCCTCACCAGACACCCTGTATACTCAAGATTTCAAACTATCAGTAAAAAATTTATGGAAATCAAACAATCGATAAAGAAATATCAGAGGATAGAAGAGGTGATGTGTGCTGGTAACATAGGACTTACACAAAAAACTTTTTATATCAGATAAATATGTATGAATAAAAAAATTTAATTGCATTGGATTTATTCAGCTGAAAATTTCAAAATAATCAATAATAAATACAATTCAGAACAATTCTTTTACTTTACCTAGATAAACCCAGACCACAATATAGCCGCCATCCAAGTAATAGTAGGGCCTATACGGCCCCACTACCCCCAACGAGATCAAGTGTGGGGCAGATCAATATCCAGCGGCCCGTCCGCCTTAAAACAACATGATCGAATTTTCCTAAGAAGAAAAATTCAATGAAACTGATTTGTATATAAATTCGTGAAATAAACTTACTTTATGCTCCTCGGCCAGCTGGGCCCTCACTTTCAATAAAATCTGGGTATTATGATCTGTAAGAATTCACCAATTAGAAAATGAAAAAAAACGAGTAGGTATTATACTTATTTTGCCGACTGTGAACTATAATCGCGATCAATAAGGTTGAGTGAACTGTAAAACTATAATAATTAATAAGTTATTGATTGAATTTTCTTTCCGTAGCAGGGGGATGTATGAAGTTCAATTTCATAACTGAGAAATTGATCTTCATTTTAAAATAATTTATCCGAGTTTTCATTTTAATTCGTGAATTTTTATTCCGTTCAGAATAAATGCAAAAAATCGGAAAAACCGAACATTTAGCGATTGATTTTGTTTTTATACAGAAAACATCGTAGAACCGTCCGCAAGAACAACGCCGATCGCCGATAACGCCGTTTTTTGCATATACGTACGATAAGCCAGTTTTAAGATGTT
Source organism: Propylea japonica (assembly GCA_013421045.1). NCBI lineage: Eukaryota > Metazoa > Arthropoda > Insecta > Coleoptera > Coccinellidae > Propylea > Propylea japonica. The sequence continues at coordinate 5,378,031 of CM024246.1, read as the reverse complement.
TTTACCGAGGTACTCTCCTGCAAATTTTAACGTTTCTGCGCCCTACCTTTTCCACCCCCCTCCGGAAGATTATAAAAGGCGGGGTTTCCCTACATCGGGAACACGATACACAAACAGTATGCCGACGCGCATCGAGATTGACGTCACTGGGAACATTTCCATAGCATTTGCGTGATATAAAGAGAGAGTAAGAGAGAATCATTAGAATTTGTTGTTCTCCTAATGACGTAGATGTGTAAATGCTCGCGCCGGACGAGTTTAGACCACGAATCTTGGCATACCGTTTTTGTGTATCGTGATCGGGAATTAGTTCCGAATATTCACTTTAGACGTATCAGTTAGTTCCAAATTATTTTCTGTTTTAGACGCTAACCTAATTAATCAGTTCCAATCAGTTCTGCTGAGTTAAATTAGTTTCAGATTATTTTCTGTTTTAGACGCATACCTTATTAAATTGGTTCCGAATTGTTTCTGTTCAGAAGTATACCTTTTTAATTGAATTAGTTCCGAATTTTTCGCTGATCTAAACGTTTTTCTGAATTTTTCTGAGCTTCCGAATTTTCTCAATTCTTTTACATTTTTTTTTACTTTTTCTTAAAGTGAGTGCTAGTGCAATTGAATTGTAAGTACCGAGCCGATTTATTGCAGTTCTATTTTTATTCCTCGTCGAGTCTACCTAAATAGCTGTTCCGTCAGATTCCTTAACAATACCTTTCCTAGTTTGTCCAGGTGCCCGTAGTTAGTCTGTCCTTCATGGCGGGGATACCCATGGTCAGACGGAAGGCATAACCGAACCATTGCTGTAGCACGTTCGACATATCCTGTTCAACAACCCCCTCTAATTCACCTGGCCAAACCCAACCTGTTTATACGAGAAACAAACAAAGTGGTAGACTACGTGGTGAATTCTAGGACTGAAAGAATATCGGACAAGTATAACCGTTGTGCACTCTTATCCTGACCCCTTTTATCCCTGTTTTCCTGATATTATCATATATTTGAATTCACCGTTTAAATTTAACTTACTTTCTATTCTGGCTGACTCGTACCGGGAAAATATTTGTTTCTTATGAAAGTGCTCGCAGTCAGACAAAACTGACCAATCTATATTTTGTATTGATTTCATATAGCGTCTTGTTTCACTGTATTTTTGTATACTATTTTTCGCTATTTGAATAAACTGTGTAAATTTGCTCTATTTCTGATTTTCTCTCTGTTATCGCTAATATCTTAGATAACGACGAACTCTGTCTCTGACTAGCAGCTGCCCTGGTAGGTTTGCTATTCTCCCTTATTAGAAAAAAGAATAGCTGGCGCTCGAGGTAAGTTTCACCGAGAAAACCACAGTTCAAAATTGGCGCCCGAGCAGGGACCGTCAGAAATAGAGTTTCAGTGAAATATTTTGCGCCCCGATTTAATACTGTACAGTTTATACCATCCGAAAGTGATTCGACTTATTCATTGGTGAAGTAAAGAGAATATTCTGAGTTTTATTTTTGACCGCTGAAAACTTTTAAATCCGTTATTTTTGACCTTTCCCTTGAAACCTGTGTAAAATAAATAAATTGTTCTGAGTTTTAATTACTGCAATTTATGAAACTGATATGAAATCTTGAAATCTTTTTCTGAAAGTGTTTCATTTCTGAACAGTGTTGAACTTGTTTTTGATATTGTTAGATTTTTCTTTCCCTGATTTCAATACAGGTGCAGTTACAGGATTATTCCGAGGTAGGTGGATCTATAGTTTGTGCTTGAGACTGAGAATTTGAATATTTATCGGTGAGTGAAATAAAGAAAAACTTGGTGTTTTATTCCTGTTATTTAATCTGGTCACTGTTACGACATTTATATTTTGACTATTACCTGTGCGATTGAATTGAACTGCTGGGACAGTGAATTTTTCAGCCGACGGTTTATGAACTATTGCTATTTTGGTGATACCTGATTATTACACGAGTGCGTCGTTTTGAACCGGACATTCTTAAACTGTTTGACTTTTGGTGCATTTTTTTTAGCAGTGGACTATTTTCTGGTATACCTTAACACTGTTATATTTTACAATTGCTATTTAACCTGACACCGCACACCAATATACTCTGAAATTATTTGAACATTGCTGTTAATAATATTCTGTTGTTGTTGGACTTTGAATTTATATGGACTTGACCTATCTGTTTCATTTATGCTATTTTATTTGATTGCTTGTATACTGGCTATTTTTTTTGATAATTCCTTTACAGCTACACGTAGTGCGTTGTCTCTGGGGACACTTTGAACAACAACGGGCTAACTTGTAACGGGACTTCGTTGAACTCTGTGCGAGTGAACAAATAGTTGATAGTTCGTGAGTGTATAACCGGGAACTGTGTATACTTTTAATCGAACACAACCGAACCTTACGTAGAAAGACTTAACCGCAAATAGTAAACATGGATGTGAACCGGCTATTGAGTGACGAGTTAACCTACGAACTTCAACTCAGAGGACAACATAACCAGGCACAGTGATGCCTAAGCGAAGTTTACTACGACAGGTCATTCAATCAAATACACCGTTACAATCTGTGACATGGATGGATCCTACCTTGGATATAGAGATATGCCAGAATAAACTCACCGATTTAGTTGAATCAATTCAAGACTTCAACCACGACAATGCCGATAATGAATATTCGCGCATTTTCACAAGGCTAAAGACGTACAAGGAAGATTGAACTTTATTGAAACCACTGATGAGACACAGTCACAATTGGTCAGTCAGTTAAAAGGAGCTACAGCCAGAACCTTGGATGCGTTGCAGGAAGTTCATAAGGGCAGCCTTCAACAACCGTCTTCGCAGCAAGAGGGGAGATCTCTCTTGGACCTGGAGGTCCCGCCTTCCCCTGGGGTGTCCCCTATTCAGCCCCAGCGAGCAGCAGGAGTCCAACCATCGCTTGTTGACATCGGGGAAGACATCCGTCCACCGTCCACTCGTGCAGTCTCACGAGCTCACACACCTGAAAGAAATTCTATATTAGATCGAGTTATAAATGACACCAGAAGGACATGCAGAGAGATAGTACAGGAGATGCCGACTATACCGACCTCTCAAGAATCACCTGAGAGATTGACACCGGACACGCTGGGCAAACTCCACCCAAAGAGTATCTTTTCCGGCAATATACCGCCAAAAAGAAACCCCCTTACACCGTTGGCACAGGGCAATTACCGACCTGAGCCCGAAGCCCGATTTGCATCAACACCGTCTGTTCCCCTGTACAAATGGACAATTTCATTTGATGGCACTAAAAGTGTCACCGATTTCATCGATGAAGTGGAAAGACTGGCCGAGTCACGCAAAGTACCACTAGGACAGGTGTTTGACTCTGTATACGAACTCCTGAGGAAAGACGCCCGGGATTGGTTCATCCCCCGTAGAGGAACGTTTCAAAACTGGGACGACTTCAAATTCCAATTGAAAGACGCTTTTCTACTACCGGTGAATTACGAAGAAAACCTGTTGGAGGAAATAAAAAGGCGAACGCAGGGCCCGGATGAAAAACTTCTGCTCTATGTTACGAGAATGCAGAATCTGTTCCAGAAATTATCCTGCAACCGACCTTCCGAAGAGGAACAGATCCGTCTGATTAGACAGAGGTTACTACCGTCTCTGCAACAAGCCCTGGCCTTCCAAGAAACTAGGACTTATGATGAGCTCCTACGGAAGGGAAAAGTGGTTGAACTGGTTCAATGGCAGATGAACCAATACACCAGGCCACCCTCCAAACCGGGCCTCATTGATGAACCGCACCTGACCTACAACACACAGCAACGAAACCGCTATCAGGCCAATTGCTCGCTGGACACCGACAACCGGACTGAGACCTCTGTAACTCCGGACCGGACCGACCGACAGAAAGAAAGAAATTTGAGGGTCTCTTACCAGACTCAATGTTTCCGCTGTGGTGGATACGGCCACATGCGCCGAGAGTGTCGCAGACCGCCGAAACTGTTCTGTTCCCGGTGCCAGAGGGAGAATATTCTCTCCCGAGACTGTCCGTTTTCGAGAAATGAAGGTATTGAATTGGGGTCGGGAACATTAACTGCACTGTCACCTTCCGTCTGTAATGAAAACCGTCCGTTAGTAGAGATTCATGTAGTTAGTAAATCTTTTCAGGCACTAATAGATACCGGAGCCACCAAGACCTTCTGCAGCCAGAGAGTGGCCGGGTACTTGGAAGAGAGAGGAATAAAAGGAGAGCCTATGATCAATAACTTTGTAGTGATAGCCAATGGTAAGATCACCGTCACACCTAAACGCTACACCACTCTAGTCAGGATAGACGATTATACCCTGGCAGACTTAACCTTCCTACTAATTCCTGACCTACTGGTGGACGTCATAATAGGAATGGACATACTCTCGAACTACAACTTCAGCATTAATCTGAAAACCGCAGAATGCTATCTGGAAGGCCAACCGATCTCCAAACTGACTCCTGTAAACAAACCGAACCCTGAAGTGCATATCGCTGGTGAACATCTTTTAGAACTGACCAGTGAACAGCAGAAGAAACTAGATGAATGTGCCCCTCCTGCCGACACTGTTTCGCTGCCGTTGGGAACCGCAAAACAAGCTGGTTCACCGTCTACTTCTGGGCAACACCACCAGGGCGAACCGTCCGGCATGAGCAAAGATGGGGAAACCGCCACATCAAACCGTGGAGCAGCTCCTATGGAAGTGGACACCTGGGAAGAACCCAGAGGTAATAATCTAAAATCCCGTCCTCTCAATCCCAAAAAGTCCCGAATTAACTTACCTTCCAGAATCCGTACTGTTGGTACCATGGGCCACAATGTGTACCTGGAACTCCGTCCTGGCATGTGCTGGAAATGTGGCCAAGGAGAACACAGCAGAGCCAACTGCACGGGAACACCGTTACTGTTCTGTAGCCGTTGTGGTTTGCTAGGCACCCTCACCCGGAACTGTCCCTGTCACACCTACCAGAGGGAGGTGGCTGTTCAATGTAATCTTCCGTCCCAGTCCAGACCAAGACCGCTTCGAGAATCCAACAGGTGCGACCGGCTCACAGGGGTTCCAGAAGAGTGAGACTTCCCACCAGCAGGGAGTTGGCTCTCCGTACCTGCCCCAGATGCACAAAGCTCGCTGCAACCTGCAATCAGGAAAACTGTAAGAAATAATATTATCTTCTCTCTCTCTACCGTTATACCGTCATTTCCAACCAACCGTTTTATTTTCCGTCCAACTACTACCTGAAAACCGTTCAAAATAACCTACTACATGAAAATAACAGTTTCATAACAGTACCTGGTAATTTTGTCTGATCTTAATTCTTTCTCTACCTGAAAACGACAACAAATTGGGTAAACTGTCTGAAATGTTGTATTAAAGCTTTTGGTGGATATTTGTTTTCGTTTTCTGCATGACTGAAACTAAATATAGTTGTCTGAACTGTTACCGTTGAATGAAACAAGGTTATTTCTAATTCAAAACTGTTTAATCCGTTTATAATTCCACTGGGTCCAACCCATTACACCACCTACTACTGAAAACAGTTCAAAATAACCTACTACATGATAATACAGTTTCATAACAGTACCTGGTAATTTTGTCTGATCTTAATTCTTTCTCTACCTGAAAACGACAACAAATTGGGTAAACTATCTGAAATATTGTATTAAAGCTTTTAATGGATATTTGTTTTCGTTTTCTGCATGACTGAAACTGAATATAGTTGTCTGAACTGTGTTACCGTTGAATGAAACAAGGTTATTTCTAATTCAAAACTGTTAAATCCGTTATGATTCCAATGGGTCCACCCACCCATTTACACCGTTTTCATTCCGAATCAGACATTATTGTTTTACCGTTCATTATTTAACCGTCTATGGAAATGGGAAACACAGTTTCTCGAAGAAAACTCGCCAGGAAAACCGAAGAATATGGGAGAAATTTCACTGGAATCAAATGGTTAGAACTACCTGGACTACCCACCTGTAAGTCATCTGCCTGGGCCGACGTCGACGCCGACGCTCCACCTATTAGCCAGGCCACCTATTGCGCCAGTCCCGGACGCCGACTCCACCATGGGAAATTAGAACATCAACGCCTGTACACCTGAATGATGGGGCCGTCGTCATTGTGCTTTCACCAGTACCAGTCATCATGGGCGAATCTGCGAAGCACTATTTTGAACCACATCGAGAAAGACTTATTTACAAACTTACTGTGCATCAAGTGTAAGAACAATCCTCGGCTTATTATCTCCATCGCCAGTTCACTTTACACATTTACTAATTAATTCACTGTTCCCTATCGACCAGCAACAGCGAGAACAGAAGTAAACATAAACAACAATGGCGGAACGACATGGCGGCGACGCATGCGCTGAGCGATGACAACTGCGCACAGAACACCAACTCCGACTTTGAACCACAGAACATAATATGGAACTACGAATTGGACTTGAACCTGCTTGGTTACCCAGAGGAACTAAGAAGAGGAACTACTAGCTGTATGATTATTGTAAGTCTGATTTCGAGCACAAGGGGGCGTCTATATTGGTTCGTTGACTTGTTTGTTGCGATAGTTGGGAGCCGCGAAAATTCAAATTGTTATTGATTGAATTTTCTTTCCGTAGCAGGGTGGATGTAATGAAGTTCAATTTCATAACTGAGAAATTGATCTTCATTTTAAAATAATTTATCCGAGTTTTCATTTTAAATTCGTGAATTTTTATTCCGTTCAGAATTAATGCAAAACAATCGGAAAAACCGAACATTTAGCGATTGATTTTGTTTTTCATACAGAAAACATCGTAGAACCGTCCGCAAGAACAACGCCGATCGCCGATAACGCCGTTTTTTGCATATACGTACGATAAGCCAGTTTTAAGATGTTTTTACCGAGGTACTCTCCTGCAAATTTTAACGTTTCTGCGCCTACCTTTTCCACCCCCCTCCGGAAGATTATAAAAGGCGGGGTTTCCCTACATCGGGAATTAGTTCCGAAATATTTTCTGCTTTAGACGTATCAGTTAGTTCCAAATTATTTTCTGTTTTAGACGCATACCTTAATTAATCAGTTCCGAATCAGTTCTGCTTGAGTTGAATTAGTTCCAGATTATTTTCTGTTTTAGACGCATACCTTATTAAATTGGTTCCGAATTGTTTCTGTTTCAGAAGTATACCTTTTTAATTGAATTAGTTCCGAATTTTTCGCTGATCTAAACGTTTTTCTAAATTTTTCTGAGCTTCCGAATTTTCTCAATTCTTTTACATTTTTTTTTTACTTTTTCTTAAAGTGAGTGCTAGTGCAATTGAATTGTAAGTACCGAGCCGATTTATTGCAGTCCCATTTTTATTCCTCGTCGAGTCTACCTAAATAGCTGTTCCGTCAGATTCCTTAACAATACCTTTCCTAGTTTGTCCAGGTGCCCGTAGTTAGTCTGTCCTTCATGGCGGGGATACCCATGGTCAGACGGAAGGCATAACCGAACCAATGCTGTAGCACGTTCGACATATCCTGTTCAACCCTCTAATTTCACCTGGCCAAACCCACCTGTTATACGAGAAACAAACAAAGTGGTAGACTACGTGGTGAATTCTAGGACTGAAAGAATATCGGACAAGTATAACCGTTGTGCACTCTTATCCTGACCCCTTTTATCCCTGTTTTCCTGATATTATCATATATTTGAATTCACCGTTTAAATTTAACTTACTTTCTATTCTGGCTGACTCGTACCGGGAAAATATTTGTTTCTTATGAAAGTGCTCGCAGTCAGACAAAACTGACCAATCTTATATTTTGTATTGATTTCATATAGCATCTTGTTTCACTGTATTTTTGTATAACTATTTTTCGCTATTTGAATAAACTGTGTAAATTTGCTCTATTTCTGATTTTTTCTGTTATCGCTAATATCTTAGATAACGACGAACTCTGTCTCTGACTAGCAGCTGCCCTGGTAGGTTTGCTATTCTCCCTTATTAGAAAAAAGAATAGCTGGCGCTCGAGGTAAGTTTCACCGAAAAAACCACGTTACAAGCTGTTTTTTGAATAGTTGGCTTAGTGAATTCGTGGAGGAAAAAAATACAGTTCTTATTGTACAAACAAATTGTAGTATTTATTATGATATATCAGTTTGATGCACAATTCAATTCAGAATGAACAGCAGTATCTAATGTCATATCAAAAAGGCATAAAACTAGTTCAGTCATAGGTTGAATCGCATCTGAAGATTTGCCATATAGGAAAAAACTAACGATATCCCATCGAAACACAGAAAAAAACAGCTAAGTCAAAGTTGAGAACACCGACGAAGCACCCGTTCCACGTATATATTCTGATCATTCTAAGAAAAAAAGTATTTACTCAATCATATTTCAAATAAAATGAACTGTTTTTGAAGGCAGAAAACGCGAAAATTAACATTGATGGTTTTTTCCCTGTACCCTTTCACTAGTAAGATCTCAATTAGAAATTGATTCAGATGATGGAAAATCTAACTCAAAAAGATATTATTTGTTAGTTGGTTCCTCAACCCTTTTTGCAATAAGTCATAAGAAAAAATTTAAAACCAAATAATAAAATTTTTTTTGGATCTCAATCAGAAAAAATCGTAGTTAAGAATGAGAAAATCGAGACAACATATATTTGTTAGTTGGTTCCTCAACCCTTTTTGCAACAAGTCATGAAAAAAATTTAAAGCCAAAATAATGAATTAAAGTTTCAACTTACCCATTTCTGCTCTTTCAAAACAACAACTGAGGACTTAAAGTTTATGCGGCAGTATTTAAAACTTCACATCCTTTTTTTTTCGCGAAACGGTGGGAATCTATTTTGTAGTTTTCACTTGTGGTCGGTTATCATATCCTCACCAATATAATAATTAGAGCATAACAAAGATTTGCGTTTGCAGGTGACTATCATGTTTTTAGTAAAACATTGTATCGTGAAAATAGATAAACCGATTTGACGTCCGGTCAGTTATCTCGTTTTTTGTACCACATTTAAGCAAAAATAATATATGATATGATTATCCCAATATTTTCATGATTTTTCATTCGAACATTTTCGCTAATAACAAGTTCCTCATGAATTTCAGGATGTAAATGAGAAGTTAGGAAAAAATAAAATTTGAAGCATGCGAATGCGGAGGTCTTTTTCTTCAGAAGTAGCAGTGTTAGTAGATCCTATTTTTGGTTTCAAATTATGTGTCTTGCACAACCATATTTCATCCTCAAGGTTGGAATATTGGCACCCGTCTTAAGGCACAAATTATTCCGCTATTTGTATACAACGATAGTTATGAATTATATAAGAATTTCATAATCAATAATTTACCAAATCTAAATATTCAATCTTTTCAATAGTTTTTCAGCTGAAGAAGGCGGAACCGAAATCGTTAGTTGAAATTTCACAATCCGAAATAAGTAAATGTATGGCCATGAAAAAGCTGGAGATATTATCGCTTGGCTCATTTCTACCACGAACGGTGTTCTTAGGATTGTTGAAAGATCATAAAAGAGTTGTGTTTGAAGACGTATGGAAAAAATAGATAATACTGAAAATGCTTACACCGCGGATGGATTGCACATCAAACTATTATAATTTCAATTGGGAGGATTTTATGGAAAATATAGACGAGATGTGTATTATTATATCAAAACGATTGGGAGTTATTGACAGGAGATACTTGACGATAATTTTGAATTCATTTATTTCTTTTGATCTATCTTTATCAATCTGTTCTATATGTCATATAAAAATACAAAAATTGTATTCTTTTATTATAAGTAATTCTCATTTCAAACATCAAATTTTTGTGATGACAGTACCTACCACTGATGATCTCTACGATTTAATTAGAAATGAAAACCAATGGTGTAGTATTTGTATAAGGCATCCGCTATTCACGGTACATTATAAATATTCTAACTTTTATTTGATATGCAGATGTACTCAACTAATGAACCTCGAGAATTATTCATGATCTATTAATTTATACATATTCCATTTTATAGGTGTTGACCCATAAAAATTTTTGGTATTGATTGTGATACATAATGAGCGATTCAATAAACAGTTATCAGACATTTAAGCTCTCCATGTTGTTCTTCAGGAGGTGGAATGATAAAATAACAAGAATTTTTAATCAAGAAGCATTTTCATTACCTAACAACATAAGCATTTTCTTCACAAACTCATGATTATAAGATACATCAGGGGTTTTTTGGATATCTCATCATCACATTACCATTCACTATTTCACACTCCAAACAATTACATAGTCTGGCACATCAGGTAAGCTTTTTCCATAGTCCGTTTCGTTGTGATCAGCTGTCTTTGATTATTATGTTTCAGTAAGATATGATTTTTCAAAGTATCGCTTCGTGTATATTTCTTTCTGCATACAGTACATGTAAACTCAATTTGTTTATGTTTATTCAGATGCCTACTTAAATTATTAGGTAGAGTAAATTTTTTTCTACAGATTTCGCAAATATACATCTTGTTTCTTATGGTTTTAGCAACAGAACTTCCCCCACCCAACAACATCCTCAAAGTAGAGAGTCCAGCGATATATTGATACCAAAGGTAAAATACCACCAGATTTTGATTCGAATAGTATGATACGAGGAACTTTAATATTTTTCTTGCCACCTGCTTTCCTAACTGCCACCCGAGCTGTTTTGAGGGCCATCAACATCGATTTTTTCAAATCATTGACTACTGAGTTCATTAAAGTTTTATGAGTTGGTTTCAGAACAAAACTTCTAAACAATTTTAGTTTATTCTGATGACCCATACCCATCTTTCGTTTAACTTTCATTGCTCCGGTGACACGCAAGGCAGCACTCTTTTCCTTAAAGTTAGCGTCTTTTGACTTAACTCGTTCCCAAGCTTTATCTTCTAGTATTTTATCAGCAATATGTCTATCAGTTATCTTATGTTTGGAATAAGATATATCGTGTTGTTTACAAGCTTCGTCGAGTTTATTTATACCGGGATCGTTTCTAGCAAGAAGTTCTTGTTCCAGGCCCGCAATAATGATAACATAATAATAATAATAATAATAAAGAATTCAGTATTTATAGATCTATATATTCAGCATTTCTGTCATAACGTAGAGTCATTGATGACATTTTTGTAACTTTTTAGAAGAATTTGAACATGTAATTAGCTCGAACCTTTGAATAATAGTTATCACAGGAATATTTTCAATATATCTATATACTATGATATTTTTCACAGGATTCTGTATCCAATCATTAGAAGTGAGTGAGTCATTATTCGAAGTTCCTTTATAAATAAGACTCCATACTTATCATTGTAATCAGTGTTGCTTATTATTTCAATATGGAAGAATCTTTGAATGAAATATTAGCGAAATATATATTCATCTCGATATATTTGATAGCTGCCATTATAATTGTATTGTTGTTGATACTCTGGGATGAAAATGTTCATTGGTTTTACCTGCTGATACATTGAAGATTGAAAACAATCATGTGAAATGCATAAGTTGTGGACTAGTATTATATTGTTTGGAGAAAAATAATCAACCGAATATGTTCAGATGAGCGGAGAGCTAGGGGATTTGAAATACTGTCCTTTGAAATGTCAATTACTGATGGATGACACCTTGGAAAATAGATCAACATGTGTCATAATGGAATTTATTAGAAATAAAATGAAAGGGTAAGAAGTCCATTGATCATTCGTTTAAAATCTAACCATTGATGTTGATGCGCTTTTCGAGTCAATTACGAACTCTGTGGTACCGTATGTCTAACCCCATTCACGTTCAACCCTGAACTTGTTCAATTTTCGCGTTCGGATTTTTTCAACGAAGATATGAAATCTTGAATAGGACTTGGAATAAATGCTCTCATGTCTAACCCCATTCACGTTCAACCTTGAACTTGTACAATTTTCGCGTTCAGATCTTTTCGACGAACCGTGTATGTTCCAATGAAGATGTGTTGACCTTGAATGAGAACATAGTGTATTTTCTGTCTGAACGTTAACGCGTATCAATAAGCCCCCTCGCGATCCAAAATGCAGCATCTGAACCATCAGCATCCTACCCGGCCTACACGTCTACGTGAAATAACATACAAAAGCTGCAAAATTAAATGAGACTTGGATAAAATTTCGAGGAGGTACAAAAGCTACAAAATTACCTACCCCCTATCTTCCAACTCCTCACTTTCAAACGAAAAATGGGAGAAAGAAAGAAATCCATGTAACTAAATTATGGTATAACGAACAAGGCTAAAAATGTTAAAAAAAATGCCATTTGTTTTGATGATTATATAGAATGTTTAGTGGAAACATAAGATCATCTCACAAAATTTGATTGAAGGAAAAGAACATTGAGTGTATTCACTGACATGGAAAAAATAGGAAGAACCTGGTGAGTCGAGGAAGAAGATTTCTATATTAGAAGCATAGAACATAGCGTTTTTTCTAGTTCATAGCCGATAACGTTCACACCTTTGATAAAGTAAAAAATAATAGATAGAATAGTTGCAGACCAACGCCGCTCTCTTCCGTTCATAACCTATAACGCTTGCACGCTGAGTATTTGTATAAGGCATCCGCTATTCACGGTACATTTATAAATATTCTAACTATTATTTGATATGCAGATGTACTCAACTAATGAACCTCGAGAATTATTTATGTTCTATTAGTTTATATATATTCATTTTATAGGTGTTAACCCATAAAAATTTTTGGTATTAATTGTGATAGGACATAATGAGCGATTCAATAAACAGTTATCAGACATTTAAGCTCTCTGGTTGCAGTTGAACTTTGGAAACTTGAAGTATATTTAAAACAAACAATTTATGTGGGAATGAGCATCCTAGATCAAGCGAAAACAACCATATTATATGACTTTCATTATAATTATATGGATGTAGCGTTCAGAAAGGGCTGTACCATCTTATATACTGATACAGACTCGCTTATATGTATGAGCTATTTGAAGATCCTTATGAAGTGATGAGAAGAGATTGCCAAACACGATTTGATACCTCAGATTATCCCGAGAATAACTTATATGAAATTCCTCAAGTGATAAGAAGGTATTAGGCATGATGAAGGATGAGAATGGGGGTATTCCGATGACTGATTATGTTGGTCTCAGATCTAAACTGTACGCAGTCAAATATTCACATGATGAGATTGATGCGAAGAAACGACAATGGGAAAAAGAAGGATATGAAGTTGATGAAATTGAAACTTTGTGCCGAAATTATGGTGTTACCAAGAAGGCTAAGGGTATCAAAAATCATTGTCAAAAACAACATTTGTTTCGATGATTACATAGAATGTCTTGAAACATGAAAGCAAAAGACCATCTCACAAAATTTAATTCAAGCAAAAGAGCTTCAAGTGTATTCATTGACGCAGGAAAAATAGCTTTGAGTCCAGAAGATGACAAGCGATATTTGGTACCTGGAACATTCAACACTCTACCTTGGGGGCACTATTCGCTCGATAAACGGAAGAATGAAGAACCTGAAGCACCCAGAAGAAGATTTCTATATTGGAACATTATTACCGGGTGAATCCATCTTACTTCTTATAATGCAATAAACGATCAAATGTTTCCTGAAGTGTTTCAATTCAACTAGCTCTACTGAATATGACATCATCCTTATCAATTTATCACATTGTTGTGAATCAGCTAGCTATCTAAATCAATCCTGAAATAATCTTCAGATGACATTTTATTGGAAAAAAGGAATTCGGCTTGTCAACACGTTCAACCTTGAATGGGACTTGGAAAAATTTTCGAAATTGATCATTCGTATAATCTAATCATCGATGTTGTAGTAGATAGGGGGTGAAATGGTGGATGCGCTTTTCGAGTCAATTATGAACTCTGTGGTACCGTATGTCTAACCCCATTCACGTTCAACCTTGAACGTGTTCGGATTTTTTCAACGAAGATATGAAATCTTGAATAGGACTTGGAATAAATGCTCTCATGTCTAACCCCATTACATTCAACCTTGAATGGGACTTGTAAAAATTTCATTGAAGATATGGACTCTTGGATGTTCTCATGTCTAACACCATTCACGTTCAACCTTGAATGGGACTTGGAGTAGATGATCTCAACGTATGTCTAACCTCATTCGCGTTCAACACCTCCCTCTGAATCGGACTTGTACAATTTTCGTGTTCAACAAGGATTGTTCTGCTAACGAAGACCTTGAATGAAACTTGTAAAAATTTCGTTGAAGATATGAAATCTTAGAGTAGATGTTTTCATGTCCCCCCATTCACGTTCAACCTTGAATGGGACTTGGAAAAAAATTATATCTCAACGTATGTCTAACCTCATTCGCGTTCAACACCTCCCTCTTATGTTTTAATGGAACTTCTACAATTTTCATTGAAAATATGAAATCTTAGAGTAGGACTTGTCTAACTCCCTTCACGTTCAACCTTGAATGGGACTTGGAAAAATTTTTACGTTCGGATTTTTTATGAACCGTATAAATAACCTTGAATTAGTACAATATTCGCGTTCAACACCTCCCTCTGAATCGGACTTGTTAAAATTTTCACGTTCAACCCAGTTTCATCGCATTCCCCTTCTCACTTCCTATTACCAACTTCCCATTACCAATCTCCGAACGACCACACGATATCATGACCACTCAAAATGTCCGACGACGCTACTATGCATGACTCAAATCATCGGGTACCCCCTGTATCCCTGTATCAACTATACCACTTATTCCACTCCTTTCTCAACTGATCCGGTAGCTTAGCGGTTAAGACTTGTGATTCATAATCCATAGGTCTCAGGTTCGAATCCTGATGAAGTGAAAAATTTATGCTAGTGTTTATGTCGACGAAGTGAAAAAATTTTTGTTAGTGTTACTGTGAAGAAAAGTGTGACGTCATCTCCACCCTCCCACCCTCTTCACCCTCCTGCCTGTACCACTCAAGCATCCGACACCTCGTACACGTCTACACCCCTGTGGGACTTAGAAAAATTTTCGAAAAGTACGAAATTGACAAAATCAACTCCAAACTCCTCCCACCCCTGGACCACTCAGCATCCGACTCAACACCCCTGTGGGACTTCAGATTTTCAGAGGTACCATTCTTGCAAAATCGAGTGGCTTTCTCTCTTATGGGAATTTACATGTAAAACTACCCCTATTTGAGCTCGAACCCGTGTTGCACATCTACTTAATATTAAAAAGAGGAAAGATTTGTATGTTTGTGGTTTGTGGATTTGTGGGTTTGTGTGTTTGATACGAGTTAACTCATAAGCTACAGGACCGATTTCAAGAATTCTTTCACCATAGAATGCTACACTATCCCTGAGTAACATAGGCTATACTTTTCACCCGAGAAAATTAAGGAAACCTACTTTAACTTCAATGATAATAAATATGAGTACCAAATCAGCCATGACCAGTTATTTTCAGGTGCGCTGCAAAAACCGTAAGACGTACATGGGAAACAATGTATGACGGCAATTTACCTCTTTTATAGTTCTACAAAAAAGTCCGCGATAGCATATATCTATCTTTTAAGGTTCACTCCGTATTACCTATTAAAGGTATCCAAATGTTTTCAAAATTATGCATTATTTCGGAGTATTTTTTTATGAATACGCTATCGTTTCTTATCTAATTTAATCACATAAATACGTCGTTCATTCCCAGTATTTAATTTAGAACGAAATTGCCTTTTACATCATTCAATTATGATGAATACATCAAAAGATATGGCAGGTTGAAGATGAAATCGCACCAAAATGCGTCTTCGAGGTAGGCACTAGGCGTGTAGGAGAAGGTACCGAAGTGTGAGAGGGGGGCATGCATATCTATATAAGAGGTGGCCGCGTGGATCAGATTTCACACACATCAGGAAATCAGAGAAGAACAATTCGGTTTTAGAACATCCCACAGTACCACATTACAACTAGCCTCAATTACAGACCTAATCACCAGAAACTTCAATTATAACAAAATAACAGCCATGGTCAATCTTGACATTGAAAAAGCATTTGATACCGTTTGGCACGATGGCCTCATCTACAAACTCCTTCAAACCAAATTACCCCCACATATCACCAAAATAATCCATTCCTACATCAGCGACCGAACCTTTCAAGTAAGAGTAGAAAACACGCTATCAAACAAAACCCTCATACCGGCAGGAGTCCCACAGGGAGGGCTATTATCCCCCATACTATTTAACTACTACATCAACGACATCCCTACATCAAAACAAACCAAATTCAAAATTTTCGCAGACGATAATCTCAGAATCCACCCAACCTATCAAGCAAACAAATACATACAAGATCACCTAAATGAATTGGAGAAATACTAAAACAAATGGAAAATAAAAATCAACGCTGACAAAACTACGCTAATCTACTTTACCCATAAATTAAAACAATCAAACAAACCAGTAACTTTCAACGGACAAACAATTAGAACCCAAAACACAGTCAAATACTTAGGCATCACATTAAAAAAAAACTAAATTACAACACCCATATAGAAAACGCAACCCGTACAGGACACACAATACTTAAAAAACTTATGAGCTATCAAAGCAAACTAAGCCTAAAATCGAAAACACGAATATATAAACAAGGTATCAGGCCTGTATATCTATATGCAAATCCCATATGGAGTAACACCTCAAACACAAACATAAACAAACTACAAATACTCCAAAATAAATCCTCCGAACAATACTCAATAAACCAAAATCCTCCCGAACCAAAGAAATACACGAATCCACCAACATAGAAACCCTCTCCACAATAATAAAAAAACACACCAACAAATTCTACAAATACACAACAAAAAGACTGAACAAAACAAAAAAACATCGGCACAACGAACGCCGAAAACACAAATATCAAACATAAGCTAACCCATCACTTAGTGATATAACCCCAAACAAAACTCAAACCACCAGAGACGTATATGGTTTTTTTTATTCTACATATCTCTAGAAAAAATCTCATAAAAAAGCGTAAAGCAAAAAAACAATATCTGTTTTTTTATTCAGATAATCAGATATGTTTTTTTATCAGATTTCAACACAACAACAAATTTCTACCCAAGCGAAGCTGGGGCGGTTTCTAGTTATTCATATAGAGATGTCAGTGCACCAACTTAATTTATTATAAATCAATAGGCTAGGGTGCAATGTGACCATGTATGCTTAGACATAGGCGTGAGTTGTTTTAGTGTCATATATCAAATAATGTGATTAAGTTCATGTGCACATTTTTTTATCGCAAGCAATAGATAATGGAAATGATGAATTTGAATGAGTCTTCACTAAAAGGTGCATTAAAATTATCCGTAAATTCGTTAAGAAACAATATTCTTCGTGATAACAGAAACCATATCTATAATGGTTTTTTTATCAGGCATACTAACATTTTTGTTTATCCGTTCCACATAGTAGTTCGAGTAGGTACAGGTGGAGTTTTATGTGTCAATATGTTCCTGTGCAGCTTCTTTGCGTTTTAATTGCTCTTATAATTTTGAGACTTTATCTCTATTTTTTGACTAGATATCGATATTGGCAAAATCGGGGTATAAAAGTTATCCAACCTGTTATATTTCCATTAGGCAATATTTGGAATATTATCAGGAGCAATGTTGGAATTGGTCCAACACTTAGAGAATGGTATAATTCAGTAGATGCAAAGCAGTGGGATTATATGCAATTGACGAGCCAATTCTGTTAGTGAAGGTAGGAAAATAACTCAAAATTGAGAAGTACCGAGTTGCTAAACCAATCATTTCACAAATGATATATTTCTTATATACCAGATGACAATTTCAACCCTCTTTCTGAAATTATTATATTTTGAACATTACAATTTCATGCACCAAAAATTCAAGAAAGAGCTAACGTGCATTCGAAAGCTTTCCCGTGCTTGTTGATATTCTGAAAAATAGTATTTCGACTTGAAATTCCTGCAAGATAATCTGAGAGCTATTGATTTCACTTTATTCATATTTTTATTCAAATCTTGAAAATTATTGTGTTTAATCATAAACTGGACAAACATATATATTCGTGTAGAGGACATCGGAGATAGACATGTTTGCCTTATACAATATATCCAGTTTTCGAAGCATAAACGAGATATAGGGTGTCAAACGTCATTTTTGAGCAAGATTCTTATGAGAGTGGTCAGTTATGTATAACACTTAAAGTGACGGTTTTTTGTCAAATCTCAGTATTTTTGGGTCCTCTATTCAGAAAAGTGGACGAACTCCGAAAAAAGAATTACCGAATGGCGGAAAACGTACAATGTTCCTAATTTTTTTTCGTTTGTCGAATTGAATTTTATTTTCTGAATGAACACAATTTTCTGATAATTTCTGTGAAAAATTTTTGTCTAACAGCGATGAAAAAAATTCACTCGAAATGGATGAAATTTTGTACAATTGTACTTCTTTAATTGTCAATCTCGAATATGAAAACAGAATTGTAAAATATAGCGTATATAGCGTACCATGCAAGGATTGTGAAAACAATATATAGGACAAACTTCCCAAAGACTAAAAGATAGACTCAACGCACATAAATACACGAAGAACGCCTCCACAGCTCTTAACAAACATAAAACCACAAGCAAACATGAGCTCAATTATTATCAATATGTTCTCCATCAAATCCAATTGAATTATGGAACAAATATAAACATTATATGGCAGAAGATATTTTAAATCGTATGCGTCTTCATGCAAGAAATCCTGATTTGTTGATAACCTTGGAAATGTACAACGAAGCTTTGATAATAAATGAAGATATGTGTCTAACCATTGAAAATGAAGCATTAGAACAATTGGGTATAACCGCACCAAATCGTGAGATACATGATTTGTTTAATCGTGAATTGCAACGTGAGCAGGAGTTCAATTCTAATGATTTACATTTGTACAATCGAATATAACCAAACTGAATATTCAACAAAAACATGTATATGACACAATCACTCAAGCCGTTTCCAATAATGCAGGTGAATTATATTTCTTAGTTGCACCTGGTGGTACAGGCAAAACTTTCCATTTGTATCATTGAATTTAGCGACTATTCGATCGGAAAAGAAAATTGCATTGGGACTTGCATCTTCGGGAATTGCTGCTACATTATTAGAAGGTGGTCGGACCGCACACTCTGCATTGAAATTGCCATTGAATGTACAGGTGATTGAAGCTCCAACTTGCAATATGTCAAGAAATTCTGCTATGGCAAAAGTTCTGCGATTAACGTCAATTTTATGGGATGAGTGCACAATGGCGAATAAAAAATTACTAGAAGCATTTAATCGAACAATGCAAGATTTACGGTGTAATCAACAGCTTTTTGGTGGTGCTCTGATATTGCTGTCAGGGGACTTTCGTCAAACATTGCCTGTCATTCCTCGATCAACTCCTGCTGATGAAATATGTGCCTGTTTGAAGTCATCAGTTCTTTGGAGATATTATGTACGAAAATTGACACTGAATATTAATATGCGTATTCACCTAAATAATGATGCAACTGCCCATGAGTTTTCAAAACAATTGTTAGAAATTGGGGATGGCAAAATACAAATCGACAGTACCAACGGATTGATCACTTTACCGAACAATTTTTGTACGATTACGCAATCTATAGATGAGTTGATGGAATGTGTTTTTCCGAATATTTTTCAGAATTACAGAAATCATGATTGGTTGAGAGAACGCGCCATTTTAGCACCGAAGAACATTCATATCAATGCGATTAATTTCCAAATTCAAGCGAAACTGCCAAGTGAAGTCACGACATATAAATCAATTGATACTGTTATGAATCAAGATGAGGCAATGAATTATCCAATTGAATTTTTGAATTCATTGGAACCGTCTGGTATACCACCGCATTGCTTGAACCTGAAAGTTAGTTCTTTGATTATATTGTTGCGAAACCTTAATCCACAAAAACTGTGTAATGGAACCAGATTGGCAGTAAAAAAGTTATTGCCAAATTTGATTGAAGCTACCATCTTAACTGGCAAATCAAAAGGAGAAGTGTGTTTGATACCGCGTATCCCTATTATTCCAACGCATATGCCATTTGAATTCAAACGGTTACAATATCCTGTGCGATTATCATTTGCGATGTCCACAAACAAGGCCCAAGGGCAAACACTTCGCGTTTGTGGTGTGAATTTGGAGGAATCATGTTTTTCACATGGCCAACTTTATGTTGCCTGTTCCAGAGTCGGTACCTACGACAGTACCCAATTCTTTTTAATTTTTTAGTTTTTACTCTTTGCAGTCTTCATCATTTAGAAGGCATTGGCAATCGGGAAATAACATTTAATAGTATATCTTTGTGTTTATTGCTGATAAATATAATATAAACATTCACATTATGTTTTTGTAGTGGCTTTTGATGAGCAGTTCCATTCATTCGAAATTAAAGAAAGTGATATTTTTTTGTTTATTTCGAATTTTATTACTTTGCTGCCTTATACGTAGCGAAGCACGTACCGGGCAGCTAGTATTATTATAAAAAAACAAGATGAACAAATTTAATTTACAGTTTCAATTACAATCTCTCAAATAACACAAACTTATGACTACTTATCTTAAATAAAAGTTCAGATAGCGATTCCACTTCCAATGCACTATGTTGCCTTCTATAGTGCCAGATGTTCTTGGTAACGGAATATGCCCCAAGGAATACGGTTCAAGCCAAGGAATCGCGGTGCAAGCCAAGGATGTGGCCCAAGCCAATTCCTTGAGATTCCTATTGAGATTTTCCACTGCTGAAATAAAAGGAATTACAACTTACCGAGAATAATTATTATTTATCTTACAAACTGAAACTCAGAAATAATAATAATAATAATAATTTATTCACGAAATTATACATATAACAATAATTATAAAAAGCAGGTGAATAAATATACTATCCGCTAAAGGAAAAATCCTTGAAAGCGGAGATACATTATGCATATATAACTACGAATAACCATTGGGAATAATTCAAAAATTTACAAATAAAAGCAATAAAAACAATTTAATTATAAAATGTTAAATGTGTGTAAAAAAGACAAATTTTGCTAACACAAAGAACGTCCAGGACGAATCACAAAAATAACAGACAGAAACAAGATGAGTTTTATCCACAAATAGGTACACCAAGGGGGACGGGCATTAATTGTATAAGTTACTGACATCCACATATTGATGAATCTTCAACCTGGGCTGCGAAGATAACCACTTCTTCATTCTGGATTTAAACAGTTGATTGGAATTTATACTTCTGAATTCAGGAGGGATGACGGTGTAAAACTTCGGAGCAAGATATAAGTGGCTACGATGTAATATATTTTTATCTGCTCTAGGTATAACTATAGAGTTAATCCTATTTCTCATATTATATTCGTGCTCGATATATAAGAGCTGTGATCTTTTCTTGTGTTGTCTGCATGTAACAGTGAGGAAAAATAGTTGTCGTAAATCAAAAACTTTTGACTCGGAATATAGAAGATGAGTGGGTAAGGTATATGCTCTTCTAAAAATCACTTTCAGTTTAAATTTCTGTATCTTTTTCCAGACTGACCAGGTATCTACAGGATGCAGCACCCCAAGCCACAATGCCATATCTGAGGTGGCTCTCCACCAATGCGAAGTAAAGAATACGCATCTGCTCAAATGTAAGAATCTGGCCAAATATCTAAGTTTGTACAATGTAAATCTCAATCTTTTTGGTGACATTATTGATATGTACATCCCATCTAAGATGGCTGTGTCGAGACTTACACCCAAGATATACAATGCTGCTCGCAGACAGATTCTCCTTAGTTGTCCATTGCAAGGGACGTCCAGAGTCTGGTATTTAGGTAAGTATCGTCTGTAGGAGGTGAAGGGAATAAAGCAGGTCTTTTCATAATTTACTGTTAAATACCTACTATTGAACCACTTTAGTATTCAGTGAAATCATCTTCGGCCATCTCTTCAATGTGTCCCAGTTTTCACCTCATAAATCACAGCAATATCATCAGCAAAACCCAACACATCACCTCTCAGTCCGAGACCAAACAAATCATTCAGGTACAAGCTAAATAACAACGGTCCCAACACGGTTCCCTGCGGTACTCCGCATTCGACATCGACAGCATCACTCACAGTGTCACCAATTTGAACCTGCTGCTTTCTATTTCCTAGATAACTCCTCATAAGGTTGTACGGAACTCCCCTGAATGAATAGTTCTCAAGTACTTGTAATAGTTGGTCGTGACTCACTGTGTCAAAAGCTTTGGTCAAATCAACGAACATACACAATGTGGGCCTCTTTTTGTCCATAAGTGAGCTGAGCCTACCTGTGAGCTCAGCAACAGCATCCTCCGTAATATCCCCTCTCTAAAACCATACTGTTTATTGGATAGTATTTTATGCTTACTCAAGAAG
Organism: Propylea japonica; assembly: GCA_013421045.1. Taxonomy (NCBI): domain Eukaryota; kingdom Metazoa; phylum Arthropoda; class Insecta; order Coleoptera; family Coccinellidae; genus Propylea; species Propylea japonica. Next base: position 5,355,550 of record CM024246.1, on the reverse strand, counting down.
TTCATCATACGGCTTTTTAGTAATTTTTCGATGATCTTAGACAAAGTAGAAATTAGTGATATTGGTCTATAGTTATTTACATTGAGTTTGTCTCCCTTTTTATATACCGGTTTTATTATAGCATACTTAAAAGCGTCCGGAAACACTCCACATCGGAAACACAGATTCAACACATGAACAAGAGGTTTAGCAATGATATCTTTATGCTTTCAACATTTCCGAAGTCAACCGATCCGGGCCAGGGGCCTTGTTTTTTTTCAGCTCACTAATAGTGTCCTCGATCTCCTTCTCGTTTGTGTTTCCGCTAAATAAAAAGAATCCTTATTCAGAGTAGAGGTGGCTCGCAGTTTCTCGTTATTAGGATTTATTTTTGCTGCCAATTTTTTCCTATTTCAGAAAGTGTGAGTTGAATTCTGTCGATATCTCATGCTCGTGGAAGAAACCTGACCAGTTCTCAAACGGATTTCATTCAGGTTATTTACCTTCGATTCTTTAGCTGTAACTTCATTAACACATTTCCACAATGAAGTAGAGTTCGATCCGTTACGCAAAATCTCCTCCTGAAAGTATCTCATTTTTGTAACTTAATAAGTTGGTTAAGCTTGTTCCTATATTTAGTGTATGCTTGTCTATTTTCATCGTTGACTTTTTTTTTCATTATTTTATAAAGACGTTTTTTTTCGTTATTGATTTCACCAAACCTGTCGTAGTCCAAGATCTTTTTTCAGTTCATTCGTTCTGATCCGCTTTATATATGTATTAGAATCGACGTGAGTAACAAGCTTCCTGATGAACGCGTTCACACATACATTGGGTCTGAGCATGAATATATGTCTTTCCAATCCTCCGACTGCACTGAAGATACAAATTTTTTCTTATCAAGAATCTTTTTGACAGAATTCCTCTTTTCACCTTATGTTTTCCAGGTAAATCTATGTGAGCCATTATGGAGAAGTGGTCAGTGATGTGGGACTCGAACACAGCAGACGTCGTTCCCTCAGATGCCGATATTCCATTTTTGATGAACAAATGGTCAATACATGTTTGGCTGTTTCCCTGTATCCTAGTAGGCTTATTTATAGCTGAAATAAATCCATGCTCTGCCAGTGTATTTAAATATTCCTGTACATGATCATCCCGACTCAAGATATCTATGTTAATGTCGCCAACTATCACGTGCACATCATTTGCTGGGCAACCATTGAGATAATGATGTAGACCCTCAGTGAAAGCATCAACAGAACTAGACGGTGGTCTGTATATGGAAGTAATCAGGATATTTTATTATAAGCTGTAGATCTTATTTCGATCACTTTGAGGGATCCCAGCTCTATGATCGAGTAATCGTGACGCAATCCCGTCTTAACATACACCACCACACCATCATTCTGACAAAATGTGCCCTCGTTATATATCTGTCCATAACCATTGATTCCATAAAGTGATAGTTCTCTTATTTGCCACGTTTCTGTTAAAATGAGAAAATCCACCCTGGCGTTTATTTGATCCAGTATTATTTTGAACTCATCAAAATTTTTGCTTACACTACGTATATTAGTGTGTAAAATGCCATGCCACCGTCTTTGCTGTATTAAATATGTGATCCAATTCTCCTACAGTCTCAGCCGATTTAGTGTCAACAGTATCACCTTGAAATCTCTCACATACGCATCCATTTCACCAGATCTTGAGTCAATTTATAAAGACAAAACAACAAAAAAGTGCACAAATGAAGTCAGAAATGGTAGCGATAGAAACCAGATGTTAGTTTTTCTTAAAGATTTGAAGAATTGCTTACAATCAATGAGGTTTACGTGAGTTCTGTCGATTTCGTAACCTATTCTTGATCTCCACTGCAGGGATACTTTTCACCTTCCGTTTATCTGCTACCACACTAGTATCCCGAACGCCTCTCGACCTGCTAGCTTCTTCCACGAAATTGTTACGCTCAAAACGATCTCTGATCTTGATGACAGAAGTTTCAGCTTCCTCCTCTACAACAGAAGGCTCTGGTAGCTTTCCACCAGTTCCCTTTTCGATATTTTCCAAATCTTCAACCGTATGCCCAACACCATCAATACCTATAGAGTCTATTTCCCTTCATATACTGTCCACCTCAGATTCTTTGTATTGTGTTAAATAGTTTCGTAATATCTTCTGTTCATCTCTGTGACTCAGTGAGGTCATGGGCAAAATACACTCCTGTTCCCTTCAACCTGTGACAGTTTTGAAAATTGAGCTGTTTTTTCAGGTTACTTGATAGTTCAATTTTCAGTGGGCTCTCTGTTGATTGTCCCAAACCGTAAAAGTCGCTGATATCAGACTCAGAGAGAGTAACGCCGACCAGTTGTTTTATGGTATCACATATATTAATCAACAGATAATTCCTTAGGATTCTTATTCAAGCCAAATACCAAAAATTTATTTTTCTTTCTACCTCTCCTCAAGGTTTCACTTCTGCCCGCAATTCATAATTCTCCTTTCAAGTTGAATAATTTTACTTTCCAGGGATTGCACTCTAAGTAATATTCTGGACTCACTTCCCTCTATAGTTTCCTTCATTCTGTTCTGATCTTATTTATCTCATCGAATAGTTCCCTGTTGCTTATATCCTTTCCGTTGATCATTTTATAGGATATTGAATTGAAACTATGATTGTTACAAGACACCAACTTCAGCAAAACTACTAATTAGGTCCGGCCAGTTATGTACGTGTAATTTCCTTACGAATTCGCACACTTTCTTATCACACACTCCAGATGCGTCGACGCCCTTTACTGATTTATTCAATGAGATATAAACAACTAAATATCATAATACGAATTGTTCAATGATAAGCGTTCAGAGTGAATTCGCCTACAGTTGTTTATAAATCAGGTAATATACAATTTGGTAAAAGTCAGCTTTGGCAATTTAAAGTGAGTCAATCAATAACAAAACAATATAAAACACAACGATTAGACTGCACTCCATGCACGACGTAAACATGAATGAAAAATCTCAGACAAAACATCCGATGAATTCAGATGAAAATTCTTCAAGATAACACGACATATACGATGGATGCTTTCTCCTTCAGAGGAAAGCCAGAAAAGAAGTCAAATAAATTTTCATACGTTACATAGACACGAGAATCATCGAATAAAAAATAAATAGCATAGGCGTGCAAACGTTGCACATTATATGCGAATATTTGTCGCTGGCCCATAATCATTCCCTGAAATTTTGATGAAGAACCAAGCAGGCGTTCAAGAGTTATGCCAATTGAAATGTCTGTAGGAATACATAAACATCCTGTATATCTTAAACGATTATTGTCAGGACATATTTCTAACACTGATTCAGACTCACCAAAATATTCTGCATCTGCCCTGAAAGCCTGTACATTCATTCGTGAAACACCCTGTATATGAAATAAATGTGATTGTTGATAATAACAATGTTTTCAATTCTATTCTATTCCTCACTTCAAATAAATTAGGCTTAAGCCGGGTTCAAAACCGCGATCACGTTGATTGAGAAGTGTCATTATTTCTGTGCAAAATTTCAGTTCATTTTTTGACGTAACCATCGAACTTTCCAAAATCAGATTTGATTGCCAATCAAGTTTTGTGAAACCCGCGGTTAGTATAACTTCACTTCGACAAATGTTTCTATAGTCTGTCAGAATTTCTTCATTAGATTACTTGTATCTTATTTCTTCTTTGTATGAGTTTCTCCACATGTACTGACATTATATGAAAATAAGGTAATAATATCGACTTAAGCCTATTAGCGTAGAAAGTGTGTGATTTTTCACACCCCCTAGCGATCGGCTGTTACACACCCTACTAAGGGGAACATTCACTCATCCCGGATAGCAAGTATCAGGGGGATTGAGCTCTGAGGTCTTCGGTGTTCTTCTCCTTCTGGGCCCTGGGTGGTTTGTTCGTCCTTCGTTGCTTAGTCCTGGATTTCTCGGTTGATGTCCTGGTAGTCGGTCTTGCAATATTTCTCTTCATGGGGGGGTGAGTCAGGCGATAAATAGACTTAAGTGGCTCAGGATCGAGAATATCTTCAGGTTGCAGATGGCTATCGCGGTACATTACATATTACAGACATCCATTCCTCCATATTTACGAGGAAAACTAATTTTCAGAAGGGATGTTCATGAGTTCGCGATCAGGCATGGACAGAGGCTTATGTTGCCTAGTTTTCGTTCAGCCACGTTTCATCGCTCTTTTACGTTCAACGCTGTGAAGCTCTACAATGAGCATGTTCATATGTATGAGATGACCTCCTTGAGTTCGCTGAGGTCGGCATTGAGGGGACGGTTGTTGACAGAACTAAGCTGTTAAAGATGATTTTTTATGTATTTCATTAAAAAATTTAATTGTTTTTTTTTGTGTATTTGGAAGGGTTAAGTTGAGTAGCTTATGCTAGACTTCGCCCTTATTCTGTGAAAGAATATATTTTTTTAACATTCAAATGAAGGCACTATTATTATTATTATCGACTTGAGCCTATAAGCGTTAAAAGGGTGTGATTTTTCACACCCCTAGCGATCGGCTATCACACTCCCTACTAACGGGAACATTCACTCATCCCGGATAGCAAGTATCAGGGGGGTTGAGCTCTGAGGTCTTCGGTGTTCTTCTTCTCCTGGGCCCTGGGTTGTTCGTCCTTCGTTGCTTAGTCCTGGATTTCTCGGTTGATTCCCTGCTAGTCGGTCTTGCGATATTTCTCTTCATGGTTGTTCCTGGTGTCCATCGTGGCCTACAAACTTCCTCACCGTTCTAGCAGAACCGGGAAGTACTGCCTTTTGCATTACTTTGTACAGGTTTTCATCCAAACCTAGCACCTTGAGATTGGACTTGAGGCTCTTATGAATAATTCCTGTGAGAATGGGAATGGCTTTGGTACTGAACATTCCCCACTGCCTTTTGATCTGAAGTTTAAGCTCTCTATATTTCGATATTTTTTCAGCGTATTTCTGACGTAGATTATCGTTATTCGGGATGGCTACGTCTAAAACTATTGCTCTCTTCTCTTTTTTCTTCACTAGAGTTATGTCGGGACTGTTATTAGCAACTGTCAAATTTGTAAGTACTGTGCAATCCCAGTATAGCCTGTAATGGTGGTTTTCCAGTATCACTTCAGGCTGATACTTATAATATGGAACTGTTGCGAATTGCAGCATCTTCAGTTGGTTGGCGAGCTCCTGATATAGTATTTTACAAACTGAATCATGTGTACTGTTATATTCATTTCCAGCAAACATTTGGCAGCCTCCTGTAATATGTTGGATTATTTTTGATGTTTGGCATCCGTAGCGGCATTTATCGTAGGTGAGGTTCTATCCTTCATGATATATTTCTGATAGTTTTTGGTTTGCACTACTTGATCTTGAAAGGCAAGGAGGAAATCTTTTGTTTCAGGAAACAATCTTCCAGAAGTCAGCCAGTAGTTCGACGCAGTAATGTCGACATGTTCCTGGGTGACCTCGTTCAGGTGTCTTCCATGTAGCGGCTTTTCTCTCCATCTTTCAATTTTATCACTGTTCGTCCGTGTGGTGTTTTCATGAGGGTGCTCGCTAAACAGTAGAGTGTTGAACCATCTGCTTCGATCAGTATCTTATGTAAGTCCGATGTGTTTGACTTGTCTACAAAGTAATTTCTTAAGTTGCTTATCTGTTCAGCAGCCATTTTCTTTATGTCCACGAAGCCTTGCCCGCCTTGAGTTCTTGGAATCGTTGTTCTTTCAACACAGCATTTAGGATAAAGCTTGTTGGCCTTCGTACAGTGTTCTCATTTTCCGTTGGAGATAATCGAGATCTGTGTTACTCCACTTTACGATTCCGAAAGAGTAGGTGAGAACTGAGCAAGCGTAGGTGTTAACAGCTTTTATGAGATTTCTGCTGTTCAGTTTCGTTTTCAGAACGCTCCCCATTCTTCTGGTAAACTCTGCTGTTAGTTCGTCCTTCATCACTCGTTGGTCTCTCCTTTGACATTGTTTCATACCTAGGTATTTGTATAGATTACCTGCCAGCATTGCCTTAATTTCTTCTCCGTTAGATAAGGTGAGAGGTGTCTGTTGGATTTTCCCCCCTGCTATATTTAGGATACGACATTTGTCCAATCCAAAGTTCATGCTTACGTCTTTGGAAAACTTCTCCACAATTCGTAGTAGGCACTCTAGTTGGCCTCTGTTTGCTGCAAACAGTTTCAAGTCATCGACCAATGAAAGATGGTAAATCAACATCAGGAAACAGGGATCTTGGCTTCAGGACTGCTAATAGGGTGAATAATACACTCCGTTTAAATTGTCGACGTTTCGATACCATTTGGGATCTTCTTCAGGACTGTAAAATTATTTATTAAGAATTTTTGGACAAATGTACAATCTGGTTACAATAATACAAGAAACAATACACAAAATCCTAAAAAAACTAAAAGGTCTTATAGACTCGTACTTTACTTGTATATAATTATATTTTTCCACTCTTGGATCACGTTTTTAGAAAGACAACTATTTATTTGGAAGCAGGTTCATTTGTTGGAAGACTGAATAATAATGATTACAATAGTTCAGTTTTAAAATTAGGAAAGCTCGCTAGAGCCGATGTGCTGACTTAGAAGATATGCTCTCGCCTAGATACTTTCAGAAAATGGTACGAGTGCATTCACATCATAAAAAGGAATGCTTAAGCCTATTTAACATAATACCTCCCTTCTTTTAAGAAATAACTTCAGTACTACAGGCTGAATTATTTTTGTGGGACTTTACAATATTTGAAAATTTTTCAATGAAAATCTTGTACAAATTATATGTTATGAAAACGATAATATTAAATTAAAAATAAAAATATCGAAGATATGGTTAGGATGAATTTTCCATTTAAAAATGGTATCCTGAAAAGTATAATTATCAAATAACAGATTTTGTAGTGTTAAATTTTCAATGGTTTCAGTCTTAATATTAACAAGCGTCATTATATGAAAAAATGTTGATGTTACATCATTAGAGAAATACTTAAAATTATTTGTAAGATCACATGCTATTTCTATCAGGTAGATACCTGTCAGTTTATGGTATTCTGTATGCTCGTTGCATAGTTCACCGATCTGCGCACTGCCGATCGAAATAAACTTTTTCAGTGATATTTTCAAAAGATCGTCACTGCACTGCACTTGTTGTCTTTTGCAATTCTCGCTTTTATGCGAAATGAGTTTTTCCATGCAATGGGGCACTGGTTGTAGTAGATTTTGGGGGCAGATCCACCAGTCTTCTACTTTTGGGCATTCTTGATCGATGGACCATAAAATCTTTTCTTCCCTGGCTAATAAGTATTTTAGCTGCTTTTGGAGGGTTACATTTCTGTATGGGACATAGTGAAGGTAATGAGATGTCCAATGGGTTGGGAGAGGTTAAAGGAACTTCGATGGTAAAGATCACAGTTTCGTTTCTGAATTTTACTGAAGTGAAACAAATGGAGTAAAAATCTTTCAAATAATAAAGATGTCTCATTAGGTCAGTTGAATTTATGAAATAAATCTTGTGGTAAAATACTTTCATGAAGTAGATGAAGTCTTGCAAAACTGACTGCTGTATTTATTTCAGTTAGAATTCTATTAATTGTTAATTGTTCGAATTGGACAAGAATGAGTCGGTTGATATCATTCTGAACTAATCGATAATGTTTATAGTTTTAAATAATTCGATTTGTAACATCATGATATTTAGATGTCATAGATCTTTTGATACTTATAAATTGATTTTGTTCCGTTTTCACTGACTGGATTTTTTTTTCGAAAGATTGAAAATAATTCAAGTATAATTACCGTCATCACTGTCGAGTGTGCTAAATAATACCTTTGTTATGTGTCCACCTTAATTGACTCTTTATTGAGGCAACGTAATTTGTAACCATCGTATTATTTGAAAATATTTGATGCATAAGAACAAAATGATCATTTATTATTTTACTGATTGCAGTCATTATAATTCATCATTATAATTATAATGATACATCAATAATGTTTAGTTTCACTTATGTTGGTTTTTCCTACGAAAAAGGGAAGAACGTTATGTTTTTTTTCTTGATATTTGAGCGATTCAGATTTAGGGAATAAAAATAGGGTGAAAATTCAAAAATAGGATTTTCATTTTGTGTTTCCGAAAAAGAGAAAAATTGTCGATTATTATTTTCTCAGTTCAATTTTATTTTTGTGGTAAATTCTCTGGGAATCCGGTTTTCCTATCAGAACATTATATAAAATTTTTATAATAGTTTTTTTGAATTTGGGGTCTAATTTCGCTTTTTTTGGTATGGCTTATTTAGCCATACCATAAAAAGAAACAGTTAGATGAAACGAAACCAGCTTATTTAGCTGGTTTCGTTTCATCTAACTGTTTCTCTTGATCTCTGTAGAAGTTCTTTTTCAATCGTTGAATTTCTACTTCGTTAAGAGTTCGACTCGCGTAAGTGATAGGAAGATCATTAGGGGGTGTCCCTTGAGATGCGTCTGTCGTAAGAACAAATGGTCGATTGAAATCTGGATGTTGGAGAATTGGATAATTTATGAGAATATTTCTACTTGCCTGAAATGCATCAATGTATTTTGATCATGAATATTCAATTTTATATCTTTTTTCAAGTACTTAGTCATAGTATCCTATCATTCTAAGGTAGGGTTTGATTTCTTTAATTGATTTGGGTAAGGGAAAATTTTTAACTACTTCAATTTCTTCAGGATTTGGTTCTATTCTTTTCCAAATATTATGTCCTAAAAATACATTTCGGTCTGAAAAAAATATGATTTATCTAATTGATTTTGAGGTTTTCTCTTTCTAAAAGTTGTAGAACTGTTTGAATATCTGCCAAATGTTTTTCTGGTGTTTCCGAAAATATGAGAACATCATCCATGTATTCTATACAATTTTATTGATGATTGGTTTTAAGACTCGATTCATGAAACGTTGGAATGTTGATGATGCGTTCTTAATGCAAAGGGCATTCTCAAAAGTTGATAATGTCCTTCGTCTTAGCAAATGCAGTTTTTTATTGACTCTTCGTCTAATTCTATCTGATGGAAACCACTTGCTAAATCGAGAGCGCCAAAATACTTCGCATTTTTCAGTTGGTTTAAAGGTTCATCTATGTTCATAATAGGAAATTTATCGTCGATTGTTTTTTCGTTGAGTTTTCTATAATCGATGGCTATTCGCCTGATTGGTCGGTTTTTTTAGGAACAATTACATAGGAAATGACCAAGGGGAAATACTCGGTCTTATGATCTTTTTATCCAATAAATCTTCAATCTATTTTTTCACTTCGTTTTTATGTACCTCTGGGTATCGATATCGTCTTACTTAAACTGGATTTTCATCGATCGTTCTTATATTATGTTTGATTTTATTCGTGGCATTCAAAGGTTGATTTGTTAAGTGGAAAGCTTGTCTATGGCTTTGTATATTTTTGTCAGTTGGCTTCGAAAATTATTATCCATCAAATGGTCTAATTTAATAAGAAGAGGCTCATTATATCTTGTATTATGTAAAAAAATTTTTGGGTTTTAATGTTATTGCCTAACTCGTGATTTTGCCAATGGAATTTTAATTTCAAGTCTTTTAAAAGATTAGCTCCTATAACGCCATCATATTGTGTGTGGAATTTATAAATTACAAAAGGATATTATGATTTTCCTAGTCCAAATGAATCTAGTGGAAAAGCAACTTTATATTTACTATGATCTTTACCGACTGCAGTTTTGAAATAAGTGTTCTTCGTAAATTTTTTCTGGAAAAAGGGTATATGCTACGGCAGGGTCAATAATACTCATCGAACTACCACTATCTGTTCATAACTTGCATTGTGGATTCTCAAAATTAATAAAAAAGAAACGATGCTAGATGTTTCCTAGTGAAATTTAGGTCGTTTGATTTTGAAAGGCTAATGTTTGAAAATTTTCGTCTTCTAATTCGACAGTTTCGTGTTCGTGTTCCGATACTATTTCATCTGAATACTACAAATCTTGTTCTTGTTCTAATTCGAGGTAGTCAATATTTTCTTTATTAGTTAATTCTTCCGACAAATATTCAGAAGGACCGGTTTTTCGGAAAAATTATCGATTATTTGGAGGTTCTGTTCTCACCTGACTACTAGCCGGTCTTTCAACTTTTTTTTAATTTCTTGTTCTTATTGACATTGTTTCCGGTTTAGGAAGGTTTAATTTGTGATTAGGGCGTGGTTTGAACACGTCTCGAGGTTTTCCAAAAACTTGACTACCAGTTGCAAATTTTGTTTCGGGTACTTCATTGAATTTTAGTTCAATTGGCTGAGATGGAAATTCCCTACAGGTTGTTGCAGTTTGATTGTAATGCATTCTACTAGTGTTAAAGTTTGGAAATGAATTTTGGGTAGAGGGTGGTTTTCTAATTGATTGTAGATAAAAATGTTGCCGTTTAATTTCTCGATTTTCTAATAGTTTACATGTTTCGTCAAATGGTTTGGGTTGTAGATCGAGTAAACTCCTAGAATTTTCGTCTACGTTATTATAAAATACTGTATTCCCTACTTCATCTGATAGATTTATAAAAACACTAATTTCTGGAGGTGTTAGTCCTAAAAGTTGTATTTGATAATCGTATTGTAATTTAGTATTTCTAACTCGATCAATAAATTCTGACAGTGTTTCTTTAGATTTCTTTTTCATGTATTGATATTCGCTTTGTAGGACATCGAAATTTATTTTGAAACCGAACTTACTATTTAACAATTGTTTCAGTTCTGGCCATGTATTACAGCATGGTCCTGAATATACTATGGTTTTTACCTGGTCAATCAATTTGGATTCAATTTTAGCAGAACAATATCTATTTATCAACTCCCAACTGGCTTATAAAATTTTCGGATTCTACTAAGAAAGTTTGCAATTCATTTGAATTGCCATTGAATCGAGGAAGCAATTCTCCGAAATATTTGAATGTGCTTAGATCTATGACAACTCTATTATCATTTGATGTTGCCATTTTCGATCTCTTCTTGGTATTATTTACTTTGAGTGAATTAAATTGATCTATCAAATAATCAATGATGAAAAAAATTTTTTATGAAAATTTACTTCAAATGCGTATTTTTTTTTAATATTAATTACGTTTCTTACGTATCCTCAACTATTTGTGAGGGAGAAAAAAAAAAAGAGAAATAAAATGTGGTCTTCTATCTTTTGGTCCAGGGATGGGAAAAACTGGGATTATTAAAAACAGCCTCACCTTCTTAACTTCCGTCTTCAACCTCGTGCTTGGGGTACTCCAAAGGGTAATCCTTGAGAGGTGCAGCTCAGATCAAGTCTTAGTCGGTTCTCCTTACTCTTCCTTCGGGGATTCAGCAACTATTCGTGCTCATCTGGTCTACAAGGTTCGAGCTTCTTAACGTGGTCGGAAATTCGCTTGGATTTTCGTTGCACTTGTAGAAAACTCATGTTTTTTAGATGTTGTTCGAAGAATGAAAATTCACGTATAATTAACTATTACACTAACAACATCCCATCCTCGTCGCCAATTATATTTTTCCACTCTTGGACTACGTGTTTAAAAAGACAACTATTTATTTGGAAGCAGGGTTATTTGTTGGCAGACTGAATAATAATGATTGCAATAGTTCAGTTTGAAAAAAAGAAAAGCTCGCTTGAGCCGATGTGCTGACTCAGAAGATATGCTCTCGCCTAGATACTTCCAGGAAATGGTGAGAGTGCATTCACATCATAAAAAGGAATGCTTAAGCCTATTTTACATAATAATATACAATCAACAATAGTCAAACACAAGAAATGACTAGGATTCAGGTGGAATTTGGTTTTTTTTCATTTTATATCATATTATCATCAATATTTTATTCAGTTTTTTTCATTCCTATTTCATTTATGAAATGAATCATACTTTTCCCTCCAGTGTATAAATAGAATGATTTGTACATTTTGCTGGTTCAGATAATTCATGTGAAATAATTTACCATATTATATTCCCTAATTTTGAGAAAAAAAACAATAATAAAATAGATACTCAATACCAATATACCAATACTCTTGGGGTAAGAACAAGGTATAATCGATTCTTTCATCAATTTAGGTACTCAGGAAAAGGTCTTCATTCGATATTAGTAGTTGTTTCAGTTTTCTGGAGAAAAGTTTGAAATTCCTCAAGTTCTTCACCTCCTCAGTGATACAGTTTTATATTTTCGGACCAGTAGTGCATATAAACCTTTGAAACAATGTTGTATTGACCTGTGGTGTCTGCAAATGTTGTCTTTGTCTTGTGTAGTAATTATGTGAATTTTTAATTGTTGTCATCTTATTTTGGTACATAAATTCGAGACATTGAGTATATACAACTGCCGCAAGTCCATCATCCAACTGTTCGAAAACAGCTCACTTGTTGGAAATCTCTTTGGTTTTGAAGTTATCACTTTCCAAATTCATTTTTTAAAATCAAGGTTTTTATTTTATTTTCGTAATCACCGCCCCAAAAAACTATCCCGTATGAAATGATAGATTCGATTAGAGCTTTGTACGCTTTTTTAAGTATTTCTATAGGTAAGAATTTTCCCAGTTCGTGAAAGGTGTACACACATTTTCTCAATCGATTAGTTAAGTAATGTGAATGATTGATTGACCCATTCTTATGTGTATTTATGATTAAGCCTAGATACCTTATATTATCAGTCTTAACCTATCTCCCGTTTGCAACAACATTCGTTGATCCTGCATTTTGTTTGATAAGTGATGGTAGAAAAAGTGGGCTGAGATACTGTGGAGTTAGAGAATGTGGCGAATTTAGTTTTTTGGAAAGGACCCCGCACACTTACTTAGGAAAAGCGGGTCCAGTGATTTTCCCCATTTTTACATATTATTTTATACCAACCTCAAGAACAATATATCAGATTTTCACGAAGGTCTTACATCTGGTTGTTCTATAGGGCGTTCCCAAAATTGCAGCTACGGAAAACTGAATCTTTAAATTTTGATGATAACTCTTCTAATTTTCAAAATTTTATCATGATGCTTTGGGTTCTGAATAACAAGATGTGACAGATATCCAAATACCGCCCACCACGTTAAGATTCGTTATACAGGCTGTTTCATGAAGCTGTATAAGTAACTGAATGTAACTTTGTTAGTGACTTGGGACCACCCCGAGTTTTTCAAAATATGATACCATGATGTATGTCCACTTCTGTAGGAAGTTTCATAATGTACAAAGAACAGTTGCAAAATTATTCAGGTTTAAACTCGGATTTCATACAATTTTTCTTTAAAACTTATCTGTAGTTGAGATTGCTGTCAAGGAATGTAGGTTTCATTGGTATAATTATTATGATAGGTCGGTCCAAAGGTGTTTTTTCAGGAATGTACAGGATGGACATAATGTGGTGTCACTAATCTCCTCATATACAGGGTGTTTCATCATAAACTGGACAAACATATATTTTCGTGTAGAGTAGAGGACATCGGGAGAATAATTTTTGCCTTATACAGTATATCCCGTTTTCGAAGCATAAGCGAGATACAGGGTGTAACGTCATTTTTGAGCAAGATTTCTATGAGTGTGGTCAGTTATGTATAACACTTAAGTAACGGTTTTTGGTCAAATCTCAGTATTTTGGGTCCTCTATCCTGAAAAGTTGACGAATATTCTAGATGAATACAATACAAATAAAATACAAAAAAAATCAGTGAAACTTAGTTGGGACTCGAAACGATGTAGGTATTAAATAGGGAAATGACACTGTTCTAAGGATATTAATATTCGTTGCCAATAATTTAATTATTTTGACTCTAGAACTCAAAACAAATTTTCTTTCATTATTTCAGAGGTCTGAACGAAATATTTGAATTCCTGTAGTAACGAAACCGTTCGAATTTTACAATTCTGTTTTCATATTCGTGATTGATAATTCAAGAAGTACAGCTGTACAAAATTTCATCCATTTCCAGTGGAATTTTTGCATCGATGTAGACAATTAGACATGGTAAAAAAAATTGTGTGTTCGATTTTTGAAAGATTTTTTTCACAGAAATTCTTAGAAATTGTGTTCATTCAGAAAACGAAGTCAATTTGACAACCGCAAGAAAATTGGAACATTGCAGGTCTTCTGAATAGAGGACCCAAAAATACTGAGATTTGACCAAAAACCGTTACTTTAAGTGTTATACATAACTGACCACACTCATAGAAATCTTGCTCAAAAATGACGTTGACACCCTGTATCTCGCTTATGCTTCGAAAACGGGATATACTGTATAAGGCAAAAATTATTCTCCCGATGTCCTCTACTCTACACGAAAATATATGTTTGTCCAGTTTATGATGAAACACCTGTATATGAGGAGATTAGTGACACCACATTATGTCCATCCTGTACATTCCTGAAAAAACACCTTTGGACCGACCTATCATAATAATTACCAATGAAAACCTACATTCCTTGACAGCAATCTCAACTACAGATAAGTTTTAAAGAAAAATTGTATGAAATCCGAGTTTAAACTGAATAATTTTGCAACTGTTCTTTGTACATTAATGAAACTTCCTACAGAAGTGGACATACATCATGGTATCATATTTTGAAAAACTCGGGGTGGTCCCAAGTCACTAACAAAGTTACATTCAGTTACTTATACAGCTTCATGAAAACAGCCTGTATAACGAACCTTAACGTGGTGGGCGGTATTTGGATATCTATCACATCTTGTTATTCAGAACCCAAGCATCATGATAAAAATTTTGAAAATTAGAAGAGTTATCATCAAAATTTAAAGATTCATTTTTCCGTAGCTGCAATTTTGGAACGCCCTATAGAACAAACCAGATGTAAGACCTTCGTGAAAATCTGATATATTGTTCTTAAGGTTGGTATAAATATAATATGTAAAAATTAGGAAAATTCACTGGACCCGCTTTTCCTAAGTAAGTGTGCGGGGTCCTTTAAGCCCAACAGGTTCATATCAGTCAGCATTTGGTTTTATATAGGCATATCTCTGATGTAGATTTTACATGTTCCCAGGTGTCTTCGGCGAACGAAAAGTAGAAATGTATCATCGGCGTACGAGATTATATCTCCATTTACATTATTTTTAACAGGTCATCCATATAAATGAGAAATAGTTGTGGACCCAGAATTGTCCCCTGTGGTTATACCGAATTTGTGGAGCATCCAAACAAAACCACACAAATCCATTTGAAAATTTTTTCAGGAACGAAGGAAATTTGGTTTATATACTTTTTGAAAGTTCCTCCACAACTTTTGTGCTTTCCACAAACTTGGTAGTATATCTTTTTAAATGGTCAAGACCAATTTTGCCTAACTACTAGTTTTTCTGTAATTTAAGTCTTAAATTGGATTTGTGTGCTTATGCTTGAATCCGAAGTATTTGTGTGCTTTTGCTTGAACAGTCTCAGGATTTGTGTGGTTTTGATTGACCTAAATAAAACTTAACATATTTTTTGCTACAGATTCAATTAGCAAAACCAATGTTTTTGTAGTTAAACCAAAACGATTTTTTTTTTTTTTAAAGAAAATTTACTATATTTTAAGAAAAGAAAAAAAAAAGTACAATAAGGTAACTAAAATAAATGATCACACTTCGTAGGAACAATAAAATATAATAATAAGGTAGGTAGGTAGGTATACTATACGTAAAAAAAAGTCTACATTCTCTTTGGTAGAAAAATAATAATACCCATACCTACTGTAAGTATGGGTAAATAAGGAATAAATCCTCCATTGTATCTATGGTAGGTACCTAAAGAAAGTTCTTTATATATGTTCTATTCACTGTGCTTTTTATTATCAACTTCACTGAATAAAAGAAAATTAAGAAGCACAAAAATAGGTAGGATCAAGAATCAAGACTGATAAGAAATAAACAAAAGCTGAAAATAAAAATAAAAACATGGATCCTAACCTCAAAAATCATCACATGACTAAATACTCAACTCTGATTGGCTGAATGGATATGTGTGCCTATGCATGAACCATAGCACTGGATCTGTGTGGTTTTGTATAAACTTCATTTTTCAAGCCTCATTTTAAATAGGATTTAGGTGGTTTTCCTCGATTTTTTTTAAATATATGAAACCTCTCAGTATCTACATTTTGAATCAACAAAAAAATCAATTTTGAAAAAAAGTGGATCTGTGTGGTTTTGCTTGGATGCTCCACATTTGAGTTGCTGGGGTTAACTGAGATGAGCGTTGATTCTCACGAGCGATATGCGGTTGCTAAGGTAATATTTAAAGAGTTCATATGCTACACCTCGTATACCACAAGCCTCTAGTTTTTTTTAAAAGTAATTCATGATAAATACTGTCGAATGCCTTAGCTGGGTCTATGAATATGCCAATACCTTTTTATTTGCGTTCAGGTTCATGAATTTATATTGTGAATTGAAAAAAGGCATCTTTTGTGGAGCGACTTTCTCTGAATCAAATTGTCGGTCAGACAAAATATTATTCCTTGAAAGGTATTTACTCAATCTTATAGCAATACACTTTTCAAAAATTTTCGCTATGATTGAAGTTACATATAATGATCTTAAGTTCTTGGGATCATTTTTTATTTTCTTCTTTATAGATCGGAGTAATGATTGCGCTTTTTAGGGCATTTGGAAACTGTCCTGTTGTGAATGATAAATTATTAGATGAGTTAGAACCGCTATGATGTTAGGTGCTATTGCCTTCACTGTTTGTACATATCATGTCAGCTCCAGTTGATGATCTGTTTTTCAATCGCCTAATGGTGTCCAAGACTTCAAGGGAAGTAGCAGGACTCAAAAACATTGTGAAACGTAGACTTTGGGGAAAGCCGGTCTCAATGCAATGAATAGCTCGCGGCCACACTCAGTGAAGAAGGGAGTGAGATTATGATAGAATGTAATGGGCGCCAGGTAGAGTAATGCCTGCCTACTCAAGGTAAATGAACTGCTTACTCCTCTACCAGAGTAACAGTTAACAAAAATCCTTCAAAAATCCAAGTCACAATTATTTATTACCAAAAACAAAAATATATGTGCAGTGGTTGATACAATACGAATAAAGATTCTCCCCCAAGGGGTAGTCAGAAGGAAAACACCAAATACACCAAATCTAAGCACAAAAATAATCTCCCCCAAGGGGTAGTCAGAAGAAAAACTTACTAAAATACACTAAATCAGATAAGAACGAATAATCTGAGTTAACACAATAAACCCACTACATCAGCTCACATTCAGCTTTACGTTCTGGTTCAGATTGACAATAACTACGCTATACTAAACAATGATTCCTGAAGGGAATACCGATCAATTATCCTATCACAAAATCCTGAAGGGATACACGAGCACCCTGGTTGGTACCCAACGCAACTTATGAAGTGCACCTCATTATAATTGCTCACAACTATATATAAATTACCCTACAGAACAATATCACAAATTATCAAAATAGAAAAACCAACAATTTACAATATTAAAGCCAGTGCTACACACTGGTTACCTTCACAAACTACTCCAGAACGTAGATAGCTCCAACCCATAACGCCAGGTACGTAGATACATCCAAGATAACAGGCAAGTGGATGCCAATCGATACCTCTAACTGGCAGGTTCGTGAGTACCTCTAACTGACAGGTACATAGATAATTCAGCCAAGAAGACATGCCAGGCACGTGGAATAATTGACAGGTTACCTCCAATACCGTGGAATAACTGAAGGTTACCCCCAATAACGCCAGGTACGTGGAAAACTGTTCTCAACACCTGTCACGTGGAACTCAGAACACCCGATACGTGGAACCACCCCAGTACGTGGACCCTAACAAAATACTATAAGAAACGGTTCATAAGCTATAAAGGATATCTTAGTTACCTCTGTTGTTCCAGGGAGATAGGTTCAACCTCCAATTCAGTCGAGAATTTGTTACAAATAATTCCAACAATATTCGCTACACAACAACCTAATAAAAGAAGATGGTAAGACAACTGGTTCAAGATAGAAAATGTATGCATACCTAGGAGGTGCAAGATAGATTCTGTACGAACCCCATGTGGAAAAGTCTGTATTTCCCAAAATATTCCAAAATACTTCTCAGGGAACAATGACGCTCGAAGATATAATCCCTCACAACGAGGATGAATCTAGATTCATAATTCTCCTCGAAAATGTCTGAACCTTCCACACGACCTCCGCACAAGGAACCCCGTATCACAAAATGTCCGCCTGACAGTCGCACAGAAATTTCCGGATACTCAAAGTTCACAGAGCCTATCAGTTGTCACAGCGAAGAAAAGAAAAACACATCAAAACCAAAATAATATAAAGGACTCATCACGGTACTGATAATCTACGCAATTTATACCAGAGGAGGGTCTCTATAAATCCATTTCTATAATTCTTCCACGATTTTCCGAAGTACTTTACTGAGGCCAAATAATTCGAATCCATTGCTTTTGAACTAACCAAAAATGACAACACCACTAACCTCACAATTTAAATAATTAACAAACCGTTTTCTGATGGAAAACAATTCAAAAATAGGTAAACGAAGTGAATAAGCACAACAATGAGGAAACTTTGAAAATGAACCATCCCAATAAGTTCACTAACTAACAATTTCGGAAAAAGATGGCAAAACTACATTTTATGACAAATTCAAAATAATAACGTTACAATTGATTTAAGCAAGAAGTTATTGTCCTCGTTATTGTCTGAACGATAGTCTGTGAAATCACAGTTTTTGTCGTTTTTTATAACCTCTGCCATTTTTTCTCCAACTGTAGCGAAGTATGAGTTAAATATATTGGCTACTTCGATTGGTTCTGATATTTCATGCTCTGGTCGTTTAAGAGTTCAAAGTTATTCGTTCCCAGAATTTTTTATTAGTTTCCAAATAGCTTCTGTATAATTTTTTGCATATTGCAATTTATTCCTGTAATAATGCTCTTTATTTTTTTTCAGTAATTTTGTGAGAAATTTCGATATTTTTATATTCATTCCATTGATCAAGTCTCTTATCTCTAACGAACTTTTTTTTCAGATTATCCCTTTTTTATGGAGTTTAGTAAGCCTTGTTTTATCCAGGGTTCCAGAGTTCCACATAGTTTATGGTTTCTATTTGTTTGTAATCAACTTTATTTCTTTTTTCTCTTCGTGGATGTTTTTCCCCTATATTTATTATGATTTTATAATGATCTGTAATTGCACTTTCAAAAATAATGGGAGTTATATTCATTTTTAGGCGGTAAATTTTCTTGATTAATGCATGAACTATGCAGCTTACTGTTTCAGAGTTCACCCTGGTGTTTGATGTGATGTATTGTTCAAAA
This sequence comes from Propylea japonica, assembly GCA_013421045.1. NCBI lineage: Eukaryota > Metazoa > Arthropoda > Insecta > Coleoptera > Coccinellidae > Propylea > Propylea japonica. The sequence continues at coordinate 5,336,210 of CM024246.1, read as the reverse complement.
CCATTGGAGCTTAGGACATAAAGGTACAAGTTTGTATTAATATCTGATTACTTGGTATCAATATTTATGTCACCAATCAGCATATTGAAGTTCGAAGCTCCATGATGTTTCATGAACTCATCAAGCTCACTTTTGAACTCAACCACATCTGTTGATGGTGGTCTATAAACCGAGCGAATATTTAGCTCCAATTGATTCAGTTTTAACTTAATCATAGTAACAGAAATATTTTCGATTGGTGTGGGTTCTATATAGTAATACAATTTATTATTGATAAAAACAACTCCGTCATTTTGGTTTAAACAAGAATTATTGTAATAAGCCGTGTCTCGGTATCTTGAAACAATCCAAGTTCTGAACATTCCATGTCTCTGTTAAAATAATCACATCATTTTGAAAATCAAGACATTCTAAATAAACAAGAAATTCATCAAAATTCTTTCGTTTACTTCTTATATTCTGATGCAAAATATTTAATCCAGTTTTCAGTGTTTCTAATCTTTCTTCTTTCAATTCTCTGCAGTTTCCAACAATGTATTCATTTACCCTATTATAATTATCTAATTCCTCTACGTATTCTAACATTATACAATGATCAAATTAAAATTATTTTCCTAATATCCTTGTATGCGTTTTAAAAAAAACAAAAAAATAATTAAATTAATTTCTCGTTTCAATCTTAATATCAGCGTTCTTTTTACGAGCCCACATTCCGAAATTCATTCGAAATAATATAACAATATGTAGGTACATACATTTTTAACCAGATAAGGTGTCCATTGTTTTGATTTCAGTTTTTGTTCCGTTTATAATTCCATATATTCTCCCATTTAGGCTCCATACATTTTTGAAACCATATATTTCTGAAGCTTTCTTCATTATTTCAATTCTGGTTTTTGTCACGTCTTCTTTGATGTGAATTCTGATGCCTTTTAGTTTTCTCCGGTTTTTTATTATTTCAACTTTTTCTTCACAATTAGACAATTTCACGAAGATGGGTCTTGGTTTTCCGTCAGGTTTGAAATGTCCTATTCGATAGCATTCAGTTGGAGACTTATGCTGGATAGACAATTTCAACATAATATTATTGAAGTTTTCCAATGGGCTAATTCCATGAACTTCTTTGACGCCATATATGCTCAAATTTTGCCTTCTGTAGTGCTGTTTCAGAGTGTCAATTTTTTCCTCCAACTTTTTTATCTCTTTTGAAGTTCTCCTTTTTCTTTCAGTTTGCTTCTAGTTTTAGTTGGAAAGCGGTGCTCACTTTTTCTATAACTTTTTGTAAAAAATCTTCATTCTCCAGAATATCATTAAGGGCTGCTTTAACCCCCAACTTAATTTCATTCATTTGTTCTCTAGTTAGAGGCATATTTCGCAAATCACTCACCAATTTAGTCATATGTATCACGATGTGGTTAAAGATGTTGAATTTCATTAGACCTATGCTGAGGTATTCTTTTTCGTCAATTATCTTATTTGTAATAGTTAGTTTTTGTCACGAAACGTCTGCGGTTGTTCTCTCTCTGCTTGGCTAATATGTTACTGGACGGTGGTGTTTTGTATTCGAGTATAAATATGGATTTTCAAAAATATTCTGATAATATTATTACTGACACGAATCCATTATATTTATTTGGTTTCTCGTAATAGATTGTTGTGAATTATACTTAATTTTTGAGTATCTGTTCTAATATTCATTGTGTCATGTATGGAAATGTGTATCAAGTCACTGATACATCTTTTATAATAATTGCTTTCTTTATCCAAAATTTTCACTTCATCAAAGTCCAAATTGTGATTTTCTTGGAAGTGGTGTATAGCTAAAGCGATTTTCTCATTCTTGTCTCTATTCTTTTTCTGGCAATCGTATTAATGTTGACGTATACGATTTTTTTAGGTATTGTTTGGTCATGCCCACATACGATAGGATGCAATCTTTACAAGGAATTTGGTACACCAAATTTGATGTCATTAATTTCGGAATAGGGTCTTTCAATTTTGTGTATATATTCTCTAGTTTTGTGAGGGGATAGAAAGCAAGCTTGATGTAGCTTGCTTGATTTTTCATCAAACTTTCAAACTTTTTCCGATAAACCTTCAATGTATGGAAATTTATAATAAATGATTTCATGCTTTTCGTCCTTTCTGTATTAATCCTGGTGTTCTCAATAAATTTGTTTTTTTAGGAATGCATAATTTTATTTATTAGCTTTCTGGAGTAACTGATCTTTCTTAGAATATTTTTTATTTCCATCTCATTAACTGGCCAAAATTCTTCTTTACTGTTGAGACTGTAACATCTAAGAAATAGGTTTTTCATGGTATTATTTTTGTGGATTTGTGAGTGGTGTGGAAAGTAATTGAGGACTCGGTTTGACGCAGTTACTTTGGTATGCCAATTGGTCAAGATTGTTCCATCGTTTTTTCTGATAAGCTGCACATCTAAAAAATGCTATTGAATTGTCTACTTTCTTTTCTAAAGTGAATTGAATGCGTTGATGAAAAGCATTGAATGTCTCGAGAAATTCATCAATTTTGTCATTTGGAACAGCTATGAATGTGTCATTTACTTATAACTTCAACACTGGTATCATAAATGAAAGTTTTTTAATGCATTTAGAAATAAGGTAGTTCATCACTATGTTTGCTAGAGTAGGACTCGCTGCTACTCTATGGAGTAATATATATTTGTTTTAACGGAAAACTAAGTTTATTATTATTAATTACGCTTGCCGTTCATCTTCTGCTACAGCAATTATTAGAAGGGCTTCTTCTTCATCGGATAAGAAATCCATTTTTTTCGACCAGAAAACTCATATAAATCTTCACGTTACCGCGTACTTTACCGCTTTAGTGTGAATAGAAAAACTTCCCGCTTCCCGCAGTACACCGCGTCGTTACCGTTCCCGCTCCCGCAGTACCGCGTTGGTGTGGGGGATCCTTTATGGAGAACAACCTCCTACAAGGTCAGTACCTGTGAGAAAAAGCAAACGAAATTATAAAGGTAAACCTCCAAGTAGATATGGATTTGAGAGATCTGGTTTCGACAACGTCAGGCGAAATGAAAATGAAAATGGAGACTCTATAAGGTCCGAAAAGGAAATGGACAAGAACTCCCAAGACAAGTCAGTCACAATTCGGAAAAGCAGCAAAGTTTCAAATAGCAAATCCCAAGAATGTCAGCTATTAAAAATAGAACTCGATAGAGAACGGAAATTGGCAGAAATCGAAAAGAAATTACTGGATAAGGAAACTGAATGAATGGCACAACTGAAATATAGAAACTCTAGGGATCTCTCATACGACGAAGAAATAAAATCTGTGACAAGCAAGTGTTCTTTTGTAGAAAAATGGGTCAATACGTACGAACCTAATCCAGAATACAAAGAGGTAGTTCATTCTCAAAAACCATTATGCTCTAGTAATCCTGATAATATGACGGAAGAGCTGACGATAAAACAATTTATGGCTCGACAATCTTTCAGCAAAGAACTTCCAATATTTTCCGAAGAACCAGGGGAGTGGATGAAGTTCATTCATCAATTCAGGGAAACTACTAAGATTTGCGGATTTTCAACAGCAGAAAACATGGTACGGTTACAAAAAAGCCTTAATGGTAAGGCTAAAGAATGTGTTAATGCTCTACTAACGTTCACCCAAGAAGTAGATAGAATAATTGAGAGCCTGGAGATGAGATATGGTAGACCAGAGGTTATAATTCAAGATCTCATTGACTCTGTGAGAAAAATTCCTGATATGAAAGAAGAAAAATTGGACACCGTTTTAAATTTATCAAATAAAATTCAAAATTTAACAGTAACTATCCAAAGCCATAACTGCGAAGAGTATTCCTCAAATCCTCAGTTACTGTGCGATGTCATGAGAAAACTAAGCCCGAACCTGAAATTTGAATGGGATGACGAGTTAACTACAGAGTTGGAAATTAAATGGAAAAAATGGGTACGAAATATCGAAAGACTGACTCATCTGGGTATTTCAAGATGCTACGTTCTGGATTTATTTGAAGCACAGGAAATTCAACTCCACGTTTTTTGTGATGCGAGTGCCCAGGCTTATGCCGCAGTTGCCTACCTTCGAGTAACAAAAAAAGATTCGATAGAAACCTCTTGTATAATGGCAAAATCAAGAGTTTCATCTATCAAGTACATGGTTTCGATCCCTAGACTTGAACTTCAAGCTGCAGTTTTGGGCAGCAGATTAGCAGTGACTATCAAAGAAAACCATAGTTTGAAATTCCACAAATGTTTCTATTGGACTGATTCAAAAACAGTAGCTGGATGGATAAAAGCTAGTCCAACTATTTTTAAGCCATTTGTAGCCCATCGAGTATCCGAAATTGTGGAAAACACCGATGCTAGAGAATGGAATTGGATATCGACAAAAGAAAATGTTGCTGATGATGCCACGAGAGGAAATTATAAAAGTGAATGGAATACTGGTGGCAGATGGTTGGAAGGGCCTTTTTTCCTTAAAAATAAATCTGAAAAATGGCCCTGATATCAGATTTCCGATTTCGATACTTCGGAAAATAAAAAGTGTTTTGTAGGTGCAACCGTTAAGGTGAATATATGCCAAAAATGACCAGATTCTCAAAGTGGTTGAAACTCATTCGTACAACGGCCTGGATGTTGAGATTTTTACAACAAGTCAAGATGAAATCACTCGTAGATGGAGAGCTGACGACGAGCGAACTGGTCATAGCTGAAAAACTATGGATAAGATGTGTTCAGAGTGAAGATTTCTCAGAAGAATTCCAGTCTCTTAAGTCCAGTGGAAAGGTTAAATCACATAGCAAATGAACAAATTATCTCCAATTTTAGATCACGAAGATATTATACGGGTTCGGAGCAGAATAATATATTCTAACGATTTAACAGACGATGCAAAATTTCCCATCATACTCGAGCCAAAAAATTATTACACAAAATTATTAATTCGCCATTATCACAACCAAGCAGCACATAGTGGACAAGAATTTTTCGCCAACGAACTGCGTCAACGATATTGGATTCTGAATATGAGGTCAGAGGTCAGAAATTCTTGGACAGAATGTCGGTTTTGCAAAAACAGAAGAGCAAAACCTGAAATTCCAGAGATGGCCCCGCTTCAGAATCCCGACTAGGTTCATTCGTTAGACCTTTCACTACAACCGGTATGGACTATTTTGGACCTATGCAAGTTTCAATTGGCCGTGGACATGAAAAGAGATATGGGGTACTCTTCACATGTATGAGCACCCGCGCAGTTCCTCTAGAACTAGCGCATTCTTCAACCAGGGATTCGACGATAATAGCAATCAGAAGATTAATCGGTCGAAGAGAATACCCCAAGAGAATATTTTCAGATAATGGAACAAATCTGCGAGGAGCAGAAAAAGAACTGAAAAATGTAGTAGTGTAGTATGTGTCAGTACACACAGCCTGTATAATTATCATACGTGAGAAGCATCATCTTAAATATTATTGAAATATCACGTGGAGTAATCTTTGAATGTATAACCATTGCCGACTATGTTTATTTGTTGAGTATAAACACTAACAATTGGATTGTTTAAAAACACACGTATCAATTGTTTAGAGAAGAGTCCGATTACATGTTACTACGGTCATTCAATGGAATTGATTAAACACCTTTAATGAGCCCAAGTGTATTTTTCCACCATCCCTCTACGGTATAGGCGATTGGCCGAACCTACCCTAGTTGGGTACATTACATGGCGATCCTGCCAGTTCTATACTGTAAGAGGTCTTAATGGTTACATCAGTGATGGTATATGGTTCTTCTTCTTCTTCTGACGATACACAGTTCTAGCCAAGATGGGATCATCATCACCAGGATTTGATGTAATGGACAGTACCAAGGAAAAACCGTAAGATTTTTTTCCCTAATGGATACTTGTCAATGGATATTATTGAACTATATGCTGAGTTAAGTGTTATCGCTTCAAAATTCCTTGAGAATGTCAAAAAGGAACCGCGTGAACGTAGGGAACGAGCCGACAGAATAAATAAATTTCTAAATGAATTGGTCAAGTTAGAATACAAATTTGATAAATTAAATAAAAATGTCAAATCCGAACCAAGTTCTCTCGAAACATTAAGCACTTACCAAACCATCATAGAAAATTCACTTTCAGAATCTAAAAAATTGCTTCAGGAAAGATCAAAATTAATCGAAGATAAAGTATACACCGAGAAATCAATCATGAGTGAAAAATTTGATCTGAGAACAGCATCGTCTCTGTTGCCATCAATGAATAATACAGAAGAATCTGTGATGCAACTAATTGATGCCATAGAATTATATAAAGATATGCTCGATGAGCAAGGTAGAAATTCTCTTATTAATTATGTTCTAAAAATTAAATTACGCCTAATGCTGAATTAAGATTGAAGAAAGAGTATCAGAAAGTTGAAGATTTGATGGTAGATATGAAAAAATTCCTAATAACCAAAAAGTCACCTGCAGCATTATCCACTCAACTCCATAGTTTAAAACAGGAGAGTAAAACAATAGAAGATTTTGCTAAACTTATTGAACAGTTATCTCTAGATCTAACTATCGCTCAAGCAGATAATGCACCAGAAGCATTACCTGTTTTAGCCAAAGTAAATGAAAAAATTGCTTTGGGCGCATTTTCGAATGGTTTACGAAATACGGAAATTAGAACTATAATAAAGGCAAGAAATTTTAATAACCTCAAAGATGCTGTAGCATCAGCTAAAGAAGAGGAACTTGTAAAAATGTCAGCTTCAACATCTACTCAAAAAGTCTTTGCAATGAAAAATTTTAATCGTAATTTCAACAGTATAAATTATAGTCAGACAAAGTTCAATAATGCATCGTCTCATAGAGGTAATGACCGTCGTAAGGAGAATCCAAACAAGCATTTCAGCAATTCAGCACAAAAGAGAAACGGTAAAGGTCGCGGGCGCCAGTTCGCGAATTATTTTAAAAATAATAACAAAGGGAACTCGACCCAGCACAGATCGTATTTAGCCGAAAATTGCACAAACTCTTCTACAGAAGAAAAATCTGCAGCGGATAAGTTTTTTCGTGACCAACAGTCATGTTAATTACAATATAAACGCTCTAAATTATGTTTCAGTGAAGTATGACAGACATGAATTGAATTTCTTAATCGATACAGGTGCGAGTATAAGTTGTATTTTCCCAGAATATTTAGCTGAAGGAGAAAAAATAGATACTAAAGAAAAAATTAAAATTAAAGGTATAGCCGGATCCACATCTTCTATGGGCTCCGCAAAAATTCAATGATTATAAAAAACACTAGTCTTGCTCATAAATTTTCAGTTGTAAAATCCTTTGATTCAAGTATACAAGGTGTTCTAGGATCAGACTTTTTCAAAAAACATAAAGCAGTGATTGATTACGAGAATTTAATTTTAAAACTGAATAATAAAAATAGAGAAACTACTGTACCACTGAAATCCAAAGTTGAACATTATACCATTATACCACCGAGATGCGAAATAATTCATTGTTGTCATACTGAAGAAACACAAGAATGTGTCATTTCGAACGAACAAATATGTGAAGGAGTTATTATCGCGGGAATAATCGCAAAACCTGAAGACCATAAAATTCCAATCAGACTATTAAATGTAACCGATAGAGAAATAAGATTAAAAAATTTCTCTCCAAAAATTGAAAGTCTTTCAAAATTCGATGTTGTAAACTATGGTAGAAATGAAATATCGGTACAAAGAGTTGATGAAATATTAGATTCAATTAACATGAAATCTTTGAACAAGGAAGAAATAACTTCCGTACAAAAAATTTGTGCCAAGTATGCAGATATTTTCCACATAGATGGTGATCATTTAACGGTTACTAATTTATACCGACAAAAAATTTTACTGAAACCAGAAGCTCAACCAGTCTATGTTAAACTATATAGATTACCACATTCACAGAAAAATGAAATTCATAAGCAAGTAGACAAAATGCTACGAGACGGAATAATAGAGGAGGCCAAATCTGAATGGTCCTCACCGTTATTAATCGTACCAAAGAAACCGGATCAAAACGGAGTCAAGAAGTTTCGAGTGGTATTAGATTACCGATTATTGAACAAACAAATTAAAGGTGATAAATTTCCATTACCAAACATTACTGAAATACTAGATTCCTTGTCGGGAGCAATCTACTTTTCCCATCTAGATTTAGCGCAAGGATATTACCAATTAGAATTACATCCCGATAGCAGACCATATACAGCATTTACAACTGAAAGGGGTCAATATCAAATGAAAAGACTAGGAATGGGATTAAAAACGAGCCCTAGCTCATTCTCAAGGCTCATGACAATAGCTATGTCAGGGTTAAACTACGATTCTTGTTTTTTTTACTTAGATGATTTGATAGTCTTCGGACACTCTTTGCAAAATCATAATCAAAATCTGGTGAAAGTATTACAACGCCTGAGAGAAGTTAATTTGAAATTAAATCCTAGTAAATGTGAATTCTTGAAGAAGGAAATGTTGTATCTAGGTCATGTTATTTCGGATAAGGGCATTTCGCCAGATCCAGAGAAAATTGAGGCTATTTCAAAATATCCTGTACCTACGAGTTCTGAGGAAGTAAAACGTTTTGTTGCATTGGCTAATTATTATAGAAAATTCATCAAAAATTTTGCTGCAATAGCTCAACCTTTGAAAAACTTGTCACGAAAAGGAAAAGTTTTTCAATGGACAAAAGATTGCGAGAATGCATTCCAAACTTTAAGGCAAGTCCTTCTGACAGCACCTATTCTGCAATATCCAGATTTTTCAGAGAATAACGAATTTATTCTTAGAACAGATGCTAGTGGATTTGCGTTAGGTTCAGTTTTATCAAATGCTATTGACCATCCAATAGCTTTTGCTTCGCGAAGTTTGAATCCAGCAGAAAAGAATTATTGTACAATTGAAAAAGAGCTTTTAGCAATAGTTTGGTCAGTCAAACATTTCAGACCTTATTTGTATGGACGCAAATTTAAAATCTTAACAGATCACAGACCACTGATTTATTTGTTCAATATGACTAATCCATCAAGTAGATTAACCAAGTTCCGTTTGATTTTAGAAGAATATGACTTCACGGTTCATTACGTGAAAGGTTCAGAAAATGTAACAGCAGATGCATTATCGCGTATCACACTAGATTCAAAAGATCTCAAAGAAATGACAAATGTAGGAGTTGAAAACATTAGCGTCATGACGAGGTCTCGAACTAAAAATGAAATAGGTTCTAAACAACACGAGACGAATACCTCCGACGATAAGAGGATTGATCACCCTATTGTAGTCGAAGTTTTAAAACGTCCAGCGAAAAGTGTCGAGTTGAGGCCAATTTCAGGAAAAGAATTTCGTAATTTGGAAAATCAACGTTCGGAGCAGTACAATAAAAATTTGTTATATAATGTGAATTCACAAATCATTTTTATTAACCAGAACATCCGATCAGCGTACGACTTAGGTACATCGTTGAGGAAACTGGAGGAATTATGCGCAGAAAATGATATATTAGAATTGTACCTCATAAAGCTAGCTAGTAATGAAAAATTTTTGAATATGTTGACAAATTACAAAAAGGAAATTCTAGGAACATCGTTAAAGATTAACGTAATAAGAGATGTAACGCGAATCGAAGACAGAGAACTAAGGCAAATTATTCTGAACGATTTTCACATGCTTCCTACCGGTGGACACGCAGGTATCCAACGCATGTTTAATAATATTAAAAGAGAGTATTTTTGGAACGGTTTAAAATCTGATGTTGAAAAATTTGTAAAGAAGTGTGATGATTGTCAACGTCACAAACATTCTTTACCTAGGAAAGAACCTTTGACAATCACTACCACAGCTTCGTCTGCATTTCAGAAAATTTTTCTTGATCTTGTAGGTCCTCTACCTACTGATGTGAAAAATAATAAATATATACTCACAATTCAATGTGACTTAACCAAATTCGTAGAGTGCTATCCACTTCCTTATAAAGAAGCAGAAGAAGTTTCAAAATCTTTTATTGAAAACTTTGTTTTGAGGTATGGTATACCTTCTGAAGTTGTTACAGACCAAGGCACAGAATTCTTATCAAGAATATTCAGTGAATCGTGTGATTTACTCAAAATTAAACAATTCAATTCAACAGCTTATCACCACGAAACACTGGGTGCACTTGAAAATTTCGCATAAACACTTAGGAGCTTTCCTTCGAATGCACACAGCTAAGGAAAGTAATAACTGAAGTAATTGGGTTCCGTATTGGTGCTTTTCATATAACAATACCGTGAACTCTTCAACTCGCTATACTCCATACGAATTAGTTTTCGGAAAACCTAGTAGATTTCCACAAAATTTGAAAAGTCAAGTAGATCCTATCTACAATTTTGACAACTATCCAATTCAACTCAAATATAGGTTGCAAACAGCTTGGAAAGATGCTAGAGAAAACTTGGTGACGATAAAATTAAAAAGAAAAGAGATTTTTGACAAGAAATGTAATGAAAAACATTACGAAGTAGGGGATAAAGTGCTTATAAATAACAAAAACATGGACAATAAGCTTGACCCTTTATTCAACGGTCCATATGAAATAGTGGAAGTGCGAAATCCGAACATTTTTGTGAAAACGGACAAGAACAAACTCAAAGAAGTGCACAAAAATAGAGTAAAACACTATTTTCAGTGATTAAATTTAAAAGATTGTTGTAAATATCGGATTAGGTAAATAATATTATAAACTTTGTAGATTTAAGATAAACTAAAACTGTGATAGGTGTATAGGTATAGATTTCAAGATATAGATAAGTCAAAAAAAAAATAAAAAATTTTTTTTCATTTTCATAGAAAACAAAAATTTTTTTTTCTCAAAGGGGGAAGGTGTAGTATGTGTCAGTACACACAGCCTGTATAATTATCATACGTGAGAAGCATCATCTTAAATATTATTGAAATATCACGTAGAGTAATCTTTGAATGTATAACCATTGCCGACTATGTTTATTTGTTAAGTATAAACACTAACAATTGGATTGTTTAAAAACACACGTATCAATTGTTTAGAGAAGAGTCCGATTACATGTTACTACGGTCATTCAGTGGAATTGATTAAACACCTTTAATGAGCCCAAAAGTATTTTTCCACCATCCCTCTACGGTATAGGCGATTGGCCGAACCTACCCTAGTTGGGTACATTACAGTAGAAAATTTTGACCAAAACAGAATCACATCAAGCATGACAACAAATAATATTGAATTTAACAAACCTCCTTTTGCTCCTCACATGGGAGGCAGCTGGAAGCGTTTAGTTAAATCGATAAAGACAACATTGAGTGTCATTTCAAAGGATAAATCTCCGCGAGAAGAAGTTTTACAAATTTTATTGATTGAAGCGGAAAGTTTAGTGAATAGTCGGCCTTTAGTTCACGTATCTCTGGACAATGCAGATAGCGAAGCATTCACACCAAACCATTTCTTGATAGGTACTTCAAGCGCAGCTCAGATCCCAGGAAAATTTGACGAAAATGATTTAGTCACAAGAAAACAGTGGAGGAAATCACAAATTTTGGCTGATCATTTTTGGCGACGCTGGATAAAGGAATATCTTCCTGTCCTAACGAAAAGAACGAAGTGGTTCAAATCTTCCAAACGAAAAATTTGTATCGGCGATGTAGTCATTATTATAGACTCACAATTTTCCAGAAACACGTGGCCTAGAGCTAGAGGTATCCTCACTGCAATATACCCCGGTAAAGATGGAAACATAAGAGTGGTCGATGTTAAAACAAATATCGGAACCTACAGACGACCTCTCACCAAATTATGTTTATTGGATCTGGAAGGTAATTCCAGTAATCATGAAAAGAAGTAATGATAGCTCATCACTGGTAGGTAGTGTAACTACGACAACTTTCAGTTTTATATTGTGAATCACAAAGATTATCTATACTAATATTATAAAGAGGAAAGATTTGTATGTTTGTGTGTTTGTGTGTTTGTGGCGTTGATACGAGTTAACTCATAAGCTACTTGACCGATTTCAATAATTCTTTCACCCTTAGAATGCTACACTATCCTTGAGTAACATAGGCTATACTTTTCACCCGAGAAAATTGAGGAAACCTACTATAACTTCAATGATAATAAATATGAGTACCAAAATCAGCTATTTTCAGGTGCGCTGCGAAAACCGTAAGACGTACATGGAAACAATGTATGACGGAAATGTACCTCTTCAATAGTTCTACAAAAAAGTCCGCGATAGCATATATCTATCTTTCAAGGTTTACTCGGTATCGCCTTTTAAAGGTATCCGAATGTTTCTCAAAATTATGCATTATTTGGGAGTATTTTTTTATGAACACGCTATTGATCTTTATCCAATTAAATACGTCCTTCATACCCAGTATTTAATATAGAACGAAATTGCCTTTTACATCATTCAATTATGATGAATACATCAAAAGATATGGCAGGTTGAAAAAGAAATCGCACCAAAATCGAATTGCGTCTCCGAGCACGATATACACAAACACGCCCATCGAGATGTGACGTCACAGCGGAGAATTTCCATTGCATTTGCGGGATGGAAGTGTTAGAAGAACTCGAGGGAATGATTGGATTAATGCAATTAATCGCAAGTTTCATTGAAAATGCAATCAACTAACTATTTCAAATGAAATTTCTTCGATGTCTTTGTTTGTTGATCCTGGAATATATCAATGAAGTTGTATAAATATGGATGTTAGTGCTAAGTATTTACGAGTATTTGTTAATAGAGAATAAATTATTCAAGTTTCATTTAAAAACTTCGAATAAATGAAAATCTTTTTATCATATTCAGGAAATTTCTATGAATGTCATTTATAATTCGTGAATTTTTAAAGTTTTTTTTTCTTCATATTCTGAAAACTGATCTTATTCAGATCCCGGTGTCTTAAGTTGGTACGGATTCTACTCAAAACGGTAGGTTTTAGAAAAAAGTGGTAAATAGGGCGTTTGTAGAGAATTAATTAACCTATAAAATGAGGTATCAATCGTCCTGATCGAATGAGCACAGACCGATTTATTTTCATTAGAAGATGAAAAAATGTAATTTTTCATCTCCTCCCAACTTTATTCGAGATATTTTCAAAACGATAGGTTATAGAAAAAAGTGGTCAATAGGGCGTTTGTAGAGAATTGATCTATATCTTTACTAATATTATACTTATATTATAAAGAGGAAAGATTTGTATATTTGTGGGTTTGAGGGTTTGATACGAGTTTACTCATAAGCTACTAGAGATTTCAATAGTTATTTCACCCTTAGAATGCTACACTATCCCTGAGTAACATGGGCTATACTTTTCACCCGAGAAATTTGAGGAAACCTACTATAACTTCAATGATAATAAATATGAGTACCAAAATCAGCCATGATCAGCTATTTTCAGGTGCGCTGCAAAAACCGTAAGACGTACATGGAAACAATGTATGACGGAAATTTACCTCTTCAATAGTTCTACAAAAAAGTCCGGGATAGCATATATCTATCTTTCAAGGTTTACTCTGTATGACCTTTTAAAGGTATCCGAATGTTTCTCAAAATTATGCATTATTTGTGAGTATTTTTTTATGAATACGCTATTGATCCTTATCCAATTGAATACGTCGTTCATACCCAGTATTTAATTTAGAACGAAATTGCCTCTTACATCATTCAATTATTATATGATGAATACATCAAAAGATATGGCAGGTTGAAGATGAAATCGCATCAAAATGTCTCCGAGGTAGGCACAAGGCGGCTAGGAAGGTACCGAAGTGTGAGGGATGTTTTGTATGAATGTATTTTGGATTGCCTATGCCCGTATGTTTATGACCACACATCAGATCAACAGATGGCGCTGAAGTCGTTATTCAGGTTATTCATCTACTCTGCAACTAAACGGCTCGATCGAATTGAATGAATTTTTGTGTATACAGAACAACGTCTGTTGGGTCTGCTAGTATAGTATAAAGATAGGAAACGACACGACTACAGTGTATGAGCGCCATCTCTGGGTCAAATGTGAACTACCCAAGTAACATTTCTGGTGACCGGAAGATTTATAAATTTGAAATTGGTGTTATTAGGGATTCATAATAGGAGTGCTAAAAACCTGGAATGTTTCAGTTCATATAAGAGTTGCAAAAATTATTGATTCTCAAAAGTTCCCACAAACTATATATTGTAAACTGTTCATAAAAACTTCAGGTTATATAACCAAAAGTTTCATAATACGGGTTTATAGAAGTGTGGAGAACTAGCCTATGAAACATCAGGAGTAAGGGGATATAACAGTTATCATAGGGCGTTCTATAAAGGTGTCGGCAACTTCGTAATATAACTAATAGTGTTCAGTATTTTCAAGTACTGTCAAGTATTTTATATACGTAAAAATCATATAACGTTCAACTGAGTACCCCTATAAAACATAATGAGAATTGGTGATATAGGGAGATTTTTAAATGCAACTACATAACTACTTGATAACCTATAAAATTAACCTCAATATTCACAAAAACATTCGAGCAAGAAATTACTAAAGGTTCTCATTCAAATTATTTATTATCGGAATGGAGAACAAGAGGAACAAATGTCCCTTATTCAGAAACAGTTATTGTTACAGAAGGAGAACTCTTCTTAATTTGAGAAAAATGAAGAACAAAGGTGATTCAAACTCTCTTCAGTTGGTCCCTTTTTCCAGGAAAATTCATTGTATAATCCATATCACTGTCGTTATATTGCAGCATTTCAGACATTTATTCTTCAGCAGATTTATATGACAAAAATTTATCACTCTTCCTTATACAAGGATACTGTTTCCAGTCTTTTTGAGGCATCGAATAAGGATATCTCACGGCACTCGCTGCATTTCTTGTTTTTGGCCAATAAAGGATGCCGTTTTCTTCCCAAGCCTCAGGAACAATTGTGAGAGAAGGAATATCTCTTAATCTCTTCCTGGTTCATCGGTTTGCATAATTTTGAAAGACCTGCACCTAAACATTGAAACATTGAAAATATTAAACAATATTTTTGACAGTGGAAATGCGTGAAGGTTATGTTTTCATTCAGAGAGCAATCAATACGCATGCGTGAGAACTTAGTGGGTTATTTGAAGGTGTTCTGAGTTACCATTAGTTATAATACGGAGATGATGGTGGTACAAATCACTCAGCTTTTATAAGGCTCCCACGTATATTGTTTTATCACTTCAATTGGTGATTATGAGTACGTCACAAATCATTATAGAATAAAAAGTTACGATATTTATATAAGGGACGTGAAATATTTTATGAAAATCCAAGTGTTGGCTATGACTAAATATTCTACGTGGCCATATTGTTATTCAAAATGTCGTGATTTCTCAGCTTCGTTTAAATTGATTATGAACCAAAAAAGTTGAATTGAGACTAAAATTGTATTTTTTCGTTTATTTTGATATAGTATGATTCGAAACTCTGTGTTTTCGAATCGAAAATGGTTACATACAGAAAAAAAAATTTTAAATGATTCGGATATTTATTTATGAAAAATTCAAAACCTTCGTATATCGAGGGCGCACTTGTTATTAAGAGGTATAATGCGATTTCACACAGAGCAGAAAAAATCGCTAGTGTTTTTCCACTTACCTTCTAGATTTTCTTCGCACGTTCAAGAAATGATTAGTTATATTACTAAAACTATCCATCATTCCAATTATATAGGTACCTCGCTTCGATTTCACCGCTAACGACACTAACAGATAAAAAAGGATGTATATAATATTTGAAGTTGAACTAGAGTGAAACAGACAGAGTTGAGCGCATGCGTGTTTTCATCAGGAAGGTAATGTAAACAACTACTAGATCTGTTGCCGCGCCACTTGTCTTATAAATCTTAAGACAATCCGCCTTTTTCAGTAACGAGGACGATACCGTCTCCAATTGGGAGTTCTATAAGAGTTGTATAGATAGTGTTGTAAAAGTGTTCAGATGGTTATAAGAAAAACCATA
Source organism: Propylea japonica (assembly GCA_013421045.1). Taxonomy (NCBI): domain Eukaryota; kingdom Metazoa; phylum Arthropoda; class Insecta; order Coleoptera; family Coccinellidae; genus Propylea; species Propylea japonica. Next base: position 5,320,163 of record CM024246.1, on the reverse strand, counting down.
AGTCTTTTTCGACACTTGTAGAACAGTAATGAATTATATCATTTAAGGCAAATAAAGGATATATAGTGGTCAGAGAAAATGTTTTGTGACTTTATTATATAACTTTTAATTTTATACGGCAGTGTCGAAGAGTGAATACGCACTTTTATAAAACAAAAAATGCTACTTGGGTAATGTTACTATAGAATGGTTAAAATTCTGGTTCTATGATTATAAGTTTCGAAATCAATATACATAGAAAATGTCATTGATATAAAAAAGTGCCAATCAATTTGTTTGCACAAATATAATTCCACTTCGAACGGCTTTTGCCGTTAGTGTTGTCCGAAAAAAGTGAAAAAGAGATGGGTTTGTAGCCTTCAGTAATGCAGATTACGAACGAGATAGTGAAACAGGATGATCAACTGGTGTTTTCTGGATGTATGCAGGTAATAGTATATTATTCAATGAGCGGTAATGCAGGTCAAAACAAACGCAGATGAATTTTGCACCACGAGCCGTCAGGCGAGTGGTGTAATTCATCAAGTGTGTTTTGAGCATTACCGCGAATTGAATACTATACTTTATCCACGACTTCTTCAGTAAAATTCGAATTAATCTGCATTTAAAAAATTTTGAACAGTTGTCAATAGTGTTGACAACATTTCGTCCAACCGTCAAACCTCTGTACTCTGTGGTCGGGAATCAAATCAGAGTGTCTAAGGAATCAAATCAGAGTGTCTAACTAATCAAATCAAGTACTTTCGCAAATTCAAAAATTTACGTTTTCCAAAAATAAATCTGGAATAAATCGCTAGAACGTTATCGTGATGGCTGAAATAGATTTCCGGATCGATCCTACTTTTTATTTATTTTTTTTTGTAAACAATTTCATTCTTCCTAGGTATTTTTATTAGAGGGTGTTATGTGCGGGTGTTATTATAACACTCGCTTTTCGGTTCATAGACATGTCTACGGTTGGGTTATGACTACCATTACACATAGAAATGAGTTTAATGGAGTGGATAAAGCTATGTCTTTGCTCGATCAACGTCAATCATCTGTTGCAATCCACGATAGAGGTAGAAATAGTGGCTGATAGTGAAGCTGCACGGAAAAAGAAATGGTTAAAGTGACTATTCAGGAAAAGTTTTCCGTCAATTGATTGTGGACAACGAAGCTGCAATTGAAATGAGCCAGAAACTAGAATTCCACAGAAGCACTAAGTATATTCATATTCAATCCATGTATAAATCTCACAATAGGTAATTCCCTAATATTTCTGTGATATCTTCTATAAATGCATAATAAAAATATTACACATGAAATACCGAATTTTATTGAAAATTATGGATTTAAAATATATAAAATAACGCATCCTAAAGATAATACAAATTTCGCGTCGATTCTTATTACAGTTTCCTTTATATTTTCATTAAAAATTACAGATTTTATATACAAATTGATCTTCAGTGCCATCTATGGGTCAAATGTGAACTAAAAAATGTAGTCGTTTTTTAGTACTACGAATGCAGGGCCGTTTCCTATCTTTCTATACTCTATAATCTATGGTGAATCAGTTATTTGTTTTCATATTAAGAATCGAGTACGTTTGTGAAAAAAAAGGTAGTTGTCAAATAAAGAAAACTCTTGTCAATACACAAAAACTTTTCGTCTTACAAAAAAAATAAGTAACGTTTCAATCAGTCATTACAGAGTCGATTATCAGTTGTTCTTTGGATCCCGTTGCACCCCTGGAGCATCATTTCTGTTCCGATGCAATTATATCATTTCGTTCGCAATAGGAGTATATTCGACGCGTAATGCAAGATGTTATGAGCTTTTACATGGTAGGAGGCAAGTCACTGGCCTATCCAGGGTGTTTCATCATAAACTGGACAAACATATATTTTTGTGTAGAGGACATCGGGAGAATCATTTTCGCCTAATACAATATATCCCGTTTTCGAAGCATAAGCGATATACAGGGTGGCAAACGTCATTTTTGAGCAAAATTCTTATGAGTGTGGTCAGTTATGTATAACATTTAAAGTAACGCTTTTTGATCAAACCTCAGTATTTTTGGCTCCTTTATTCAGAAAAGTTAACTAAGTCAGAAAAAAAAATTACAATATGGCGGAACACCTGCAATGTTCCTAATTTTTTTTTCGGTTGTCAAATTGACTTTTATTTTCTGAGTGAACACAATTTTCTAAGAATTTCTGTGAAAAATTTTTTTCAAAAATCGAACACAATTTTTTTTACATGTTTACAGCGATGAACAAATTTCACTCGAAATAGATGGAATTTTGTACAATTCTTCTTCTTCTCTTCTTCATCAGCCACAGGTCGTCCACTCCTGGACATAGGCCTCCCCAAGTACCTTCCATCTGTCACGGTTTCTCGCTTCCAAATACCAGTTAACTCCAGCTATTTGTTTTATGTCATCCATCCAACGTTTAGGGGGTCTACCGATTTGTACAATTGTACTTCTTGAATTATCAATCAAGAATATGAAAACAGAATTGTAAAATATCGAACGGTTTCGTTACTACAGTCATTCAAATGTTTCGTTCAGACCTCTGAAATAATAAAAAAAATTGTTTTACGTCAAAATAATTAAATTATTGGCATGTCCAAATCTAGATGAATTTATAAAAAAAACTTCAAGTGAAACTTAGTTGGGACTTGAACCGACGTAGGTATTAAATAGGGAAATGGCACTGTTCTAAGGATAATAATATTTGTTGCCAGGCAACGGTAGTTTGTAGTTCATCCACTGCCTTAGTTAAATTACTTTGTAAACAGTTGAATTTTTTCAGACAAAAGCTGTAGCCCGTCTGGACCAGGTGGTTCCAAGTTGTGCACTTCTTTGAGAATTTCCGAAAGCTCCTCTTGTGTGATAACTGTAGGAGGCATTTGATCGGTGTCAGTTTGAGTTTTTTCGTATCTATTCGCTTTCCTTTTCACGTACTTGCTTCTAATTTCATTTATCCTTCTAATTTCATCGTTCCTGGAATAAATATTTTTAGTAATAAATGTTATAAAAGTATTAAAAAATGATATGCATACCTTGTTTCATTTGGATCTGGCCTTTTTCGTCAGAAATTAGCAAATATTCTCGAAGGAGTTCCCTCTCGTAAAGCCACTGACAGTTGTCATAATTTTCCGATGTCATAAATAATCATAAATAGCTTACGACAATTGCGACAAATTATTGAGATTTTTTTGGAATTTATCTCACCTTTTTACAAACGAGAAACAAATAAAATATAAAACAATACACGCAAGGTAACGGTTTTTACTGGCTCAAGGAGGTAACTGACTCGCCTGCGGCTCGTCAATTATATCCTCCATTCGCCAGTAAAAACCCTCTTACCTTGCTAGTAATGTTATATACTATTCCGGAACTTTATTCTTACAATATAAGTCTTATTTTACACAAGAAGGTAGTACCTAATATTGACAGTAATTCAAGATATCCTTTTACTGCTCGTACTGAAAATTTTGTTTTAGACTTGTTAGCTACATTTGATAAAATTCAAGTTAACTCTATGAAAACTGCACTATCCGTTGTATATGAAAATGTTATGAATTCCGAGATGAATTCTGTTTCACGTCAATGTAATAAAATCTTGGAAATTTGAATAAGAAACAAAGAATGTTTGTATTATATATTAAATGTGATGATGAAATAAAGGATTAGCAGATCACACTTGAATATAATATGTATTTGAATTGGTATCGTTGATAGATACCAATCAGAATTTGTTTATCGAGCAGATTTGTGACGACAAAGTTTCAACTTATTTATGGGATAGATAATGGCCATATCACAGTCTATAGCTATTCATCTGGACAATTCTTTGAGGTACAATTTCCATGTTGATGCTGTTTCTAAAAATGGAGTAGTTCCTTCTATACAATTAGTAGGATTCTGAATTCCAGTCGGTTATAGCTGTTTAGTATAATATATGTATATAGCTTGGTATATAGTTACTACTACTACTACTACTACTAACCATTATATTATGTTGTTGTCTAACGCTGTCGATTCTATGAGGGTATTTGTTATTCAAATAGTTATTTATGTAATAAGGATCATAAAGACGATCATTATGGTACAAGTCCTGAATTTTATCGGGCGAGGCGTAGCCGAGTCCGATAACACGGCGTGTGCCATGATGATTGTTTATGATTCGTATTACATACAAAATTTTATCTGATGGCATTTATATCAATACATTTTCGAAAAATTAAAAACTGCATTTTCGACATGTCATAATGACAACGTTATGTCACTCAATTTTGATGGAATAAGGAAGCTCATTATGGTACTTTGTACCATAATGAATTCATTATGGTACTTAGTCCTATAATGAGCTTCTTTATGTCATCAAAATTGAGTGACATAACGTTGTCATTATGACATGCCATCAGATAAAGAGAATTATGCTTCTGATTATCCAATTTCATCCATGTGATTTCTGTAAGCCTCTTCCGTTAACATGAGATTTTGAAGTTATCTTTTCTATATTATATTTATAGATGTTTATCCTATATCAAGGAACATGAACGCTCATTGGTAACGTCATCCAGTTTTGACGATTACTCCATAAGAAATAATGGAACTGTGTACATTCCATCTTATGTAACAACCAAATATGAAACTTCCCCAGTACCTATATCATTGTTAAATCAACTGCCTCGCTCTTTTGAACTGCTTAATGAAATAAAATTTGAAAAAATTATCAAATGTATTTTATATAACAAATGTTATTATGAGTGTTCGTGAATGAAAATGACATGGATGTCATTGTAGAATAAGTTTCAAAAATTTAACTTTCTTTTTCTTTTCATTTGACTCGTCCCACGCATTCTGTATGACTGAAGGGATCAATAAATATATTATTATTATTGTTAAATACATACTATTTACGGATTATCATTTTTTGCATTTTAGGAAATAATAATAAAAAATTATCCTTCAATTGTATCAACAAGTATAAATATTTATCTCTTACGATGATCTCTGATATGAAGCATCAGCAAATTCATTTACATATTATACAGGGTGTCCCAGGAAGAATGCGACAAACGAAAACCATTAATCAAGGACATCAAGGAGGACTCGCAACGAGAGGTTTTAATCGTTTGAGGGCCTTCGTTTGGGATATACGGGGTCGAGAATATCTTCAGCTTGCAGATGGCTATCGCGGTACATCGCATACTACAGACATCCATTCCTCCATATTTGCGAGAGAAACTAATTTTCAGAAGGGATATTCATGAGGTCGCGATCAGGCATGGACAGAGGCTTATGTTGCCTAGTTTTAGTTCAGCCACGTTTCAGCGCTCTTTCACATTCAACGCTGTGAAGCTCTACAATGAGCATGCTCATATTGCTCATATGTTTGAGATGACCTTGAGTTCGCTGAGGTCGGCGTTGAAGGGACGGTTGTTGATCGAACAAATCTGCTAAAGATGTTTTCTTTTTTTTTCATGTATTTTATTAGAAAGATTATTTGTTTTTTTTGTGTATTCTGAAGGGTTAAGTTGAGTAGCTTATGCTAGACTTCGCCCTTGGTCTGTGTATGGATGTAATTTTTTAACATTCAAATAAAGACGCTATTAATATTATTATTATTTTATTCATTTTATGGCTGAAATTTCAAAGTTATATAACTTTCAAACTATTCGACCGAATTATTTCGAATTCGGAAGTTTTGTCACAAGATGGCGATCATCTTTCAATATTACAGAAATTTAATAAATCAGATCCGGACTAGAAAAATTTTGGACTTTTTCTATTTTCATGAATATTGGAACACCTTGAAGGTGAACACTATGTTTTTATTTCATTTTCGTAACCACAAAGAATCTATTAATGATAAAATTCAAAATCTCTGCTTGGCACGGTCATACAGGGTGATCAAGAAGTGAGCAAAAAACATAACCTCATGAGTGACATTTCAAACTTCCATAACTATTTGTTAACGTAAGTATTACAGAATACTTCGTTGATATGGCAACCTCAAAGCAGCACAACTCAGTTTCAGTACCTTCTGCGCAGAGGGAGCCATGGTATGTGATCTATGGTTTGTTAAGGTTATATAAAGTTCTGTGGTGGTGGTTAAGCCAGTTCTGTTTTAGACAAGAACAGATAAGTTGTTTTAGCCATCATAGGACTTATATAATATTTATATATTATTATAACTCTGATTGCGAAATTGTATTTTCTCTTGTGATAAAGAAATTGTGAATAAACTGTATATTGTGAAGTGTTTTTGTTGAGATCCTCACATGGTAGCAGAGCTTTTCTGAAAAACGGATCTCGTGAATTGACCACCATTGTTCGAAAGCGTCAGTGACTTCCACTTGAGAAATTCTTTAGAACTCCATCTGTAATCTTCAAAAACGAAAAATGGAAAACATTGGTTATGATGAAGAAACCGGTTTATACATGGAAACCGTGAATAACACAATAGAAGAGCAAGAAGTAATTCCCTCACTGACGCCAAGCCACAATATGGCGGACCATTTACTTAACTTATTTGCTACTCCGCAATTTATGACAATGTTGAAGGCAACTATCGACCAAAGTCTTGAACAATCGGCTGCAAGTACAAGCAGCACCAAAAACTCAGATGTGGCATCGGAGACAGAGAAAACGAAGCAGCTGCCGGCATTCTCGATACCAGCAATTGAAAGCAGCGACAAGTTGAGAGGCCAAGCAAATTTCAGAACGTGGAAGCAGAAACTAGAGAGAGATATGGTTGCATTAGGAAGGTTTGACTTCTTGAAACATCCATTGGGAGGTCCAAAATGCAAGTTTTCAATAGAAGAAAGAAAAATGTATGACGCACAGACCAGGCAGTACCTGGATGCTACCCTCCTAAATGGCCCTAAGCAGCTAGTGGTAAATGAAGAATCTGCTGCTGATGCGTTTTCCAAACTAGAGCAAATGTTTGGTAAGAACGATATTCAAAAGATGGTAGAACTCATTGATAACTTTGGAAAGGTAGTTCTACATCCACGAATGAATCCAATGGCGTTCGTTACTAGGTTTGAGTATAGTGTACAACAATTCAGAGAACTGGGAGTTCCTCTGGATGATAGAATAGTCGTGGCATACTTTTTGCACAAGGTTAGTAATGTGAAGCCCTTAATGCCATTCTATACCACAATAGTAACTCTACCAAGGAAACTAGGACTTACGAATTTGTTCGTAGTGCATTCCTAGATATTGCTCCTAGTATGAATAGTAACGAAAATGAAAATAGTAAGTACAGAGAGGATAATACCGTTGTTTGTTATGACTGTAATGATGATTTTGATTTGAGTTTTAGGTTTGAAGGTAATGATATTATTACAGTATGCTCAATATGTTTAGGCTCTCCTGAGCGGAGTGACAGTTATGATAATTCTATTTCAGTTATTTGTTCTCAATGTGGTGAAAGTAGTATTAATGATTGTGATGTTTGTACAGGAGATAGAGACGATAGGTTTGGAGAACCGTCCAGAAAGAGGGAGAGGTTGATATCCCCTTCTCAAACCAGAAATGAATATTCTAGTGTATCCTCTCCTTATTCAAGTAAACAACTTGAAAAAATTAAAAGATTGACTCCAGCAGAAAGAAAAGCCGCTCGATGTCATAAGTGTGGTCTTCTTTTCCATCGTGAAGCTGACTGCAAACATAGTGGCCGTGTGTGCTATGTTTGTTTTTAGACAGGACACGAGAAAAAGGACTGTAGGAAGTTGAAAACGTTGAGAACAAGTAAGTTTCAGTATGATTTAAACAAGTTTGTAAGTTCGCTAACTTTCCTTGTGGATTCTGGTGCTTCGCACCATGTTGTGAATACATGCAGTATTCTATTTCATTATAAAGTCTATAATGAACCAGTACCAGTTGAACTTGCTTCAAAGTCAGAGATAAAATTTTGCTTTGGGAGAGGGATCTCTGCCCATAGTAGTACAGTTTGGTAAAAGTTCACATGTTTTACAGTTGGCCAGTGTAATGTATGTACCTAGTTTGAAGGAGAATGTTTTAAGTGTTAGAACATTCAATTCTCAATTCAAAACAAGTGTTGTTCTGAATTCTAACAATGGATTTATTGTTTCTAAAAAATTGAGAAGGAAAATCAGTCTCCTTTATGTATCAGACGGGCTGTATCGATTAGCAGTACAAGTTTCTTGCGGAGATATTCAGGACTCTACGTCAGTTGAAGAAATTGTACCGAGATCAATAAGTAAAATACCTGCAAAATGTTTGAATACAGTAATAACAAATAAACGTCAGAAAACTCGTAGATTAAGAAAGAAGCTTACTCGTAACCAATTACAAAAATTAGTAGATGAAGGTTCAGTTTGGCATCGTAGAATGGGTCATATTTCCTCGTCTTATCTGGGTAAACTACCAAGTGTTGTCCAAGGAGTTAAAGAACTCTCGTATAATTTAACAACCGCTAGTTGTTCTGTTTGTTCAAAAGCAAAAATGAGTAAAAAGCCTTGTTTGAAAGAACGTGAACGTGCAATAAGACCATGTCAGATTGTACATGCTGATTTGTTATTTGTAAATCCACCAACTCAGTTCACTAAGAAAAAGTATATTTTAATACTTGTTGATGATTATTCACGGTATTCACAAATATTCTTAATGAAACAGAAATCAGAAACATTTAAACATTTACAGTCAGGCTTACAGTTTTTACAAAATATTTTTCCTGGACCTGGTCAATTTTGTAAATTTAGGTGTGATAATGGCACAGAGTTCACTAGTACAGTTTGTCAAACAGTGTTGAATGAATTTGGTATAGAGTTACAATTAGCGGAACCATTTCAACATGAGCATAACGGAACAGCAGAAAGATTCAATAGAACTTTACAAGAAAGAGCTAGAGCGTTGCTTTTTGATTCAGGTTTTCCAGTAAGTTTTTGGGGTTTTGCTTTCACAACAGCTAGTTATCTATATAATAGAACACCACATTGCTCAATTGATTTTCTGACTCCTTATGAGAAGTTATTTGGAAAGCAAGCTAACTTAGAGAATGTTAAGATATTTGGCTCACAAGCAGAAGTAAAAGTTGAAAGTATACCTAAAGGTAAAAAGTTACATCCACGTTCAAGTACAATGTATCTTGTAGGATATACAGATACAGGCTATATACTATACGACCCTTCATCAAAGAAGACTATCTCTTCATGTAATGTGCTGTTCAATGAAAAGTTAAATTACAAATCCTGTCCTGATAAAATTTCAGTTATTGATAATGAACTCATAGTAATATCAGAATCTAGTACGTCTCAGTTGTCTTCACAAACAGGTGCAAGTGATTTAGTTACATCTAGTCAAATTGCGAGTCAAGCAATTGTAGAACCAAATTTATTGGCAAATAATAACAGTTTGGATAATAATCAGGTAGTAGATAATATATCCAATACACAAAACAGTCTACCAAATAATGAGATAGAAATAGAAAATATTTCACAACTCAGTGACCCAAGGCATTAACGACGAGATATGTAGAAGTCCCAGATCTGAATAGTAATCAAATTCCAGAAATTAGTATCAATTCACTTATTGTAAGTCCATTTGGTTTTATTAATGATAGTTGGATTCAAAGTACAAGTAATGCACCACAAGATTATCATGAAGCCACCACTGGTTTGAATAGAAGTAAATGGATAACAGCCATTCAATCAGAACTATTGTCCATGAAACAGCACTCAGTTTGGGATATAGTAGACAGAGAACCGCATATGAAACCAATTCCATTGAAATGGGTATTCGCAGTAAAAGACGATGGAAGTTTTAAAGCTCGTTTAGTTGTAGTAGGCTGCAAAGATAAAGAAAACTATAGTTCTAGAAGAAACGGCGTCTCCAACGCCTGCTCTCTCTGTTGTCAAAGTAATATTCGCATTATCAGTTGCCAAAAATTGGCATATAGAACAACTTGATATTAAAACAGCTTTTCTATATGGTGATATTGATAGGTTGAAATATGTAGCAATTCCTGATGGTATAAGTATAGATAAAACTAAGTTTGTGTGTAAGTTGCGAAAAGCTTTGTATGGTTTAGCCATTGCACCAAAGTGCTGGTTTATAACCATTGATAAATTTCTTCACGATTGTGGCTTTGAAGCTAACTTACGAGAACCCTGCTTGTACTCTAAAAAGTACGAAGCTGAAATAGTTATAATATTAGTATATGTTGATGATTTGTTAGTAACTGGCAGTAAAATAGAACTTATCCAAGATACAGTGAAAGTATTGAAATCCCGTTTTCAAATAAAACAATTTGGATTCCCGACTAAGTTTCTAGGGTTGGAAGTCAGGAAGTCTGACAATCAGTTGTTTCTCCATCAAACACAGTACATCAACAGTATGTTGAAAGAGTTTCGAATGGAGAACAGTAATAAAGTTGATACTCCTTTAGTGCCTCAAGGTAAGCATAAAGCTCAAGAAAGTTCAGATGAGGCAAGTTTTCCGTATAAGAAAGCCATAGGCTCTCTGTTGTATTTGAGTCTATTCACTAGACCTGATATTTCGTTTGCAGTTAGTTATTTGTCACGTTTTCAGTCAAATCCGCAACAGTATCACTGGACATTGGTAAAAAGAGTATTCAGATATTTGAGAGGAACCTCTCAAATAGGTCTGAAATATTCACCTGGAACACCAACGTGTCTTGTTACTGTGATGCTGATTTTGCTGGAGACAAATCTAGTCAAAAATCAACAACTGGTTTTGTAATCTTTGCCTTTGGTAGTCCAGTGGTATGGTGCTCTAAGCTCCAGGCTACTATTGCACAAAGTTCGGCAGAGGCAGAATTCATTGCATTAACCCATGCAGTGAATGAAGTTTTGTTTATATCCCAGTTGCTTGAAGAAACATTAGACCTTGTTGTTTATCCTGTACCAGTGTATGAGGATAATGAAGCTGCTAGACAGAATTGTCTAACCAGTACTAGTAAGAGTAGATTGAAATATATTGAAAGAAAGTACCTTCTCATTCGTCAACATGTACGAGAGAAGAAGATTAATATAATTAAAATAAATACTAATGAACAGATAGCTGATATACTTACAAAACCTTTACTGTCATCAAAGTTTTGTAGTTTACGTGACCAATTAGTGACCAGTGACTATCTGATTCAAAGTTGATGAAATGTGCATGCACTTAAGTCTTGTGGCTGAAAAATATTAGTATTTGTTCAGTGAATGTTGTACGTATTTGTTGAAGTTTTATTGGAAGGGTCCTTGGTCCCTGGAAATATTATTTCGACAAATGCTAGTATCCTCCATTAGAAGGGTCTTCGGTCCCTGGTGATGGGAGATGCGCTGTAGTTAGGTATATGGTATACAAGCCGGGCACACTTGGCCATATAAAATAATCTTTTTTTGTTTGTTTGTTTAATTCTTTGAGCTATAATCAGTATCTACAATTATTGAATATACTCTTAGAATAATAGTTTGTATGTTTCACAATAGTGAAGACATATACAGTTGATTTGTTTAGTGTATTTCGCATTGATGAGTAACTTCAGTTCCGGTTCATCATATTGGGTTCTATAAATGAACAGTATGAATGGTCTGGATCTATGAGTTTCACATTAATGAGCCTTATACTATTTCTCTTGTTGAGTTCACACTAGTGGAACTGACATAGTGTTGAAGCATATTTGCTGGAAGGGTCCTCGGTCCCTGGAAGCAAATTAGCGGAAACAGTTAGTATTTGAGTGAAAATGCTCAAGCAATTTCTCTCAAGGAGTTTACTTTGCTGAAAGAATCTTAGATTCTGAAGCGAGTTTACTCATAGTAGTGGAGTATACATAGCTGAGATGATCTGAGTCGCTGGAAACAAGTTTACTCGAAGTGTTAGAGTATATCTTGGTGAAAGGTCTCTGGTCAGTCGAAGAATTATACTCAAAATAGTGCTGAAAGAATCTTAGATTCTGAAGCGAGTTTACTCATAGTAGTGGAGTATACATAGCTGAGATGATCTGAGTCGCTGGAAACAAGTTTACTCAAGTGTTAGAGTATATCTTGGTGGAAAGGTCTCTGGTCAGTCGAAGAATTATACTCAAAATAGTGCTGAAAGGATCATGAGTCCTGGAAGCGAGAATAGTCACATCTGAGTAATAAGGTGCTAGAAGGGTCTTCGGTCCCTGGATGCAAAATTACTCATTTGTAAGTAGTAAGCTTGGTTTCGCTTCGAGAAACCCTGTTCTTTTGGCTAGACAGTAACGAATACCAAGTAGGTCCACTGATTAATAGTTTAGGTTTAAGATTTAATATTAGGACATGTTACTTGTAAAACTATGTACTTCTATCCATTTATATATGTATTTATGTATATTACTCTAGTTTTAAGGCAAATAATCAGGTGGAACCCAAAGTTGACAGTATTTAGTATGTTTTTATAGTTGTTGCGTGCTTAGTTTGGGAGGGGGTGTTAACGTAAGTATTACAGAATACTTCGTTGATATGGCAACCTCAAAGCAGCACAACTCAGTTTCAGTACCTTCTGCGCAGAGGGAGCCATGGTATGTGATCTATGGTTTGTTAAGGTTATATAAAGTTCTGTGGTGGTGGTTAAGCCAGTTCTGTTTTAGACAAGAACAGATAAGGTTTTAAGCCATCATAGGACTTATATAATATTTATATATTATTATAACTCTGATTGCGAAATTGTATTTTCTCTTGTGATAAAGAAATTGTGAATAAACTGTATATTGTGAAGTTTTTTGTTGAGATCCTCACACTATTAAACTATTCGAGCGAATGATTTCAAATTTAAAAGTTTTGTCACCCTTTGCGGTTGCCATCTTCCATATTTCTGAAATTGAATAAATCAGATCCGGACTAGAAAAATCAGACTTTCTCTATTTCCGTGAATATTGGAACATCCTGTACGGGAACATTATGTTTTTTTCGTTATCGTGAGCACAAAGAATCAGTTCATACTGAAAATTTCAAATCTCTCTCTTCTTCCTTTTATGACTGAAAACGAATACTAATGTTCAGGTAAGAGTTCAGATCAAGAAATCAAATAAAAAAAATTGTTTTCACTCTAAAACGATAAACAGCAAATAAATTGGAAATATTCGATCTAAAAAACAAATTGAATGGAAAAATTTCAAGTTCAGGAATTGAAAAATTGGTATTCAATCATTTCAATACATTTTGAAGCAAGTTGATGAAGTTGTCCGTCAATTTGGGAAAATTTTCAAGGAAGGCAGTATTGAAGAGTGACAAAACTGTGAAATTCGAAGTAAATTCACAGATAAAATCAAGATTTATTGAACTATGAAATTTAACTCATAAGGTCATATTCCTAGATCATTCTGTATGACAGTGCCAAGCAGAGATTTTAATTTTTTTCATTAATTGATTCTTCATTGTTACTTAAATGAAAAAAAAACATAATGTGGGATAGGGTGATACACTATCAACAAAAATTGAGAATGTCTGAAATTTTTCTAGTCCGGATCTGATTTATTCAAATTCAAAAATATTGACAGATGGCAATCGTAGAAGGTGATAAAACTTCCAAATTTGAAATCATTCGGGCGAATAATTTTAGAGTTATTGAAGTTTGAAATTTCACTCATGAGATAATGTTTTTTGCTCACTTCTTGATCACCCTGTATGACCGTGCCAAGCACATATTGCGAATTTCCTCATTAATTGATTCTTTGCGGTTACGAAAATGAAAAAACATAATGTTCCTATATTCATGAAAATAGAAAAAGTCCGAAATTTTTCTAGTCCGGATATGAATTATTCAATTTCTAAAATATTGAAAGATGGCAATCGTAAAGGGTGACAAAACTCCCAAATTTGAAATAATTCGGTCTAATAATTCAAGAGTTATTGAACTTTGAAATTTCTTTTATGAGGTAATGTTTTTTGCTCTCTTCTTGATTACCCAGTATGACCGTGCCAAGCAGAGATTTTGAACTTTTATCAATAACTGGTTCTTTGTGGTTACGAAAATGTAATAAAAACATAATGTTGACATACAGAGTTTTCCAATATTCATAAAAATAGAAAAAGCCCAAAATTTGTCTAGTCCGGATCTGATTTATCAAATTCCTTTAATATTGAAAAATTGCGATCGTAAAGGGTGACAAAACTTCCGAATTTGAAATAATTCGATCGAATAGTTTGAAAGTTATTGAACTTTGAAATTTCAGCCTTAAGATGAATATCACCCTGTATATCCCAAACGAAGGCCATCAAACGATTAAAACCTCTTGTTGCGAGTCCTCCTTGATGTGCTTGATTCCCGGGACACCCTGTATATTTCGATATGGTACCTTATTAACCCCCCCCCCCCGCAACGACGGGGATGTCCTCAGATAAAATCCTGCTCTCTGATTTGCTCGCCGATGAACGCCGATTACATTCATAACGCCTTCCCGCCAAAAGTGCCTTCTATCGATTCTATGAACTGTTTTCGAGAAATCGAATTTTTCGATATTTCATATGTCCACCGCCCCCCCTCCTGGGGGTGCAAGTGGATGACGTGTATGTAGTTTTTTTCTGCTGTTGTTCCCAAATCTGCATACCAAATTCCGTATCGATTCTATGTACAGTTTTCGAGAAATCGAATGATTTTTCATATGTCCACTCCCCACCCCCTACGGGTGCAAGTGGATGACGTGTATGTGGTTTTTTTCTGCTGTTGTTCCCAAATCTCCACACCAAATTTCGTATCGATTCTATGTGCAGTTTTCGAGAAATCGAATTTTTCAGATTGATCTACGTCCCACCCCCTGTCCCCTCGAGGTATGAGTGCAAGTTGTGTATGCAATTTTTTTCAGTAGTTTCTCTTCAACATTCACACCAATTTGAAAACGATCCTTCGTACAGTTCTGTAGAAATTAATTTTTTACTACTGCTTCAACGCGAGCGTTCGTTTCTGTTTGCATAGATATCCGCCCTACCGTCCACTAGCGTGCGATGATTTCAAGGTCATCTTCGGCTGGGTCGTTCGGCTGTATTCACACTGGTTTCTAAATTCCGTGGTCGCACACTTCATTCATAAATAGCTCGATTGTCGCTTCTGTGGGGTTCTGTGATGTTATCTTGCTTCCTCCTGTTGCTCTCTTTATGTCTTCGCAATCTCTCGGAGTAGACACTGAGTTTTTGTTTCAGTGTGTCGATGCCCTGCTTAACTGTTGTGTTTTCTTCTTTATAGCTGGAGTGCTTGCGATTTCGATAAATAATCGATTCCACCAACGATTTCAGCTTGATTGTTCTGATCAAAGATATTCTACAACAAGATGGAGCAATCCTTTACTGGATGAACTGAATGTTTTGTTTCCATAATAAACACTGTTTGTTTACAAACAAAGTGTGTTGTCGTAAATAAAGTCAGTGGCGTGGATCTAAAAATTTGTAAAAAATAGCAATAAACCCTTTGAAGGTTATCGAAAATTGTAATCTTTGGTTATTATTTCATTGGATGCAGAACTAACGTTATTTTTTATAAAGTTTGTTAAACTTTCCGATGTTTTCATCTTATTTCTAAATCATTGTTATACGCAGAATTTTTATTGTGCGAGCATATTTTCGATCCGAAAAAAATTTAATGTGAAAAGAGATTTGAAATAGCATCTATGATTTTCAAATATTGCTGTTCTGGTTTTAATAATAACAAATACCTATACAATTGAATGTTATATCATTATAAATGATCTTATGAACAATCCTGTTATATCGAATATATCTATATTCGGTCACTTTTCAGTTAGGCTGCATATGTTCTGTGGGCTGCATGGTACATTACTACTATTTATACAAGACGATGCTGTATGTCTAAATTTAGATTCTAACACAGTTCGAAATCTTTTTCTGAGTTGAGTCCAGATTTTTATTGAGGACCACCATGTTATTACAGATGGAGCTCATTTGACTGCAAAGGTTTGAAATTTAAGGATACTACAACTGCATACTATATAAGTTAAATTGAATAACAAATTCATTGATCCAGTTCGACATGAAAATGTATTAAATAGGTCAGTGTTACATCAAGTGTGAAGTACGATCATATATAAGTTCTCATTAATGCTGTAATAGGTCTTACTTACCAACAAATTTTTCACCATCGTTTTGAAACCTCGTCTATCCATTGCCTGCACCTTTGAAGGCAAATGATAGTATGAATGTATAGTTTTGTTACACTATACATATATACGATAGATTATTGGAATTTGGTGAGTTTCGCAATGGAATGGAAGGGGCATCAGTATTTCTAGTGGAATAGATATAAAGGATGTATTTTGTATTTATAACTTCCATAAAAAATAACATGTAACATAAAATGAATGATTTTTACATTAATGATTTGAAGAAATACAATAGATAACTAAAATTTACTGATAATCGATTATTCAGAAATTTTTATACATCAATAATATAATAACTAAGAATCCATAACTACTACTTCTTTCGTCTTTGGTAATTGAATCCAAACAGAATCAAAAAAGAGTGTTTAATTCACCATGATAGTCCTGACAACGTTTAAACTTAAAACTAACAATTGCAGAGATAAAATAAAAACTTGTTGATTCTGATACAAAATCAGATGTGTGAGCATACTTCTAAGTCGATTCACCACTTGATGGCTCATTTTCCTTGTCACGTGGTGAATTCCTATAGTGATATATCTTTCCAATATTAGTTTTATCAAAGGCAATTCATGACTTTCTAGAAAATACATGTATAATTGTATACAGATAATACAATTATAAATCAACTTACTAATTAAATTTTCAGATCTTATAAGTACTCAAATATTAGGGTTATTAGAAATCATTTATCTTAATGTTTTTTTGCTTGTATGCATATCTTAATGACAAATTTGGAAGCCCAGAAATAAATTGCCATAAGTTTTTCTTTTCTGTAAGAATGAAAATGTTTCACAAATCTCCAATATTTTGAGCAAGTGATACATTCCCTTACATAATTATGGGCCCTAGGCGAGTGAACGTGTAATGCTAGGGCCAATGCTCATATAGAAGGTGTAAATTTCTGATTGTTTGTTCTCCCTATGAGTCTTTTTACCATAGGTATCTCTACTAGGACCTGGGGCCTATTGCACCAAACACTTTGCAACTTTTCACTTTGCACTTTTCACTTTTCAAATGAATTAAGTTGCATGAAACGCATTCATAATTGAAAAGTACAATGTGGAAAGTCAAGTGCAAAGTGAGAAACACTTCGCAGAAAGTAAATGTTGGGAGAAATCTTGTGCAATATAATTAATTTTCACTTTTGAAATTTGTCAGAATGCAAAGTGCAAAGTGAAAAGTTGCAAATTATTTTGGTGCAATAGGCCCCTGGTAATGATGCCTGAAATATTGAAAATAATTACATTCCACAAATATATGCAAAGCTGAATATTACTTACCTCTATATAATCTTGAGCATTCTCGGATACCTATAAGGTTCATTTTCCTCAAATTATTCAGTAGTCCTGAGATATCTGCAATTTTCTGTTGCAGTCTCCTGTTCTTCATCCTCAATACTTTCAGTGTCTTTTTCTGTTCTGCAGGTTTTCATTTAGCAAGGAAGAAGGTAAATTTTTCTTGTTTTGGGGTCCTGGATCATTCACCATTACATTACCAACAAAACATTATCTTTTTCTTGGTCTTGGTACAGTACTTTTAGCTTCAGAACTGAAATAAGGTTATCAAGGTTTTATATCAAGAATCAGAATATATTTGGCAATATTTCCCAAGTCTTAAAAAAATTAAGTAAAACTTAAGTAGTTGGATGTGCTACCCTAAATACTTCCGAGGATACCAAGCAGATTAGAGATGTGTAACACAGTGTTACACCGCGCAATTGCGCTAGCTCAGTTGACTGTGTTGAGTGTGTCAACTCACATTGTCCGAATCCATCAACTCATGGCGAACTCAACTCAATGAAGCGCTCAGCGCTAAGGTATCAGTGTTTGCCTAACGAATACGGTATCATAACTCGGCAAATACACTCAATACAGATTTCGAGTTGAAGTGGATCATTTAATTTCAACGAAAATGGTAATTGTCTAAGTCTATTGCTTTTAGCACTTTCAACTGCTCCATTATATTAAAGAATTAATGATATTGTGCACTCTATGAATTAATTATATTTGGACAAAACGGCATTTTCTCCAGAACTTTCAATAGCTTTTTCATTAAAAAATGGTTACCGGTGCACAGAATAAATAGCTTAATTGGCGTCTTGAGACATGGTCTGTTTTTCTTTTTTATAGGGCAACCTTGTTGTAGGTTCCAAAATTGTATAGTATGCTAAAATCTACCATAAAATACTAAAAAAGAAATTAACCAAAATTTCTTGGCCTGTAATATGCAAACGAGATCCAGGAATTACTCAGTATGATCTGGAGTGAGTCATATTTTGTGCGCCGTGCGTCAACACTGCCGAGTGCCGGATGCCCGCGGGTTATTGCTGCGCTATAGCGCAATTTTGAGTTAACTCAATGAGTTGACACAGGGAGCTGCGCCTGAGTCACTGTGTTGGCGCACAAGAATTCACTGAGTTACACATCTCTAAAGCAGATAAATCTGAAGCGGTTAATGTATTAAATAAATATGAATCAGTCAATGTAGCAGATAAATCTAAAGTAATCAGTGTAGCAGACAAATCAGTAGCTGTTGAAGTGCTGAATAGTTCAGAATCCTCAGTTTTGCGATTCCCTGACACTACCCAGCTTATTATTTTCTAACGGCTCCGGAGTCACAGGCCTTTCATATGGAGATATGCTACTGGAACTGAAATTAGAAATATTATATTTTTATATTCATATCATCCAAATCAAATTTGAATAAAACACCCTAATAATATCCAATAGACTTACCAATGAATCGATAACGAAATCCTTGACGGAATAGCTTCAGGTTTAAAAAATCATTTTCCTGTTTATATTAGGAAATCTTCATCAGAAAAATGGCCAGAGCAAACATATACCTCCTTCGATAATTTTGTATTTCCCAAATTTATTTGAATCATCCACAATTTCCGTCTGACATTATCACCAGATATTCTATTAAAAGAAAATACTGCTTTTGAAATAAGTTTACAATATGCCATTTTTCAGTTTCATACAACAAATAATTATTGTCCAACCTCGTTTTCACTACAAAAATCACTTCGTTAACTCAAAACAATGAGTTTGAACTTGTTCCACCTAAGCATCAGCTGTCAAAGAAGGCGGCCATGATGGAATTCATTCGTGCATCCAGGTCACGTGGTAGGAAGCCACCAATAGGAAGCTGCTGGAATGTGTTTTGATTTTGACGAAAATAATAAACATATTGCTATCTTATTTCGGCCACGTTTTCTCTCTCACTATGCTCTATCTTGTTGTGAAATATCTTTGGTTCTGATGCCATTTTCATATTGTATCAGCCATCCTATGTCCTTCCGACAGCGTTGAACTTTTCCTCCAGCCTTCTTTGCCAGTGAGGTAGGCGAGGTTGTGGACAGGGTTGAATTGTGTGCTATCTTGGTTTGGTCTTCATGCCCAGCACTTTCACTACAGTTGTTGAGGCACAATAAAGGATGAGATGGATTGTTTCCAGTTGTGTTGCCATTGAGAGGAACTTTGGTATGACATCAGTGTTCATTATCTTGAGAAAAACCGCTAGCTTTCTGGATGATCTAATCCTGGGAAGTGTTGGTCTGGAGAGTGGATTCGAAGAATTAACCTGAGATGGTATGTGTTCAGTCTGTGTCTCTTCATCCGTGAGGACATTTTCTTGGAGCGGTAATTGGAGTTCCGTTGTACTTCCTTCTCTTGTTGTTTCGCTGTTGAGATTTCTGTTTTCATAAGTTATGTGTTCTTCTCTAATTCAGTTTCCTTCGATGTTTATTTCCTTCACAACTTCATTTTTAATTTCCTGTAGCCTATCTCTCGAGTTAAGTTTGTTTCTGAGGATTACCCGATACTGATCAGCTATCCTCTGTTCAGTCACTTGTAGATCTAGAAAACATCGCTTGAACTCATTGAATAACCGTTGTCTGTATGCAGTTTGTTCTTGACCCATGTTTGTTATTTTAAGGTAGATGCGCATGATCGTTTCATTCATACAAAAAACCTTTACCAGCAAAATATGAACAGTTTGCGTGCTCATCGCTTTAAATTATCCAAGAAACCATTCAGATCATTGCCACGCCAGCAATACCTTCCCAACAGGTTGTTCAACGCATGGAACCAACTGCCATCGACGATTGTGGAGTCTCCAACTGTCAATGCATTCAAGAATAGACTGGATAGATAGCATCCTCATTGATTGTCGAGATTTCTTCTATAAATGAGCTTCTTTTTTTTTCTATATCAAATGTTCATTTCGATGTGGTTATATTATTATTTGTTTTGGGTTTTATAGGTTTAACCTCAAGCCTCATTCATTTTCAAATAAATAAATAAATACAACTTGTCCATTTCATGCGTCTTCCGGGTAACCCTGCTTGAGTAAACGCTGGTTGAAGATCCTGCGTAGCACTCACTGTAGGGGGTGACACTGCTGTTGTTTGTCTCCTTGGTTCTTCTTGTTAAGCTATAGTGTTTTGTATGACAGGGGCCCTGCCACTGACGTCCCGCATGCTGTCATGTCCAGCGCCAGCTACAGACATGCCCTGACGATCCTCAGGTAGCGACTCAATATTTCTTTCTATTCCTTAATTGTACTGTAATGTACCGAACTAGGGTAGGTTCGGCCAATCGCCTATACCGTAGAGGGATGGTGAAATAATACCCTATAGACTCATCAAAGGTGTTTAATAAATTTCACTGAATGACCGTAGTAACATGTAATCGGACTCTTCCCTAAACAATTGATACGTGTGTTTTTAAACAATCCAATTGTTAGTATTTATACTTAACAATAAACATAGTCGGCAATGGTTATACATTCAAAGATTACTCTACGTGATATTTCAATAATATTTGAGATGATACTTCTCACGTATGATAATTATACAGGCTGTGTGTACTGACACATACTACACCTTCCCCCTTTGAGAGAAAAAAAAATTTTGTTTTCTATGAAAATGTAAAAAAATTTTTTTTTTGACTTATCTATATCTTGAAATCTATACCTATACACCTATCACAGTTTTAGTTTATCTTAAATCTACAAAGTTTATAATATTATTTACCTAATCCAATATTTACAACAATCTCTTAAATTTAATCACTGAAAATAGTGTTTTACTCTATTTTTGTGCACTTCTTTGAGTTTGTTCTTGTCCGTTTTCACAATAATGTTCGGATTTCGCACTTCCACTATTTCATATGGACCGTTGAATAAAGGGTCAAGCTTATTGTCCATGTTTTTGTTATTTATAAGCACTTTATCCCCTACTTCGTAATGTTTTTCATTACATTTCTTGTCAAAATCTCTTTTCTTTTTAATTTTATCGGCACCAAGTTTTCTCTAGCATCTTTCCAAGCTGTTTGCAACCTATATTTGAGTTGAATTGGATAGTTGTCAAAATTGTAGATAGGATCTACTTGACTTTTCAAATTTTGTGGAAATCTACTAGGTTTTCCGAAAACTAATTCGTATGGAGTATAGCGAGTTGAAGAGTTCACGGTATTGTTATATGAAAAGCACCAATATGGAACCCAATTACTCCAGTTATTACTTTCCTTAGCTGTGTGCATTCGAAGGAAAGCTCCTAAGTGTTTATGCGAATTTTCAAGTGCACCTAGTGTTTCGTGGTGATAAGCTGTTGAATTGAATTGTTTAATTTTGAGTAAATCACACGATTCACTGAATATTCTTGATAAGAATTCTGTGCCTTGGTCTGTAACAACTTCAGACGGTATACCACACCTTAAAACAAAGTTTTCAATAAAAGATTTTGAAACTTCTTCTGCTTCTTTATTAGGAAGTGGATAGCACTCTACGAATTTGGTTAAGTCACATTGAATTGTGAGTATATATTTATTATTTTTCACATCAGTAGGTAGAGGACCTACAAGATCAAGAAAAATTTTCTGAAATGCAGACGAAGCTGTGGTAGTGATTGTCAAAGGTTCTTTCCTAGGTAAAGAATGTTTGTGACGTTGACAATCATCACACTTCTTTACAAATTTTTCAACATCAGATTTTAAACCGTTCCAAAAATACTCTCTTTTAATATTATTAAACATGCGTTGGATACCTGCATGTCCACCGGTAGGAAGCATGTGAAAATCGTTCAGAATAATTTGCCTTAGTTCTCTGTCTTCGATTCGCGTTACATCTCTTATTACGTTAATCTTTAACGATGTTCCTAGAATTTCCTTTTTGTAATTTGTCAACATATTCAAAAATTTTTCATTACTAGCTAGCTTTATGAGGTACAATTCTAATATATCATTTTCTGCGCATAATTCTTCCAGTTTCCTCAACGATGTACCTAAGTCGTACGCTGATCGGATGTCCTGGTTAATAAAAATGATTTGTGAATTCACATTATATAACAAATTTTTATTGTACTGCTCCGAACGTTGATTTTCCAAATTACGAAATTCTTTTCCTGAAATTGGCCTCAACTCGACACTTTTCGCTGGACGTTTTAAAACTTCGACTACAATAGGGTGATCAATCCTCTTATCGTCGGAGGTATTCGTCTCGTGTTGTTTAGAACCTATTTCATTTTTAGTTCGAGACCTCGTCATGACGCTAATGTTTTCAACTCCTACATTTGTCATTTCTTTGAGATCTTTTGAATCTATTTTGATACGCGATAATGCATCTGCTGTTACATTTTCTGAACCTTTCACGTAATGAACCGTGAAGTCATATTCTTCTAAAATCAAACGGAACTTGGTTAATCTACTTGATGGATTAGTCATATTGAACAAATAAATCAGTGGTCTGTGATCTGTTAAGATTTTAAATTTTCGTCCATACAAATAAGGTCTGAAATGTTTGACTGACCAAACTATTGCTAAAAGCTCTTTTTCAATTGTACAATAATTCTTTTCTGCTGGATTCAAACTTCGCGAAGCAAAAGCTATTGGATGGTCATTAGCATTCGATAAAACTGAACCTAACGCAAATCCACTAGCATCTGTTCTAAGAATAAATTCGTTATTCTCTGAAAAATCTGGATATTGCAGAATAGGTGCTGTCAGAAGGACTTGCCTTAAAGTTTGGAATGCATTCTCGCAATCTTTTGTCCATTGAAAAACTTTTCCTTTTCGTGACAAGTTGTTCAAAGGTTGAGCTATTGCAGCAAAATTCTTGATGAATTTTCTATAATAATTAGCCAATGCAACAAAACGTTTTACTTCTTCAGAACTCGTAGGTACAGGATATTTTGAAATAGCCTCAATTTTCTCTGGATCTGGCGAAATGCCCTTATCCGAAATAACATGACCTAGATACAACATTTCCTTCTTCAAGAATTCACATTTACTAGGATTTAATTTCAAATTAACTTCTCTCAGGCGTTGTAATACTTTCACAAGATTTTGATTATGATTTTGCAAAGAGTGTCCGAAGACTATCAAATCATCTAAGTAAATAAAACAAGAATCGTAGTTTAAACCTGACATAGCTATTGTCATGAGCCTTGAGAATGAGCTAGGGCTCGTTTTTAATCCCATTCCTAGTCTTTTCATTTGATATTGACCCCTTTCAGTTGTAAATGCTGTATATGGTCTGCTATCGGGATGTAATTCTAATTGGTAATATCCTTGCGCTAAATCTAGATGGGAAAAGTAGATTGCTCCCGACAAGGAATCTAGTATTTCAGCAATGTTTGGTAATGGAAATTTATCACCTTTAATTTGTTTGTTCAATAATCGGTAATCTAATACCACTCGAAACTTCTTGACTCCGTTTTGATCCGGTTTCTTTGGTACGATTAATAACGGTGAGGACCATTCAGATTTGGCCTCCTCTATTATTCCGTCTCGTAGCATTTTGTCTACTTGCTTATGAATTTCATTTTTCTGTGAATGTGGTAATCTATATGGTTTAACATAGACTGGTTGAGCTTCTGGTTTCAGTAAAATTTTTTGTCGGTATAAATTAGTAACCGTTAAATGATCACCATCTATGTGGAAAATATCTGCATACTTGGCACAAATTTTTTGTACGGAAGTTATTTCTTCCTTGTTCAAAGATTTCATGTTAATTGAATCTAATATTTCATCAACTCTTTGTACCGATATTTCATTTCTACCATAGTTTACAACATCGAATTTTGAAAGACTTTCAATTTTTGAAGAGAAATTTTTTAATCTTATTTCTCTATCGGTTACATTTAATAGTCTGATTGGAATTTTATGGTCTTCAGGTTTTGCGATTATTCCCGCGATAATAACTCCTTCACATATTTGTTCGTTCGAAATGACACATTCTTGTGTTTCTTCAGTATGACAACAATGAATTATTTCGCATCTCGGTGGTATAACGGTATAATGTTCAACTTTGGATTTCAGTGGTACAGTAGTTTCTCTATTTTTATTATTTAGTTTTAAAATGAAATTTTTGTAATCAATCACTGCTTTATGTTTTTTGAAAAAGTCTGATCCTAGAACACCTTGTATACTTGAATCAAAGGATTTTACAACTGAAAAATTATGAGCAAGACTAGTGTTTTTTATAATCATTGAAATTTTTGCGGAGCCCATAGAAGATGTGGATCCGGCTATACCTTTAATTTTAATTTTTTCTTTAGTATCTATTTTTTCTCCTTCAGCTAAATATTCTGGGAAAATACAACTTATACTCGCACCTGTATCGATTAAGAAATTTAATTCATGTCTGTCATACTTCACTGAAACATAATTTAGAGCGTTTATATTGTAATTAACATGACTGTTGGTCACGAAAAAACTTATCCGCTGCAGATTTTTCTTCTGTAGAAGAGTTTGTGCAATTTTCGGCTAAATACGATCTGTGCTGGGTCGAGTTCCCTTTGTTATTATTTTTAAAATAATTCGCGAACTGGCGCCCGCGACCTTGACCGTTTCTCTTTTGTGCTGAATTGCTGAAATGCTTGTTTGGATTCTCCTTACGACGGTCATTACCTCTATGAGACGATGCATTATTGAACTTTGTCTGACTATAATTTATACTGTTGAAATTACGATTAAAATTTTTCATTGCAAAGACTTTTTGAGTAGATGTTGAAGCTGACATTTTTACAAGTTCCTCTTCTTTAGCTGATGCTACAGCATCTTTGAGGTTATTAAAATTTCTTGCCTTTATTATAGTTCTAATTTCCGTATTTCGTAAACCATTCGAAAATGCGCCCAAAGCAATTTTTTCATTTACTTTGGCTAAAACAGGTAATGCTTCTGGTGCATTATCTGCTTGAGCGATAGTTAGATCTAGAGATAACTGTTCAATAAGTTTAGCAAAATCTTCTATTGTTTTATTCTCCTGTTTTAAACTATGGAGTTGAGTGGATAATGCTGCAGGTGACTTTTTGGTTATTAGGAATTTTTTCATATCTACCATCAAATCTTCAACTTTCTGATACTCTTTCTTCAATCTTAATTTAGCATTAGGCGTTAATTTAATTTTTAGAACATAATTAATAAGAGAATTTCTACCTTGCTCATCGAGCATATCTTTATATAATTCTATGGCATCAATTAGTTGCATCACAGATTCTTCTGTATTATTCATTGATGGCAACAGAGACGATGCTGTTCTCAGATCAAATTTTTCACTCTTGATTGATTTCTCGGTATATACTTTATCTTCGATTAATTTTGATCTTTCCTGAAGCAATTTTCTAGATTCTGAAAGTGAATTTTCTATGATGGTTTGGTAAGTGCTTAATGTTTCGAGAGAACTTGGTTCGGATTTGACATTTTTATTTAATTTATCAAATTTGTATTCTAACTTGACCAATTCATTTAGAAATTTATTTATTCTGTCGGCTCGCTCCCTACGTTCACGCGGTTCCTTTTTGATATTCTCAAGGAATTTTGAAGCGATAACACTTAACTCAGCATATAGTTCAATAATATCCATTGACAAGTATCCATTAGGGAAAAAAAATCTTACGGTTTTTCCTTGGTACTGCCCATTAAACCAAATCCTGGTGGCTTCTTCTGATCTCCAGCTGCACCTTCTTTTCAATTGCCTTCTTGATTTTCCAGTACAAAAACATGATGCGCCAATACATACTAGAATGAATGCTACCAGTCCTAGGATTTCTGGGATTGACAGGTTTGTTGCTTCTACAGATGAAGTGGCTGAACCATTCCCCGTTTGTGCAATGATAACCTCTTCCTGTTTGGATTGTCCAGATCCCATCTTGGCTAGAACTGCGTATCGTCAGAAGAAGAAGAACCACATACCATCACTGATGTAACCATTAAGACCTCTAACAGTATAGAACTGGCAGGATCGCCATGTAATGTACCCAACTAGGGTAGGTTCGGCCAATCGCCTATACCGTAGAGGGATGGTGAAATAATACCCTTTAGACTCATCAAAGGTGTTTAATCAATTTCACTGAATGACCGTAGTAACATGTAATCGGACTCTTCTCTAAACAATTGATACGTGTGTTTTTAAACAATCCAATTGTTAGTATTTATACTTAACAAATAAACATAGTCGGCAATGGTTATACATTCAAAGATTACTCTACGTGATATTTCAATAATATTTGAGATGATACTTCTCACGTATGATAATTATACAGGCTGTGTGTACTGACACATACTACAGTACCATGTACCATCATTATGGGTTGCATTTTATACCTACTGCTAGGTTTAGCTCGGGTACCTCGGGTTTGCTAAGCCCATACTCCAGAACTTACCATTCCAGAGCCCCTGAGGGCGTATTAATATTATTATTTTCATTATTATTCATTTACATTTGCTCGTTTCCATATGTTTCGTGGCTCTTTCGAATTAAAAAGAAGTTTTAAGCTCAAGTCTTCGTCGTTCAACAACCACAGGTAGAATTGATTCATTTTTATGGTAACTTTTCTTCTTCTTGATTTCGCGTTAGCTTGAAATAATTTTCTAAATCCATTTCCATTTATTATTTCTTTCATTTGAAATTAAGGGGATGAATTCCTGATATTCTCATTAAATACAGTTCACTTAAACAAAACAAGAGCAATATAATATGTGCTTTCTGATGGCGCTGGAGTAGCATTAGGCCATTGATATTTTCCGGATAGTGATCGATGTGTTTAAATTCATTTAGAACAACGTATCCAACAACTCAGCCAACGACACAATGAAAAAAAGACGAACTACAGAAAAATCTTCAGCTCAACATATGATCTCCGCTATTTAAACATACATGATTAGCGGTTTGTGATCTTGTAATATTTTTTATGTTATTCTTATGTTTCTGTTTTCTTATCTCTAAAGGTCTTGATATCTCCTGTATAAGATTGAATATTGTTAACACAATTTTTTGATTTTTGTGTTTCATTCATTCAAACCAGAACGAAACCAATGAATGAATCACAAAAATAAAAAAATTGTGTTTACAATATTCCCAGTATATGTGGAAAATCTTATACAGAAGAGACATCAAGACCTTCAGAGATAAGAAAACGGGAACATGAGAACAACATCTAAAATAGAGACATAACAAGATTTCAAATCGCTGATCATGTATGTTCAAATAGCGGAGATCATAATATGATAAACTGGAATAACACAAATATCCTAATGGCGGAGCCTGATAATTGAAGAATGAAAATTAAAGAATCCACATGTATTTTGTCATATGAAGTAGATAATTTGGCCAATTGTTTTGTTGGAATAGATCGTATTTGGATTGATTCATTGAAGAAAGAAATGACATCAGGAAATTTCAAAATTAAATAAATCCACATCTCTATGTGTTGGCAACTGTCTAAAGAAGGTGTCTGATATAAGTACCAAAACGTTACATTATCCTTTTCATTTATTTATTTTTTCCGTTTTACTGTTGGGCAAACATTTTTTCAAAAACAATTTGCTCCTGACAAATTAGTGCAATAATTTTTGTAGGAGCACCTCGTCTTAATTGAATTTTTTAATTATTTCTGTTTCAAAGACTGAAAGTGAAAACATAAAAATAATTTTTAAATGTATTTTTCATGTTGAATTATTCGACAATATTAGTTAAAATGAAAACAGAACGTTGGAGTCTCTTATAGAATCAATATTGAGATCGCCACACAGCATAATATCGGCTCCGGGCTCCTACAGGATTTCTAAAAGATCACCTTATTCATCACAAAACAAACTACTATTAGTGTAAACAATTCAAAATAATTACCCTTTCAGTAGAATTCCTATAAGTATGTAATTTCACAATCCTCGAATTCTCTCTCAATACAGAAAGCATTTAAATTCAAGCATTTCGTTTTTATAGTATTTCTACACCAAATGCCAACTTCACCTCTTTTTATATTAGATGTACAAAAGTGTTTATGAACTTTCAGAAATTCGGAAGAAATAAAATCAGCTTTAGGGTATGTGAGAAATTGACAATTAAATCATAGCAATTCACTACAGAACAGTTTTTGTTTTTCTTAATGTTTTCTCTCGAGATTCAATCCTCCTCTGGAAAAATCTTGTTATATACACACCTTTTGGCCATAGCATTGGATCCATTGCTTTTTCGAAGTCTTTAAAATTTATGGTAACCTTAAAGAATGTAAAGTGTTCGGGATATTTTGATGTCAGCTCTTCACATTCTGCTTCACTAAACTCGCTTCGGAGAATCTGTTTCAAGTCTTTCGCCCTTGTACCAGGTTGTAATCTTGATACATACAGAAACGCCTTTTTGGGATTTACCAGCATTTTGAAAAATTCAAGTTCTGTTTACTCAATACCAAGTACTTGGTTGAATTCCATTTCAGATTTCTGCATATGAATGCACACGGCCGATTTTTTAGATTCGCTTGTTTTAAGCAATCTGGATGCATGTTTGCTTAACATTTTACGCACTTCACAAAGTCTACTACTTTTCGGTTACAATGATCGCAAATAAGAACTTTAAAATTATTAGTTTGCATCTGTCTCCTACAAAACCTTAATCAATTTAAATTTCATTAAATAGAATATGAAACAACAGATTACAAATGGAAATATCGCCAAGAATTAAACAAGTAAGGTTTACAGAAACATCGTCCGTGTAGCCACAACTGTCGTGTTTACATTGTCCAAGCTCGAAACAGCTGCTTGCAGTTATTTGTTTATTAGATGATCAGTTTCATTATGGTTGAAACCAATTACCGTGATCGTTTCCGCATATTGAGATACAGGTGGAAGATTTTAAAATATCAGTCAAACCGTTTGTCTAATGATGAATGGGTAAGCTTCGTGTCTTTAACTTTCAAGATTTTTGTTTATGGAGATTGGAGAGAGTATTTGTTGGAGTTTGTCTGAAATGGTGCAGGCGTTATACAATTTTCGCTAATTAAGTGCTCGATTGTTGATTTATGACTCAAGAAAGAGTACTCAAAACATTTATAGTTTTCGATTTACAGCGGCGAGTCGAAAGATAGGAAAAGCAGTTTGCTGATTCTCAATGGATACACTCTCCTGTAGTTTCATGAAAGGCATTATCAGCTCCGGAATATAGGTTTAATTTTTGTTGAATTTATCGACTGATATTATTTTCTGGTTCACTGAAACTTATTCACACACTTCAATAATTTTCGCGAAACCTCTCTTCATTCCACACTGCATAAATAGATTGCAACAACTGATCTTGAACGTTTCAGCATCTTAGACTACACTTTGACACCTTCGAATGAAAAAGAGTTGAACCTCGTGTTTTTATCTTCCAAATTCGTGCATTATAGAGGTTGTTTTCGGGGTGGCTTTAGTCTGATCCATATGTATTGGAAGGGAAGTAACTTCACAAGACAAACGGTACTCTTCGTGTGGAATCTTTACTATTGAACTTTACATGTTTCGAGCTTTACACGCTCATCTTCAGGAGTTAGATGAGCGTGTAAAGCTCGAAACATGTAGAGTTCAATAGTAAAGATTTCATACGAAGAGTAGTTTGTCTTGTGAAGTCACTTCCCCTCCAATGAATATGGAATTTCAAGACATTAGGACATTTGCTAATAATTTAGTCTGATCCGTTTTTGCTAACGAGCAAAATGATTCGCACTAAAGGTAGTGCCAAATCGTTTGCTCACGCTCCTAGAGCACCTCAAGTGATTCAGATTTCCCTTTAATCTGAAGAGAGCCAAAAGCTTCAAACAGCTGTCTGCAGATTATCAGAATACCATAATATTTTCATAGATTCTTCATACGATGTGCCTGACTAGCCCCGGATAATGAACTTAATATTTGTTGGATTCAACGAACATCATTCACTTGCATGTTATGTATCATAAGCAATTGCCTTGAAACTTTTTTTCATTTCACGTTTCATTGATTCGTTGAAACCTTAATGGTTACAACATCGGAGACCAATAGTTCAAACCTACAAAAAAGCAGTAATTTTGTTCTTCTGACGAATTATTATAGATCGTCCTAACATTATGATTTAAATCTAGCTGATTCATTGTCAAATAGATTTCAACTTTTTGATTATTTGTTTCGGCAGAACTACATTACGAAATTGAATATTTCTTAAGAGCTGTATCAGTTTCAACGATCTCGTTACAGCTCAGGACTTTTAATCTAATACTTCTTCGAAGAATTTTCCAGTGGCGTTCCAAAAGATGAATTTCACTCTCACAGCTCCTTCAAAATAAGATTCATTATTGCATTCAATTAGTTGTTCACATCTGCTTAAATTCGTGATTATTTTGCAGGATCCTGACATAATAAGAGATGTACTCGTGAAGGATTTCAACTGTTTCTCAGACAGAGGTGTCTTCATGGATAAAAATGATACTTTGACCGGTCAATTATGGAAACTTCCAACACATAAGTGGAAACCTCTGAGAACAAAAATGTCCAGTTGCTTCACAATTGGAAAACTGAAAATGATGTTCCCCAATCTTCTGAACGCTGGAGCCGAAATGGAAAGTTATCTTGAAAATTCATCCGACAGAAAATCATTCGATGTGAGTATTCCATCTGAATTATTTCCTTGGAAAGCTGTTGTTTGTTTTGTTGTAAAAATTGAAACTTATAGTGATAATTAGAGAATATTTTAATTTCGGGGTCCCGTAGACATCGACCAGATTATCAAATCCTAACAAATTCACTCCCATAATATTTCCTAATGAAATTCCTTATTGAAATGAATATGCACTTCCATACTGTTGTTTTGAGGGGACTGTGGTGACAACGAAATTCTAGGTATTTGAATCTGGTTTGTCATCCCATGACTCACGAGAAAGCTATCTGCAAATTGTAACCATGATTCATGGACCTCAAAATTCACAATACAGGTAAGGGTTGAGATTAGCCCTAGATAACGGGACATTCGTAAAATTTACGATGGTCAATGTTTATCGTGATTTTTCGTTTGCTTCCGGATACCGCAACGGGTGAAACTCTCAGTACCTTCCTATTTAGTTGCTAGCTTGGCTCTAGTGTACAAAAAATCGCATTATTTTCAGTTGAATTGCAGATTTTAGTCCAGTAGTCGTCAATTTTACGATAGTCCCGTATTTACGTTAGTTAGTTTTCGCGCGAGTTTTTCCGGTTTTAATAAGAATTCGAAATTTTTTATTATATTTTGGTTTTTCATTTCTCAATGTAAAATTTTCAACACTTTTCGTGAGTTTTCCTCGAAAGATTTTCTGAAAAATGAATGTTTTGTCGACCGTCGTAAAATTCACGATAGTCCCGCAATGACGTGTGTTGAAACAAGTCCCGTTATCTAGGGTTAGAAACCCTTAACGCGCAGGTCCATGAAACATGGAGGCCGGTAGACAGTCAACGATAGAATGCTTATTATTCTCTCTCTTAGTCTCTTAATAAATATACAGTTTTAATGTCGTTGAATATTTCAAATGTTCCCGTAATAGTAACCATTCCCAAATTGGTGAAACCAACGTGATCCGCGAGTGATAAGGGAGGTTTACAATTACGAGACATTTATTCGGAAACTACGCGAATTTTATAGTAAAGATGGCATCTGAATCTCACGACGAAATAGCGAACGTGAAATAACCGGTGATCACATCGATGCAGTGCGGGACACAAAAATTCCACAATTCTGGCCTACTAAAATAATCCTGTGGTTCAAACTGTTAGAAGCCCAATTCACTTCAGCTCGTGTCACAAACGACGAAACAAAGTTCAATTTAACCATCGCGAACCTCGGCGAGGTATTGGTTGAACAAGTGGAAGACATTATCATACATCCCCCTGAGATCAACCGGTACGAGTGTTTAAAACAAGAACTAATAAGGAGACTTACCGAATCGGATAGTTCGCGTGTGAAAAAGCTACACTGAGAGAAATATTCATTTATATCTAATAAATTTTATTTATACTTAACAAATAACTGTTTCAAATATGGACTAACTTCCTGTATTAATATTCAACATATGATTTCTTACAGGCATTTTTTTAATGCTAACAAACGATTATTTTTCATTAAAAGAATATTATTTACTGGGTATACTTATACAGGTTTGGAAATTCACATCTGAAATATCGATATACAATGCATCAGACAGAGAATTTTCCCTCCAGTTGCACAGAAATAATCTAGACAATCATTCTGTAACACACTGAATTCAGTTGTCTTGCTTCATTATTCTAGTCTCGTCTCTCTCTTATCGTTCAGAGGAGCGTAATTTTTAGTATGGTAGGCAACAGTAAATACTTGAATCGAGTATTACGGGCAGCCTGACAAATTAAAATTCTATACGTGCAGTGCGGGTTCCCTACCATACTGCGAAGAGAGAGACAAGACTTGATTTTTTGCAGTGAGACAGTTGAATTCATTCAGTTATCGCACTGATTATCTCGCCATTCATCTGTGCAACTGAGGGAAAAATTCTCGTCTGATGCATGTATATCGTATGTGTTCGGGATGTGAATTTCCAAATCGGTATATTCTCCTAGTGAATAAAAATTTCATAATATTCAAAAAACTTTTTGTAATTGTGATCATATATTTGTTATAACTAAAGCAGCAGTATCATTATTTTAAATAAGTCATTTCGTTATTTAACTCATTAATTTTTAATACCTAGAGTCAATTTTTATATATAAAATTGACATTTTAAATGATGCCATATAATTGTTAACTCATTGCTATTTAATTATTGATTATTAAGATGCATAATATGAAATAAATGACCAATAAATAAAAAAACAATTGCTCCCATATATTTATTTAAGAACTCAACATTATACACAATACATGTTTGGTATATAACAAAAAAATATTATTTATTCTGTTTTGTGAACATTCATTGCAAACAGGTCATTAGATAAAGTGTTAATAAAAAATGCAAAAAACACCAGCTATCAGTATGGACAATATATAATAAATATCACATATTTATTTACCTTTCTGATTTATTTTCATTTTGTTCTATTTGTTCATTCAAATTTTGTAATTTTTTAAATGAAAAATAATCTCTTTCCAACTCGCGAAATTAATTCATTCAGTGCATCAGTCTTGCTCTCCAACAATTCAGGCAATACTTTGAGAGTGACGCCATCATCTGAAAACTCGTTCATCTTATTGATGAAGAATTATCTTCCAATCAAAAAACTTAGTTTTGAGTCAAGAAATTTCAGTGAATATCAAATAGTTTCTTTGTTATTAATAAATTTTAAAGTCAATATACTATTGAAGACGCTTTTCAGAACTTTCCAATATCGATAATAATATACATATTATTATTATCTAGTCCTATAGTAAACATGATTGTGAATCAAATCAAAATAGCTATATCCCAGAGGGACCGAGGTCTTCTGGAAATACTGAAGTCTAATGTACCTACATATCACAAACCTCTGAATCTCTCCACATATTCACCCATTTCCATAAGTAAATTCTCCATCACTGTAAAAATACACTGTTTGTTTCACCGAAACACGACGCTATAGATATTACATTAAAAGCGTTAATCTTTAATATCATATCTATAATGTATCACTTAGGTACTCAACATTTGAAACAGTCAGTCGCAGATCGCCACGCCGAGAAATAAACCGCGAAATGCAACGCATGCGCCAAACCAAGCCACAGCACCACAACAGATAACAGAATAATCTACCACTAGACACTTTTTTCTTGTATTAGCCAGGCGCCCTGGAGCCAGACTGTCAGATGACACAGTTGGCCGACGTCATGCGTCATGTTGAACGAACTCATTCGAACCCACCCCACCACTGCCCGAATTCGTTGATTATAAACTAATTTTGAATAACAATGAAGGAATATTTGGAAAAAAAATCAAATATGTTATGGTTTAAATAATAAATTTTCGAATATTTCCAAGGAAAATGTATTTTTCATTGTTAGAATGAATTTATTGACAATCAAATGAATATATTGACTACTAAGAAATTTGTTCTACTAGATTAAACGTTGCTATAGAGAACCATTTTTTACATTTAGCATGTATTTTTCGACAGCTTTATTTACTGTGAAGAAGAAAACTTTTTTCAATAAACAAATCTGCCGCTAACAAATCAATATTATTCATTTTGGCTATTATTTCTCTCAGTGTAATCGAGAATGAGGAAATGGGCGACCGCAAGCCCTCTCAATTTTTTAGAGACCTAAAAAAACCTCGCAACAGCGACAAATCCGACGATTTCATACTGACGCTGTGGAAAAATCGTTACCGTCGGAAATTCAACGTGTTTTGGCCGTCTCTACCGAAACGAACATGGCGGCTATAGTCGAAATGGCGGACCGTATATCCGAAATACGCGAAGAACCCCTACGTATCGCGCACATGTCCAGTGATCCCGGAAACGGTAGTGAACTAAGTGAAGTGCGGGAAGAACTAAAACAGTTACGTTCGCGTTTTGATGCTCTTTCGCTCGATAGGCAACGATCATTTTCGCGAAAACGTGGAAGAAGTTCAAGCCGTGGTCGGTACCGGAACCACCGGAATGGTATCGTCGATCATCATGTCGAGCGGTCGAGGTATTTGTTGCTCGCAATGTTCAAATAAGATAAATCGATATGACGATTCAATTAATTGTTCTACTTGTGACAGTAGTTTTCATATTAAGTGTGTGTTTGAGATGCCCATTGAAGAATTTAACAAAATTCGAGAAGATGGAGGTATAGTTAAGTGGACCTGTGATAGATGTTCACCCAAAATACTTGACAAAAGTATGATAAATACATCTCGATCTGTTGAAATTCCAGTTACTAAGGAAGATCTCCTAGCTCTAAAAAAGGAAATTGTAAGTGAAATTACTTTATATTTCACTAATATGAATCTTTGAAAAACATTTAACAGCACAAAGTAAACAAATTGAAATCCTATCAAATGAAATATGTGCCATTAATGATAAGAAAAACGTTATCAAGACAACAGCTGATATGAATATCTCCGGAATTCCACCTGTTCGGATTTCCCTCCCTGACTCAGATAAATCCATTACACCAATTCGTTCAGCTGTTTCGTGCAATTCCGAATCGGGAAATACTGAAATGGAAATTGTTGCAACAAATGACCAACAGAAAAGTGACCTTGCTACTAACATGAGTCATCCGAACGGACCATCGTTGCATCAAAGCAAAGACATAAATCAAGAAACATAACTAATCGCGATAATCTGGAAGTAGTGTTAGCTACAGGTAATAAAACTTTCTCAGCAGTCTCAGCTCATGAGGAGGGGTTTACAGTTGTTGAAAATAGAAGGAAAAGACGTCGAAATAACAATTCTATACTGGGAACATGCAAAAACACTGAAATTACAATAAAATCTGCTCCCAAATTCAAATATTTGCATGTTTGTGAACTTCATCCTGACATGTAGGAGAGAACTGTTGTACATATCTGAAGAATAATGGCATAGTCGATGTTAAATGCTAAAATGAAGTCAAATAGACCAGACGAATGTTCTTCGTTCAAGCTGATGGTACCCGAACATCTTTTTGCTGCTTTGAAAAACCCTGAAATTTGGCCAGAGGGAGTGCAATTAAATAATTTTTATTTCGTCTAACAAAGAGCAAGATCAACGAATGAAGAAGAGAATATACACTAGTTCATCAGAATGTCCAGTCCATTGGAAATTGCCTTAACCAACTAGATGTGTTTGTAAATAAACTTGATGTGACCTTTCTCACCATCACAGAACATTGGAAAAGTAAGGATGAACTTCTTCTTTACAAATTTTCAAATTTCAATTTAGTTTCTTCATTTTCTCGGGAGAGTGGTAAACACGGAGGATGCGCCATTTACTGTAAAAGTGGGATTGTTTGCAGAGAGCGAAATGATTTTGACTGTTCGATTCCATTTGTGTTTGAATGTTCGGCAGTTGAGTGTTTCATTGATTGTAAAAAGGTTATCATCATTTGTGTTTATCGTCCATGCTCTGCCGCTACATCGTGTATAGAAACCTTTTTTGAAAAATGCATAACATTCTTGTAAAGCTCACTGAGGAGTCTTGTTATTTTATAATTTCTGGAGATTTCAACATTGATATTTTATTGACTAATACTACTTCAGAAAAATTTGTATCACTTGTTGATGGATTTAATGCAAATTTCATGATTAAGGAACCAACTAGAATAACACCCTTTTCCTCCTCATGCATAGATAATATATTACTAATATAGATGATGAAGCATCAGTCGATGTTGTTGATGAACATATTTCTGATCATACAGCACAAATATTTTCCTTTGCGGCCTCCAAGAGAACCAATAAAAAGAAAAAAATTCGCTTGATGAATGAATATACCATTGAAACTTTTTAATCTCATTGTCCGAAGTGGACTGGAGTATTTTTCGTCTGACTTTTGTTCCAGTATTGACTCCTTGTGGGGTATTTCACGAAACTTTCAAACGCATATTTGATAGTTCATTCAAACATATTCTTGTTGATGATCGTTCGAAGATAAGAATTTCCATAACACCTGAAGTTCAAGAACTCCGAAACTGCTTAGATGCCTTATTTGTCATGTCAAGGCAAGATCCCGGTCACGTCGGATCGTATAGGAGAGTAAAATTTCTGTATGATAAAGCATTGCAGAAAATGAACCAGAATCATTTCAGAAAGTTAATTTCCACCAGGTATAACTTGCACTGGCTTAATTGAAACTCGAATTAAGTGGACTGTATATTAGAAAACTGACATTGAAATTGGAACAGACGCTACAGAACTTGTACGAATAATGGCCGTATCTGCGTAACGTCCGATCTTGTCAGATCTTGAAGCTCGAATTCTATCTCCGCTGCGTCGCTGCATCGGTCGTTCTCGTCCCTCGCGCAGAGGCTAGGTTCAACTTCTTTCTAGTCACTGCTCCCTCTGGTGGCGGACAATATAGTTCGCTGAGTGCGTTACCATATACCGCCGGCCTTGAAATTAGTGATTTCAACAAGTTATAGCTAACAAACATGATAAACAAGCATATGAAAGAACAATAAACAATTCATAACATTAGCAGGTAAGTCATATATCAAGTTCAATTGTCAGCAACTTCACCTTGAGTTGGTAAAGGACATAATTTATTTACAGGTCGTTTGAGCACGCTGCCGTCACTTAACCGCACTGACACGACTCGAATAACACCATCGGTGCCCGGAAAACACTCCACAACTCGAGCCATCTTCCATACAAGCGGTGGTAAGTTGTCCTCCTTGATGATGACTAAACTGTCAGGTTTCAATAGATTTGCATGATGGCTCTTCCATTTCAATCTTGTCTGCAGATTCCCCAGATACTCTAGGCTCCATCTTTTCCAGAATGATTGAACCATTCGTTGACGACTTTGATACAACTTGAGACGATTCTCTGGGATGCAAGTATAGTCTCTTCAGGTAAGGAAGTCAAAGTTCTTCCTATCAAGAAGTGTGCAGGAGTGAGGGGAAGGTTATCCTCTGGATTAGGATGCATGGGATACAGAGGTCTCGAATTTAAAATAGCCTCAATTTGACATAGAATTGTGGAAAAATCTTCAAAATGTAATTTAGTATTACCTATTACTCTTTTTAGATGAAATTTTAGAATTTTGATATTAGATTCCCATAAACCTCCGAAGTTGGGAGCGCGCGGTGGGATAAATTTCCAAACAATCTTCTTATTTTCAAAATGTTCTTTTAAGAAATCATCATTTGTTTCGAAGAACTTCTTGAGTTCATTATTAGCACCTACAAACTGTGTACCGTTATCCGAAAAAATAACTGATGGTGTACCTCTCCTGGCTATAAATCTTTTGAAACACTTCAAAAAAGCATGACAACTCAAACTTGTGATCAGTTCTAGATGTATAGCCTTGGTCACCATGCAGATGAAAATACAAACCCAAGACTTGGTCAAGCATGGTTTGCGGGTTTTACGATCCTTCAAAATAAATGGACCAGCATAGTCACAACCTGTGTTGCAAAAAGGAAACGACTGACTTGTTCGTTCGCTTGGTAAGTTTCCTTCTATATACTCAATAGTTGTAGGCTTGTTTTTGAAACAAACGATGCAAGTGTGAACTATTTTTCGCGCAAGATTTCTTCCATTCAGTATCCAAAATCGCTCTCTCACTGAATAGAGAAGTTGTTGAGCACCACAATGATTTAATCTTATATGTTAATGTTTCATTATTAGAACACTAAGGGCATGATTTTTTGGTAATAAAATGGGATGTTTTTTGTCATAAGGAAGCGGTGTATTTGATAATCGACCGCCCACTCGAATAATATACGATGAATCCAAGAAGGGATTCAAATTGAGTATAGTGCTGAATTTCTTAATTTTACCCTTTGCGATCAAGTCATCATATTCCTTAAGAAATGCAGAATGTTGAGCCAATCGCACGAGAGCAACAAGAGCATACTCTAATTCAACTGAGGTTAAAGTAACGCTTCGAATAGATTTTTGATCTGCTAAGACACGTTTGAATCTCGAGCAATACGCGGTTACTCTCAGTAATCTTGTGTAAGTTGAGAATTTTTCAAAAATACCAATATCATTTTCTGAATGTTAACTGCATGTACGTTTGTTTTCATTTCAGGCAATGTGTTCAAGGGTAACTAGATTTTTATTAATCGGCCATTGTGAATGATTTTGTCTCAACCAAACTGGGCCTTGAAACCAAAGTTCACTATTGACAAGCTCATTCACAGTTGAACCTCTGGAGATAATATCCGCAGGGTTTTCTTTGGTATTCACATGATACCAATCCTTCGGGTTAGACAAATGTTGAATTGTGGCTACGCGGTTAGCTACAAACGATTTCCATTTATCGGTCGAACCGTTTATCAATGATAAGTGACCAAGGAGTCAGTTTTTGAACTCTATTCTCAACGATTGTCTTTATTTTACTCGCCAGTTCGATTCCAAGCAAAGCAGCGCATAATTCTAACCGTGTCAATGTAAGTTTCTTAATAGGTGCAACCTTACTCTTTGCACATAACAAGTAGCATTCGACTTTGTTTTCAAATTGCCTTCTTATATATAGGCAAGCCCCGTAACCTTGTTCTGAGCTGTCAGCAAACATGTGAAGCTCATAAACTTCTGACTGATGAATGATACATGCCTAGGAATTCGGAAATTTTGCAATTGCTGCAAATCTTGTATAAAATTCAACCAAGTTTTCCTGAGATTCACAGAAACCACTTGGTCCCAGTTAATTTTTTCTTTCCAAAGTAATTGCATTATGAACTTAGCTCTGATTATAATAGGAGAAACCAGTCCCATAGGATCAAACAGCTGACTAATAGAAGATAAAAATAGACCGCTTAGTAACCGGTTTAGAAATATCAAATGTTCCAACATTGTACTCAATAGTATCCAGAGACGCGTTCCATGACACCCCCAATGTCTTCGAACTCTCATTGTCACTCAATTTTACACTAGATGTTTCATTCTCATGAAATTTAAACTTACTAATCAAGGAATGGTTGTTAGTTAGCCATTTTCTCAAAATGAAACCAGATTCATGCAAAACTCTCGATACTTCAACTTGCAATTCTATAAGTTTTTCTTCATCATCTTCGCCCTCCAGATAGTCGTCAATAAAAAAACTTTCGGAAATGGAACGACTAACCGTGGGTTTGAAATAGCATTGTCATTTGCAAGTTCCTTAAGAACTCTTACCGCTAAGAATGGTGATGACGCGTTCCCATAGGTAACTGTCAGTAACTCAAAACATTGTAACCTTTTCTTTCTGAAAATCGCCAAAATATTCTCTGATACCTTGTGTGATCAGGGTGTATCCAGATTTGCATGAACATCTTCGCAATGTCGGCACTCATTACGAATGAATGCATTCTAAATCGCAGTAAAATTTCGATCAATTCGCTCTGAATTGTCGGGCCTACTCCTTGCGCATCATTCAATGATATATTGCTGTCGGTTTTTGCCGAAAAATCAAACACAACGCGACATGGTGTAGTAGTTGAGTTCTTGAAAATCGCATGATGGGGACGTAATACACTGTGCCATCATCCGCCAAATCGTCGATATCGCCTTCAACTGGCTTCAGATGACCCAATGTCAAATATTCTTGCATGAATTTATTATAGTGTTCCCTCAAATGTTGATTCTGTTTCAAACGTTTTTCTAAACCCTCGAATCTTTTAGAGCCATTTGCTTTGATTTACCCAATTTCTTAATGTTCTCTTTAAAAGGAATTTCGACCCTAAATCTGCCATCCCTTTGACGAGAATAGCTTTCAACGAAATGTTTTTCGCAAAATTCATTTTTGATAGCCGGTTCCAAAGATTCATCAATTTGCCAAAATTTTCTTAAATTGTCATTAAGAACTCTGTCTTCATCGACCCTTGAATAATACATATAGGTAACTACTTGTATCGCGATTTGGTTTACAGGTAGGTAACTTCCATTCACCTCCTATAACCCAACCAAATTTTGTATTTTGTAAAACCAAACCATTATTTAATTTCATTCGTTCCATTATCAGGATATCATAGAAAATTCCCACGCCACATAAAATATCTATCTCTTCACTTTCATAAAACTTATCATCCGACAACACTACTTCCTGGGGTATTTCGAATAAATTAGGTTTTAAATGACAACTCGGTATAGAATCAGTTATTTTTGGTAAAACCAAACAAGAAATTTCAGTCGAGTAATTATTTATTCTAGAATATAGTCGTAAATTCACCTTATGACTTGAACGTGAAACAGAATTTTTTCCGATTCCAGTTATGAAATAATTGACCGGAATTTTCCTTAAACCTACTTGTTCGCAAGATTTTCGGTGATAAAGTTGCTCTGAGAGCCAGCGTCTAGTAACATTCGCGCGGTTCTGTCTACCATTTATTTCAACCTTCGCCGTCGACAGAATTGACATTGTGCCGCCGGCCATAGCAGCATTGGACGAAATATTCAAACAATTTGCGAGATCTGTAGTTTCAACTGCCCTATGAAGTATGACAGAGTCGCCAGATGCGACGTTGTTTGTGTCGTTGTAGACCGTAGCGTTTGCTGTAACCGATGCTCCTAGCTCACCCCTATCAGAGCGTTCGGAATTCGAACGGGTGTGTAACAGAGTATTGTGAAATCTATGACAAACTTTGCAGGTAGATCTTTTGCACTCTTTCAAAGAATGTTTTCCAAAACAATTGACACAACGATTCATTTTTTGAATTTCGTTCATTCTTTCGTGTACATTAAGCTTAGAAATTTATCGCATTTGAAGATAGAATGACTGCCGTTGCACAGGTAGCAAGCAAAACCATTTGCTACAAATGCATTAACTCTTTTTATCTTACTTGTGTCGTTTTTATATGTATTTTCAAAATGTTTAGCAGATTTGGAGTATTTTTCTAATATATCACATTTTTCTTTCAGGAATCAGGAACTGATCTCTTTCAACGTGGGAAGTTCACCTTGAATTTTGAGGTTTTCCCAGTCTCTACGAGTTCTACTATCGAATTTTGAAACAAGCAAATACACCATGAATGTGTTCCAATGTTCCGTGGGCTGACCTAGACCCTTTAAGGAACGTAAAGTGCTTATGAATGAATCGTGCAGTTTTCTTAACTCGGTAGAATTTTCTTTTTGAATCGGACTCGCATGTAATAAAATGTTGATATACCTTTCAACAATCAGTTTTTTATTTTCATATCTTTCCTTTAACAAATTGAATGCAATCTTGTAATTGTCCTTGGTAATAATATGGGATGCCTCGCCCTTTAGACATGACTTTAAATAATAAAACTTTTGAACGTCGTCAAAAGATCTGTTATTTTCTATTAAAGAATTGAAGATATCTCGAAATTCCAGCCAATTTTCTACTGAACCTGAAAATTGGGGTAACACAAGTGCTGGCAATTTAGCCAATTGTTTATCCGAATATGCTGATGATATACTTTCATCATTGCTTTGAATTCTAGTATTACCGACATTGTTGACATTCTCATTGGTGTCTTCTTCGAATTGTATTATTATGGATTTGACAAATGAAAGTAACTCAAAGTAATTGTTCTCGAGAAGTTCGCGCTCATCTTGTTCGCGTGAAATAGCTTCAACATCCTGTGCTTCGTCTACTTGTAAATGATATTCAATTAGGTCTTGATATTTTGAAAACTCGCAATATGTGTTTTCTAGCATGCTTAACCTCGCCTTGAGCTGTTCAACTATTTTGACATCGAGATTATCCAATTGAATTTTATCAATGAAATTTTGAAATCTTGTTAGAGCTCCCTTGCTCAAACCTCGCTTGAAACGTAATTCATTAATAGACGTCATTTTCACAATGACTAAGAATAGAAGTACCTAACAGGCAATAATCGAAATGAATAAGCGATGAATAGAACGGAAATAATTCGTAATAGGCAATATTAATTTACGTGAGGCAATTAATTCAGATAAATTCGTAAAAAGGCTTAGATTGGAAAGGACTCACTCTGTACTTTCTCGAAAGGGCGTTGTGACTTGACTTGGATGACTGCAGGAATGGAGTCGTGACTTGACTTGGATGATTGCAGGAATGGCGTCGTGACTTGACTTGATAGATCGTCGGCTTATTGAATCCGGTAGAAGTTCCAATTTTCTGGATCGTCGGCTTATGAATCCGTAGAGACCTAATTTCTGGATCGTCCGGCTTATAGAATCCGGTAGAAGGACCAATTTCTGGATCGCGGTATAGAATCGTGTTGGCAATTTATGGTATAACTTGCACTGGCTTAATTGAAACTCGAATTAAGTGGACTGTATATTAGAAAACTGACATTGAAATTGGAACAGACGCTACAGAACTTGTACGAATAATGGCCGTATCTGCGTAACGTCCGATCTTGTCAGATCTTGAAGCTCGAATTCTATTTCCGCTGCGTCGCTGCATCGGTCGTTCTCGTCCCTCGCGCAGAGGCTAGGTTCCACTTCTTTCTAGTCACTGCTCCCTCTGGTGGCGGACAATATAGTTCGCTGAGTGCGTTACCACCACCAGTAAGAACAGATCTGAAACATCTTGGAATATACTGAACAAGTTGACTGGGAAAGATGTAGTGAATAAGAATATTTTCAGCAATGTTAGAGAACCTGAGGTTCTTGCAAACAATTTCAATAAGTACTTCGCTAATGTAGCTTCAACATCGGGTTCCGGATCGAAAACCACTAGCTCTTCGGTGGTTTTTCGAAATGACAAATCCTTTTATTATTTTTCTGTCTCTGAGAGTGAGTTGATAAATGTGGTCGCAAAAATGAAGAATAAGAACTCCTGTGGCTTCGATGATATACCCATATCTATAAAAAAAAAATCTATTCACATAATAGCGAAACCTCTCATGCAAATCATCAATCGAGCTTTCACTGAAGGTACGTTTCCTTCGGCCCTCAAAGTAGCTGTAATCAAACCCCTCTTTAAAAAGGGTGACCCTGATGATATTGGCAACTACCGTCCAATCAGTCTGCTCACTTCTTTCTCAAAAATTTTTGAAAAGATCTTGGTGGACAGATTAATAAACTTTTTTCGGAAATTTGGGATCTTCTCAAGAAACCAACATGGTTATCTTCGGGGCAAAAGCACTGCCACTGCTCTTTTCGAGTTGACTTTCGGCATTGTTGAGGCGCTTGAACAAGGGGAGGTACCTATTGGACTTTTTATGGATCTATCTAAAGCCTTTGACAGTGTGAACCATGAAAAGCTTCTGGAAAAATTGTATTCATATGGCATTCGTGACTCTCAACTCGAATTAATACGCAGCTATCTAAAAAATAGAACACAAAGAGTTTCTGTTAACACTGGCGACAGCATCCATTTGTCTGATGATGAGATAGTGAATGCTGGGGTACCTCAGGGTAGTATTCTGGGTCCTCTTCTTTTTGTCTTGTATGTGAATGATCTGCCCGAAGCATTGTTATTTCCCATCTTGGAAATGATAAAAAATGCTGTTGTTTGTTGATGATGCAAATGCCCTAGTGCGTAATAAAGACTTGAAATCGAACATCGAACAGACCCAGACAGTTTTCGATTTAATGAGTAACTGGTGTAATCAAAATGAGCTTTCATTGAATGTCAACAAAACCGAATGTGTTATATTCAGAACTTCCCAATCTAAAGAAAATTTCCAGCAACTATTGACTTTAACAACAAACAGTCAGTACATCACTATCAACGAAGTTTCTGGGAATTCATGTTGACTGTTCTCTGAACTGGTATCTACATATAGGTGAGCTGGGTAAAAGGCTCAATCGTGTTTTGTTCATGATTAGAGTATTGTTTCGGCGAGTGGATAATGCGCTTTTGAGATCTGTGTATTTTGCCAATTTCGAATCTCTGATGAGATATGGAGTTGTTATTTGCGGCGGTAGTTCTGATGCCAGTAAAATATTCATACTCCAAAAATAGCTGTGAGATCTATGCTGGGTCTTAAATTCCGGGAATCCTGTAGAGGCAGATTCAGACAAAATAAAATACTCACGTTTTTTGGTGTATACATCTTAGAATGCGTTATTTTCTTAAAGAAAAATCCACAATATTTCGACG
Source organism: Propylea japonica (assembly GCA_013421045.1). Lineage (NCBI taxonomy): Eukaryota > Metazoa > Arthropoda > Insecta > Coleoptera > Coccinellidae > Propylea > Propylea japonica. Next base: position 5,275,171 of record CM024246.1, on the reverse strand, counting down.
AATTACGCAATAGAAATAGTACACGGCAGATGAATGTTTTTCACTATACTATACATGGTCTCACATTAACGGAAAAAAACACACAGTATATGTGCATAAAACTTCATAATAAAATACCTAAATCTATCCTGAATATAATTAATTATAAGCAATTCAAACGTAAACTCACTGATTTAATCATTGAAATTGAACCTTATTCTATTTCAAAATTTCTAAATTATTCTTTTGAAAGTTCCTGGTTGTAATCTGTATTTTTTCTCCATGTGTATTTGACGGTTTCTCATTTCCTTGTAAGCAATGATTCTGAGAATAAAGTTTTGTTTATTGTTTATTGTTCAGTATAGCCTCTGTTTTTATCATCACAAGTTTAAAAATAAGGCTCGAAAATGTAACCCTCCATGCAACTGGCAGCAGGGAAAAAGAAAGTCGTCCGTAAACGCGGCTAACGATGACTTCGAAAATATCTTTTTTGATCGACACTGGGGCAGACTTATGTGTTCACCCGCGTAATCGTTTAAGGGGACCGATGCAAAGACAATCGTATGAACTTTCTGCGGCAAACGGCACACGCATCAGTACTTACGGCACTATCGCGCTAAAACTGGATCTTTCGCTCCGACGAAGTTTTGGGTGGAAGTTTGTAGTGGCGGACGTACACACTCCAATTATCGGTATCGACTTCCTAGTGGATTATGGACTTTTGGTGGATCCGAGAAATAGGCGATTGATTGACCCAAATATAAACATTTCAACAACAGGTCAATCAGCCAAAACGGAGGTTTCGTCCGTTTTAAAGTGGCAAGTGGTGAATCAGTGTATCATAGACTATTAGATAAAATACCCTGAACACACATCGAGACCTTGCTCAGAATTTACATGGTAAGAAGGTTTTCTCCAAGATCGATCTAGTGAGAGCGTATCATCAAATTCCTGTCGCAGAAGAAGACATCGAAAAAACTGTGATCATTACCCCATTCGGTCTTTTCGAGGCTGTCAACACAATGTTTGGGTTACGTAATGCTGCGCAAACGTGTCAAAGATTCGTCGACGAAATAATTCGTGGTTTAGATTTTGTTCATGCCTATATTGATGATTTTCTTATTGCTTCAGAAACGATACGCAACATTACGAGCACCTAAACATTTTGTTTGAACGTTTAAATCAGTACGGCGTTGTAATCAATCCGGCGAAATGTGTTTTTGGAGTAAACGAAATAACTTTCCTCGGATATACTGTCAACTCACAAGGCATAAAACCTCTAGCGGAGCGCGCGGACGCAATTAAAAACTTTCCCAAACCAGAAAATTTCAAAAAACTCCGTAGATTTTTAGGAATGGTAAATTTTTATCGCCGTTTCATTTCAAACGCTGCTGAAATTTTGCAACCACTTACCGACCTTTTGAGAGGTAATATAAAAAGAAACGCGCATATATGCTGGAACGACGAAGCACTTAACGCTTTAGACATTGTTAAGCAAGCACTAGTGGAAGCAACTATGTTAGCGCATCCTATACCTGGCGCACCAATTAGTATTATGGTAGACGCCTCCGATTTCGCGATAGGAGCTGCTCTGCAACAGTCCACTAACAATTCATGGCAACCACTAGCTTTTTACACCAAATCTTTTTCTCCAGCTCAGCTTAAATAAAGCGCATATGACAGAGAACTTCTGGCAATGTACTCCGCTGTAAAACGTTTCAGGTACGCCGTGGAAGGTCGGAACTTCACAATATTCACGGATCACAAACCACTTACATACGCTTTCAACCAAAACCTGGATAAATGCTCACCTCGACAATTTCGGCAACTCGACTACATTGGCCAATTCACCACAGATATACGATATATTAAAGGCCAAGATAACAGTGTAGCCGACGCATTATCTCGCGTCGAACAAATTTCCCAGGTAGTTGACCATCGTACTCTAGCAGTAGCACAAGAAACCGACGAGGAATTACGAAAAATCCTCGCCTTTTTGTCAACCTGGATCGCGCGTTTCGGTATTCCACTCCGAATAACTTCTGATCAAGGCCGACAGTTCGAATCGTGTTCATTTAGGGAATTATGTAAGCTGCTAGGTACAAAGCACATACATACAACAGCTTACCATCCGCAAGCCAACGGTATGGTCGAACGTTTTCATCGTCAACTTAAAGCTGCAATAAAGTGCCACGCCTCGGATAATTGGGTGGCAACAGTACCACTTGTTCTACTAGGAATTCGATCATGCGTAAAAGAAGACATCTGTGCAACTTCCTCGGAAATGATTTAATGATTTTTCGCAACTTCGAACCAAACAGCAAATTCGGAATTCGTGCAGAAGTTAAAAATGCGGTTAAATGATGTAAAGCCAAAGACGGTTATTCGGCACGGTTATAAGCCAACTTTCATTTTCAAAGATTTATCTGTAGCAACGCACGTTTTCGTTCGACGAGATGCGGTACGTACGCCCTTGCAATCTCCATATGACGGACCATATGAAGTCGTTCAACGCCACGATAAATACTTTGTAGTGAAAATAGGAAATAACAAAACTACTATTTCATTAGACAGATTAAAGCCAGCATTCATTTTATCGGATGACATCAATCTCGAAAGAGAGCATAACTTTCAACCCGAAATTGTAGCCGACCAAACTTCACAACCAAGTGAAGGCAAAGGTAATCGCGAAAATTTTTCTACACGCTCGGGTAGAAGAGTACGATTCCCGGATAGATTACAAGTCGGACATAACTAGAGTTATAACGATATATGTATGTATATATATGTATATATTTTTTTTTATCCTTGTCCACTCTCTACAACATTTGTATATTAATACTTAGTTTATACCGATTCACATCCAATTTGTATAGTTTGTTCTGTTCATATATTTCAATGATGTAATGCCCAAGTTTTTTTTTATTATTATCATCTCCCAAACGTTATCACTGGTAAGGGGGTATGTGGTGACAACGAAATTCTAGGTATTTGAATCTGGTTTGTCATCCCATGACTCACGAGAAAGCTATCTGCAAATTGTAACCATGATTCATGGACCTCAAAATTCACAATACAGGTAAGGGTTGAGATTAGAAACCCTTAACGCGCAGGTCCATGAAGCATGGAGGCAGGTAGACAGTCAACGATAGTATGCTCATTATTCAGTAAGATACCGTCGCAGCAACAACTGGTGAGTAAGCCCCATTTCGCACCAAGCCAGTCCAGTCCAGTCGAGTCAAGTCACTTCAGGATTGGAACTATTAACTTCGTTTAAAATCGTTCAAACAAATGGAATGTGAAATCTAGTTTCATACTAGGGCCTAGTATGAAACTAGATTTCACATTCCACGATTTTAAACGAAGTTAATAGTTCCAATCCTGAAGTGACTTGACTCGACTGGACTGGACTGGCTTGGTGCGAAATGGGGCTAACGTACATTGTAATCGTCTCTTAAATAAATATACTTACAGTTTTAATGTCGTTGAATATTTTAAATGTTCCCGTAATAGTAACCATTCCCAAAGGACAAACATTTTTAAACTTCTTTGCTACACTGTTACATGGGACGGAACAAAAGATTGGACTGAAATAAAAAAATACGATATATTTTCACAATACAATATCTATATTACTTGTGGTACCTCAGAGTGGTAATGATAATAAAGTTATATTTCCAATTGAATGTATATTCCCTGATATTACAGGCAAACATGAGTTCCGACGATGTCCTTCCCGTAGTGCCGTGTGGTGTACCTAACATTATGCATCAATGTGAATTTCTGTAATTCATTCTGCAAATCCATTCCATTTGAATAAGCAATCTGAAGACGTTTTAGGATTGAATTATTCATATTTTCTACCTCTCCATTAGCTTGTGGCCAATACGGAGGAATTTGTACCGAAGGGATATTGTTTTCGTTGCAAATGTCTTGAATTCTTGGCTTACAAATTGACGGCCATTATATGCTCGGATAGATTTCGGAAAACCCAGTCTTGAAAACATTTCTGTTAAATATTTTATTATAATGCCGGAAGTAGTTTGTTTCAGGAATTTTAATGCCTGATACCTGGAGTAATAATCTATGACTACGAAAACCATCTCTTGATTGTGTAATGGTCCCATGAGATCGACAGCCAAATACTGCCAGGGGCCTTCTGGGAATCTGTGTCTAGTCATTAACGGAGGTTTGTTCGGTTGTGCATCCGACAAACAATCCCTGCATTGCTTAACAAATCTCTCCGTTTCTCTGTCAATTCCTGGCTACCATACTTTGGCTCGCAGTCTTCGTTTCATCACAGTCTTTCCGGGATGACCTTCATGTGCCAGTTCGAGGTTCCGTTGTCGTAAGACCTGCGGAATAACAATTTTATTCCCACGTAGAATCGTTGGTCCTAACGTTGTTAATTCCCAACGAAACGGGAAAAAGATATTCTTTTCTGTTGCTTCCCAAGAATTTGAATTAATTTTCTCTACGGCTGCTTTTATTTCACTATCCTTCTTATATTATTACTAGCAATTACTATGTCAGAAATGCTCATGGCTTTTGGTATGCTTCTTTCTATGATCGTAAATACATGTCCACCACTGTCTTGGTCGAAAGATCATTCTTTTGCTATATGACACAACCTGGATACTGAATCTGCTATATTCGATTCGCCCGATTGATATACAGGGTGTTTCATTGGGAAAGGGAAATACTTCACAGGTGCATAGGTGGCACCAAGACGGTTCTCGAGATACCCCGTTTATTGGGTCTCACTGTCTTCGTAGCCGAGATACAGATTATGAATTTTGCCCGTTTCTTCCTGAGGCCGTACCAGACGAACAACCCGGTTTATTTTCTTCATATTTGGCAAATATGTTCCTAATTGAGAGCCCAAACATATCATGCAATAACCGCCTCGAAAATCCAGGTCCGGGTTAACAAAAAATTATGAATCGTTTGAATATTCGAAACAACACCCTGTACATCGGAATTTTGAAAATCTGTTTTAATATTCGAAAAAACCACTAAAAACTAAACTGAGACGTATAGGTACTTCAAATTTTCGCGCAGAAAGTTTTACTGCACAAATTTTCAAGGTAAAAGTGAAGTTTTTAGGAACTTAGATACCCGAAAGTGGTTTGAAGTGACTTCGTTGCGCAAAAAAGAATTATAAGGTTGATTTTCAATTTGACACCAGGTTCGTCGTGCAAACCCATATTTGTATTAAATAAAATATTACCATTGCCATGTATTTACATTTTGAAATGTCTTGTGTATGCTAAAGAGAATGTATCAAAGTGGGAAACTGTCTCAAGTCGTCATGATTATGGAACCAGAAATTCTCATATTCTTCTTGTGCCAAAACATAGAACACATAAATTTGAATGTTCTCCATTATATCAGAGTATAAAATTATACAATCATTTACCATCCCCTGTGAAATCTCTGAATATGAATCAATTTAAAAAGGTAATCAAAAGTATGCTGACATCGAAATGCTTTTACTCGGTGGCAGAGTATTTTTCAGATTCCTTAGAATTGGATACTTAGCATTATGTTAACTGCAATTGTATTGTAATTTTTCTTTGACCTATCCTATACTTTTGTTAGTGTCTTACAGGATCAATAAAGTATGTTATGTTATGTTATGTTATAATGTCGGTGCAGACACCTCTTCTTGACACAAATCTTGTTAAGCATTTGAGAAATGACTCCGTGGAGAGATCTTCAGACAGTTCGATATGTGCTGCCTTTGTGACAAAGCAAACAAAAATGCATAAATAGCATTTGATAATTTTTCTATTTTTCGTTTTTTTTTCGTTTTTCGCAAAATCAACGCCTGTTGATGCAAATGGGCGTTGTGGTTTGAGAGACGTGAATAGGGAATATCTCCCATTTGATATTTACTTTCTATTGGTTTTGTTCTGAAGCAAATTACTGTTGATTGGCCAAAATTTAGCTCTGACGGCTGAAAGAGTGGCTTGAGCACCCGCGTGAAGATGCCTTAGATGTTCATGTTTTATTATTGATTCAGTGTAATTACTGTGAAGAGGTAAAAGAATTGGGTGCTTTTGATTGTAAGAGAGGTTGGAATGTTTGAGTCTACCTCCTACTCTGATCAAACCATTTTCATCCATGAATGGATTCAAAGATATGATTTTACTGTTTCGAGGTATCTGTTTAGATTTTTGTAGCGATGAAAACTCTGAAGGAAATGCTTTCTGTTGAACTAATTTAAAAATAGTCTGGAGGGAATTATCAACTTCAGCCGTTGTCAATTCACCTGTAAAACGATTTTCGGGGATTGAGATTCTTGAATTGGTTGCAAATCTTTGGCAAAAGGCCATAACTCTGTGGAGTTTCGTGAGGGATGAGAAGCGATCGATGATACTAATGTCTTGAGTTTCTGTCATGATGAGCGTAATATCAGTTTTCTTGATTTCAGGAATTTCTGATTGGGGTAAAATGTTAGCCTTGGGCCAGAATGATTTTTCTTGGGACAGCCAAACAGGACCGTTCCACCACAATCTGCATTCTGATAATTCCTTTGGATTAATGCCTCGTGATATGATATCCGCAGGGTTTGATTCTGAAGGAACGTGACCCCACTGATTCTTACTCGAAAATTGTTGAATTTCAGTTACTCGATTTGCCTCAAACGTTTTGAGTCGACGTGGTTCAGTATTTATCCATGCTAATGCAATAGTGGAATCACTCCAATAATAAATGTTATCAATTTCATTAGAAATGGCTTGTAAAACCTTTTGAGAAAGTTGAATGCCCAAAAGAGCCGCGCAGAGTTCGAGCCTGGGTAAAGATATAATCTTCAGAGGTGCCACGCGAGATTTTGAACAAACTGAATGAATATGAATTTGATTGAATTGATCAATAGATCGAAGATAATAACACGTTCCGTAGGCTTTTTCTGACGCATCTGCGAAACAGTGTAGTTCAATGGACACAGGATTTGAACAGATTATGTGTCTTGAAACGTTTATTGAATCTAAACAAAGTATTTGACTAGAGAACTAGATCCATGCAGAATGAAGATTGACTGAAGACTTTCGTCCCAATGTAGCCCCAGTTGCCAAAGCTTCTGAATGATGATTTTGGCCTTGATTGTGCAAGGTCCTATGAGACCTAAAGGGTCAAAAATTTGAGCCACCGCTGACAGTATTGTACGTTTAGTTACATTGGATGATTGACTATAGGATACAGTGTACTTGAAGATATCATCAGCAGAGTTCCATATCAAACCAGCGTTTTAGTTGTTTGTCATCGGTAATGAAAGTTTGTGTTGATTCAGATTTAGCTTGGGTGATATGTTCTAAAATTTCGCTATTATTTGAAACGAATTTTCTGAGATTGAAACCAGCGGAGCTTAAGATATGCACTAGTTCTGATAAAACTTGCTTACCATCTTCAATGCAATTAAAGCAGGTTAGCATAAAAACTGGATATCATGACTTCACTAGCTTTGGGAAATTTTGATTCATTCTCTTTGGCAACTTGTAATAAAGCTCTAATAGCAAGAAATGATGCGCTAGCAGTTCCGTACGTGACTGTGTTTAATTGAAAATGGTTGACTGATTGAGATGGGTCAGAACGCCATAATATCCGTTGTAAGTCACGCTGATCAGATCGTATTTTTGATTCGCCAAGCTGGTTTATGTTTTCTTTGTAGGCAAACTGACAACAAATATGCCTGTTTCATCGAGTGTTGTAGTATCTACAGAATGTTTTTCACATTCTGCTTCCTCTGGGGATATTGAATTTTCGCTGGCTGTTCTTCAATTTTCCAAAAGCGCTATAGCAAGTCATGAATATTGTTATTTTGTAATGTTACATTGCAAATTGATTCTGAATTGATTTCATGTGTTATGGTTAGAGGCCCGAAAATATCCAACCCAGTTCTGTTTTTTGTAAAATTGCATGATGACCCAGTAGATTTATGCGTCCAATAGAAATTAGATCCCAAAAAATAAAAGCTCCAATGAGTAAATCAATTGAACCAGTCTCATTGAACCTTTCATCCGCCAAAACCACGTTGGGTGGAATTTTGAGATTGTCCATGTTGACTGAAATAGCGGGTAAATCCTTTGTAATTTTATTGGATATCAAAAAGGTACATCTTTTAGAATATAAGAGTTGTTTTTTGACTTTAAAGTAGCCCATGTTTTATGAAGTACGGATGTTATGTTCGAACCGAACCTTCAACTGAATGTGTAACGTTTGATGTAGGAAGTTGTAAGATTTTGTATAATTTTTCAGTGATGAAATTTGATTGAGAACAGTTATCGAGAATAGCTCGACATTCATGAGAATTACCGTATTTATCAAAAATAAGTACGATTGCTGTAGGCAGCATAACATGAATCACTATGTGTATATTCCGCAGAGCAAGCAGTGAGAGTTGATTGTGAAATATTAGAAACAGATTGTAAATTACTAGTTTCGTTATTTTGAGAAGGTGCTAAGTTGTGTTCAGTAGAAGATTTTTCTCTTTCTAAATGTAATAAAGTTTTGTGTCTTAATGAACATTTTTTGCAAGAGTGTTGATTTTTGCAATCTCTTGCTGAGTGTCCCTTACGTAGGCAGTTGTTACATGCGTTGAGTTTTCTGACCTCCTTTATACGCTGTGGTACACCGAGCTTCAGAAAACTTGCACATGTGAATATGAAATGATCTTTTTTACAAAATATGCATATCGGATCTGTGGTAGCGACATGCGCAACACTTGAATCGAAGTAGTTTCTTTTTGTAAAAGGCTTTGTTGAATTGAAAACTTTTTTGTTTGGGTGTAACCTTCTAGTAATTGACATCGTTGATTGAGAAATGAAGTAAATTCTTTGAATGTAGGAAAATCTGATTTGATGTTTAATGCGTGTTCTTCCCATTCACGCTTAGTTGTTGAATTTAATTTGGAAGAAATTAAATGAATGATTATGGTGTCCCATTTGTCCACAGGTAATCCTAAGGACTCAAGACTTCTGAGATGTTGATTGACAGTATCAATAATGCTTCTGAGTAGAATGAGAGATTCTTTTTGAATGTTTTGAATATCAGAATTGCATTTAAATGTGTTTGAATGATGACTCTTTTGTTTTCGTAACGCTCGCAGAGGAGATCCCACGCTTTGTCGTAATTTGCTTCAGATACTTCCAAAGCTGTCAGAACATTTGCAGCTTCACCTTTAATACATGATTTCAAATACCAAATTTTTGAATTTTATTGATTGATAATTGGCAATTATGAATCATTGCTTTGAACGTTTCGGAGAATTGGAGCCATTTTTCATATGCTCCATGAAATTCAGGTAAATTTAATTTTGGCAATTTTGCATTTGTAGTGCGAATTGTTGAATCATTGGAACTGTCTTGAAAACTGTGAGCGTTAGAAGAGGAGCCTACATCAACAGGTGAAAACTGTTTTATCAACCTCTTTGCTTGGCCGATGGTTTTGAAATAAAAATTTTCAAGATTCGTTCTCTCTGTAAGATGAATTTCCATTGTTGTTTTTGTATCAATGATCTCAAGTAGTTCAGTTGAAATGTCATCTAATTGATTCCAAAGCGGTTCAATTTTTTCTATACGTGTATTTAATTCTTCTAAACTGCTATCATCCGTTACAGTTGGTATGAAGTTGGAAAGTCGTGTGATTTGTCCTTGAATGTTACCGCGTTTGAAACGTAAAGTTCGGATCTGTTCATCAGACATTTTGACAAATGAGAGCGTATAATATATAGCAATAAGCAATTCAGAATGAAGCAAGGAAAGCAGAAAAGAAAAAGGAAAGGCTTACTTGATATTTCCAATTGGATCAGCTGATCTGGAGACACTGTTGATTGATTCGAAGGACCTGAGTTGTTCGATTTGCTTGATTTGATGTAGCTTGGTTCACATGCGGCTCGAAGGGACCATGTTCGATCTCGTGAGATTTTTCACTAATCTACTTGATGTTCTTCGATGGTGATGATGAATAAAACACTCGCTGGGTGATTTTAAAATGATTTAATTTGTATAATGCTGATTCACTTTGAAAATAAATGTATGATTGTACTACGTACGTTATGAGAATTGAGTAATGAATAAAATGTTCATGTGTACGTGAAGGGATGCTTTGCTCGAATGGCCGAACCAGAGCCAACGCCCAACAGCTGCAGTACCGCAGGGACAAGCTCCCCTCGTGCCATTAGTAAGAGGGTGCGCGCATGCCGAGCTCATAGGCGTGCGCGTATAACATATAATGATTAAAATGAATATGAATATAAAAATTGAAGGAAACAATACAATGGTTTCATACGAACTTACTAAAGCTAATTCTGAAAAAACAACAGCACTGAGATTTGGAAGTAGGCAAAGTCGAGAGAGCGCCAAGTTTTTGGGCATAGTTCTAGACAGCAGACTAGATTAGTCATCACATATTGATGAAGTATGTAATAAACTTTCGAAAAAGATGTACCTGCTGAGGAATTGAAAAAATGTGCTACTCACGAAATGTTGAAGACAGCATATATGGTAATTTGCAGAGTGTACTGCAGTACGGAATCATCCTGTGGGGCAACGCGTCGGATGCTTCTCGAGTTTTTATTCTGCAAAAAAAGGGCATAAGAATTATGTATGGTTTGAAGAAAAGAGAATCTTGTAAGTTTACATTTATAAAGAATGGTATACTTACCTTCCCATCGCTTTATATAAAAGAGTGTTTGAGATATATTCACTTCAATAAAGTCAGCATGACACAAAATGGGTCATTCCCCTCATTCAACACGAGGTAAAAAGATGATCTGATTACACCACTACACAAAAAAAGAACACCCAGAACTTTTCTACCTATTGGGAATAATATGTTTAACAAATTACCAGCCGACATAAAAGACTTACCCCAGCAATCCTTCAAAAAAGAATACATAGTTTTTAGTTTCAAATGCATTTTATTCTGTAGAAAGAATTTTTGAGTTACAATATTTGTTAAAGCCTACACTTGACAAACCATAGAATTATTGATGGCAATAAATTTATTATTTTTATCGACTTGAGCCCATTAGCGTTGAAAGGGTGTGATTTCTCACACCACCTAGCGATCGGCTATCACACTCCCTACTAAGAGAAACATTCACTCATCCCGGATAGCAAGTATCAGGGGGATTGAGCTCTGAGGTCTTCGGTGTTCTCTTCTCCTGGGCCCTGGGTTGGTCGACCTTCGTCGCTTGTCCTGGATTTCTCGGTAGATGTCCTGGTAGTCGGTCTTGCAATGTTTCCCTCCATGGTTGTTCCTGGTATCTATCGTGACCTACAAACTTCCTAACCGTTCTAGCAGTACCAAGGAGAACTGCTTTTTGCATCAATTTGTAAAGATTTTCATCCAAATCTAGCTCATTGAGATTGGTCTTGAGGCTCTTAGGAATAATTCCTGTGGTTGATATGAGAATCGGAATGGTTCTGGTACTAGACATTCCCCACTGCCTTTTGATCTGAAGTTCAAGCTCTCGATATTTCGATATTTTTTCAGCATTTCTGACGTAAATTGTTGTTATTTGGGATGGCTACGTCCATAAGTATTGCTTTCTTCTCTTTTTTCTTCACCACAATTATGTCTGGCCTGTTATTAGCAACTGCTAAATTTGTAAGTACTGTGCGATCCCAGTAGAGCCTGTAATGGTGGTTCTCCAGTATTAATTCAGGCTGATACTTATAATATGAAATTGGTTCAGATTGCAACATCTTCAGTTGGATGGCGAGTTCCTGATGAAGTATTTTACAAACTGCATCATGTGACTCTTAATTCATTTCCAGCAAACATTTGGCAGCCTCCTGTAATATGTTGGATTGTTTCTGATGTTTGGCATCCGTAGCGGCATCTATCGTCGGTGAGGCTCCTATCCTTCATGACATATTTCTGATAGTTTCTAGTTTGCACTACTTGATCTTGAATAGCAAGGAGAAAACCTTCTGTTTAGGAAACAATCTTCCAGATGTCAGCCAGTAGTTCGACGCAGGAGTGTCGACATGTTCCCTGGGTGACCTCCTCCAGGTGTCTTCCTGTAGGGGCTTTTCTCTCCATCTTTGAATTTTATCACTATCCGTCTGTGTGTGTGTTTCATGAGGGTGTTCGCTCAGCAGTAGAGGTTTGAATCATCTGCTTCAATCAGTATCTTATGTAAATCCGATGTGTTTGACTTGTGTACAAAGTAATTTGTTGTTTATTTATATCTGTTCAGTTCAGTGGGCTATTTTCTTCATGTCCACAAAGCCTTGCCCGCCTGAAATTCTTGGAATCGTTGTTCTTTCAACACAGCATTTAGGATGAATGTTTTGTTGCTTTTGTACACAGTGTTCTCATTTTCCGTTGGAGACGATCGAGATCTGTAATTACTCCACTTCACGATTCCGAAGAGTAGGTGAGAACTGAGCAAGCGTAGGTGTTAATAGCTTTCGTGAGATTTCTGCTGTTCAGTTTCGTTTTCAGCACGCTCCTTATTCTTCTGGTAAACTCTGCTGTTAGTTCGTCCTTCATCACCCGTTGGTCTATCCTTTGGCATTGCTTCATACCTAGGTATTTGTATAGATCACCTGCCAGCATTGCCTAATTCTTCTTTCTTCTTCTTCTCCGTAGATAAGGTGTCTGTTGGATTTTTTCCTCCAGCTATATTTAGGGAACGACATTTGTCTATTCCAAAGTTCATGCTGACATCTTTAGAAAACATCTCCACAATGCGTAGTAGGCACTCTAGCTGATCTCTGTTTGCTGCAATCAGTTTCAAGTCATCAACGTATAAAAGATGGTTAATCAACATGTTGCGAGTGTTGCCTTTCAGGTTGAATCCCTTTCCGGAGGATTTTAAAATAGTTGATAATGGGTTCATTGCCATGCAAAACCACAATGAACTCAGAGAGTCTCCTTGAAAAATTCCTCTCTTGATGGAAACTGTGCCAGTTTTTTATGCCTGTTCCGCTGATTTCGATGTTAGTGCGCCAAGTTGACATAGCTGTTCTGTTTTGAAAGCATACTCACTACTCTTGGATCTACTTGTAGATCTCTAAAACTTCTATGAGCCATTCATGCGGCATGTAGTCGAAAGCTTTGTTGTAGTCGCGATAAGCCGTGAACAAATTCCTCCTCTTCTTATGGGGCTTGGTTGCACATTATAGAGTCGACTATCAGTTTTGTTCTTTGGATCCCCTTGCACCTATGGAGCAATCCTTTCTGTTCCAATGCAATTATATTATTTCGTCGCAGGGCAGTGATATTCGACGCGTAATGCAAGATGAAAGACAGGTTCCTACTCACCTGTCGCCCGTTGAAATGCCACCACATCAGTCGTATTAGCTCCTTAATAATGCCATTATCAGTGCATGTTATTATTATTATTAACAATGGTAAGAGTTTAGGCAATGCTTTAAACTCACAGAAAAAAAAGAAACATAAAAATCCAGAAGAAATCAAAACTTGAATATGAATATGCTTGAAGAGCGAGAAAAAAAAAATATTACAAATTAGGGTTCCTATCACTAAATGCCAACTGTCAAAATTGTTTTTAAATGAATTCACTGACACTGACTCAACCACAACAGGAGGTAACGCGTTCCACACACTGAATATCCGGTTTGACAAAAAGTGTTGCCTTTGCACTGTCTTGAAGTTTTCTTTGCGGAGCTTGAAAGCATGGCCCCGCAAACGGCCATCCGTGTTCAACGTGAAGAGGTTGCGCAGAGTAACACCAAAAGATCGTTTACCGCTCGATAGTAGTGATGAGGTCACCACGAGTCCTCCGCTCCATAAAAGTTGGTAGGTTCATTATTGAGAGTCTTTCACTATATGACGGGCGCGAGATTCCGTATGGGAGACGAGTTGCACGACGCTGGAGACCCTCGAGCAATGATGAATCGCGGCACAACGTCGACTCCAAACAGGCGGAACGATACTCTTAATAGGTCGCACATAAGTACGGTATAGCCGCGCACGTTAAGGGATCACACCTGCCAAATGCTTTTTGGATCAGAAATAAGGATCTTTTGGCTTTGCTGACAGCATGGAGGATGTGATCCGACCAACTCAGGTTATCTGTCACAATTACACCCAGATCACAATGGCTGCTGGAAACAGGAATAACAGCTCCATTGAGATGGTACATCCGACGAGGATTGCGGGCACCCATATGGAGAACGACGCATTTGCCAACGTTGAGTGGTAGCTGCCAGTCTTCGCACCACCGTGAGATGGAGTCGAGGTCATCTTGAATAGTAGAGGCGCTACTGGAGGGGCCAAATAATTTGGTGTCATCGGCGAACTGAGAACAATGAGAGGTGACATGGCGTGGCAAGTCAGAAACATAAAGTAGAAAAGAACTGGGCCCAAGACGGAGCCCTGCGGCACTCCACTCATGACAGCTCTGGGTGAAGAAACAGATTCGCCAACACGAACTTGGAAAGTGCGGTCAGAAAGAAAAGCCTTGATCCAAGAGAGGAGGCGGCCACGAATTCCGATATGATCGAGCTTGCTCAGGAGACGTCTATGAGGCACGCGATCGAAGGCTCGAGCAAAATCGAGGTAAATGACATCAACCGGGTCACCCTTGTCAAGGGACTTTGACCAGAAATTGACGCATTCAAGAAGGTTTGTGATGACCGAGCGCCCCGGGAGGAAGCCATGTTGACAGTTGGATATAATGCCGTGTTTCAAGTGAGAATTGCAGAACTTCATCCAATATAACTCTCTCTCACAAATTTTTGCTATGACTGGGACCAGGCTGATAGGGCGGTAGTTGTCAGCGCAATGCTTATCTCCCTTTTTGAAAATTGGCGTAACACGTGCATTCTGCCAAGATGAAGGAAGGGAGGAAGTCTCAAATGACCGAGTGAATATTAAAGAAAGCGGGAGCGCTAGAGAATTGGCACATTCCTTGAGCAGTCTTGCCGAAAATCCGTCAGCTCCAGGTGCAGACTGGACATCTAGGGAGGAAAGTTTGGCCCTTACGATGGACGGAGAAAAAGTTATGTCCTTGAGCTCAGCGGACGCGCGAGGGGTGATTAATGCGGGAGGTGAACCAGTTTCTCGAGTAAAAGATGACGAAAAAGAGTCAGCCAAAAGGTTTGCAGACTCTTCCGGATTCGAGCACGGCCTACTGCTTTGATCATTGACCAAAGGAGCTTCAACCTTTGTGTTCAATGTAGACCTGACGTATTTGTAAAAACCCTTACGATCACCAGATCTAGTCAGCTTTAGCTCAGCTCATAGTCTCTTTTGGCTTTAGCGATTGTAGATGATAAAGAATTCGAAAAGCTTCTGTGTGCATCGTAGTCTCTCTGCTCTTTTCGACGTGTATAGCGCTGCCACAATGATTTTTTATGACGAATAAGCTTGAGGATATTTGTGTCGATCCATGGTTTTGACGGAATGTAGGGGATTCTTCTATCTGATGTGCATTTGTCAACCAGCCCCTGCAGAGTTTCAGTGAAAATGTTCCACATAACCTCCACATCGGCAGCCGGCCGCAGCAGAGACACCCAGTCGACCGCCTCTGCCAAACCATCAAGCTGACGGTAGTTTGTGATTTTCAGGGTCTTCATGAGTTTATTATTATTAGAGGGGAATATGAGCTGCAACGTAGAATGTAGGACAATATGATCTGATTTACCCAGAGGTGGATGCTGCTCAATGCTTGAAACAGTGTCAGGATCGTTGACCAGTACTAAGTCAAGGAGTGAAGGAGTTTGTAGATTGCGAAATCGGGTCGGAAAATCGACTAATTGTGTGAGGTTGCTATCGCGGATCGTGTCGACAAGAACGGTAGAGGCAGTGTTGTAGACTTTAGAGGTTAAAGGCCAGACGACATCGGGCATGTTGAAATCGCCAGCTATGTATAGATTTCGTCTGTTCGTAGACAAACTGGCTAGTATATCAGCGAATTGGCCATCGGATAGGCAAGGACGGGGTCGATAGACGCAACTGATGGTGAAACAGCAGGAATTTCCCTTGTAGAGATCAATCAACAAACAATCTATTCCAGGTAAATCTGGTGTTGAAGGCTTCAGCGAGAAGGTATTTAATATAAATATCAGCCACATAAATACAAACACCACCATGGCCAATTGTAGTTTTGCTGTCATACCTAAAGGTGGAATAGCTGGCAATGCTACCAAACTGTCCGGAATTCCAGGATGAAGCCAGGATTCAGCTACGAGAATAAAAGTCGGACGATAAGATGCAACATAGGCTATCAGTTCAAGATACTTGGACTGCAAAGATTGTGCGTTTGTATATACGATAGACCACTCACAAGGCTCATTTAATTTTTTGGCTGTTTAGAATCAGTTTTTTAGTTATAGTAGGAGTACCAGATATATATTTTATGTCGATATTGGATTCCCCCGCATCCATCCTGCGTTTGAGCTCCTCACGTAACCTGCTGAGTTCTCCTCAATTTGTATAGGTGTCTTATCGTCGGAGATGCTGAAATTTCGCCAGTCAGGATTATTCTTAATAATTGTTTTATTCTTCAGAATTCTGATTACAATCATTGGGTTATTGAATGAAACCTTTAAAATCTAGGACGATCGGTAGAGGGGGCGCCAATTCTTGCAACTGAGATTCGGTGCGAGTTCGCATCAGGAGCCACACAATCAAGAATCCTCGAAACTATGGACGAATCCTCGCTGGAATTCGCCTCGGGTACACCACGAATCAAAACATTGTGGGACCTCCGAAGACGATCAAGTAGTTCCGAAGGTTGCAGCGTTGGATTAGGACGGGCCGCAGTGGAGAGCTCAGACTCTTCGAATCTAGCCAGTCTCAGATTAGTAGAATCCACAAAGTCTTTGGGAGAACCGTGGCTTCAGTCAAGAGATCAATCTTGGAGGAACAAGAGGCAATGTCCAAATCATGTTGATCGATGGCCCGAGAATGGGTGGCCAATGTGTCGCCGTGGCGAAGTATTTCAGACGAGTGTTGCTCCAATAGACTTACACTCAGAAAGATCAGACTGAATCATCTGTTGATTAGTCTTAATGACAGAAATATCGGTAGATATCTCATCTAGTTTTCTCATAAGCAAAGTAAATTGATCAGAGCTCAGAGAAGCGGACGTAGATTGTTGGTAATCGATCTGTGCCGAAGATGAGGATGATTTACTACGAAGGGATCGTCCCTCCTTCTACAATAACTGAACTGCACACCCAACCTGCGTCAACCAAGTTCAATTCTTCAGGCGATAAGCTGAGACAGTCCAGTGGAAGGAGTTTCCACACTTAGAGCAGCCCAAATAGCGAGTAGAGGAAATTGTTTCGAGATATATGACACTTGGCCATTTTAACTGCCCAAAGTATAAAGTGTACACAGCAGATGTTTATTTTTTGCAGGAGGGGAATAGGAGATCACAGAATTCACTCTCTTTGGGCCGATAAGAGAGGCTCCAACACAATAGGGTGGGCCACGGAAGAAAAAGGTAAGCAACAAGGTAAGGAACAAGAAATGGTGAAAGGAGGCAATCTGCAGTGTAGTATTAGGAAGCGTAAAAATCACGTAGCAACACGGAAAGTATCCCTCAATTAAACGCCGCACGTCCCACTCAGAGTCATATGAATTACTGAGAGAACAAGAGAAGCGATTAAGCGATATAAACTCAACGGCGAACACGTTCAACGCACAGGTGGGAATGGTGGGGTGATCGATGCAAATGATGTGCGCACTAGTATCAACAAATGGAATTCAAAGCAAATAAAAAACCAAAACAAAACCGAAACCACAGTAAAAGGGCTTTCCAAGTAAAAATTTCCTACCTTGAATGACAATAATAGCACAGAAGCAAAATGGACAAATGCAGAAAACACAAATATTCGCACTGAAAATCTTGCAATTTGAGGGACCACTTTCACATACGTGTTAACTCTCTCTGAATTTTCAGATAATAATTTTTCCGAGCTTGACCGTGGCCGGTTCCAAGAGTAGGAAGTGACGACCTCTTTAAAGAGAGAAATAGGTGGCTTTTTAAATACAAGAAAAATTCATGATGTCCGTCTTCTGGGGTAAAAATATTCCGGAAGTAAACTCGTCTCCAAGTCGGATTTCCGGGGGGGGGGACTATCCCGGAAGATACAACATGGAGAATCAACTACAACTGAGGCCGCAAACACCTATTGTCACAACACCAATGAAGACAATACCACCAGGCAACTACTTATAGAGTTTTCAACATAAGGGGAATAGGACATAATAATAATAATAATAATATACCTCTGGGGCTCTGAATGGTAGTTCTAGAGTACGGGCTTAGCAAACCCGAGGTACCCGAGCTAACCTGGCAGTAGGTATAAAATGCAACCCATAATGATGGTGCAATTAAGGAATAGGATATTGAGTCGGCGCTGCCTGAGATCGTCAGGGCATGTCTGGAGCTGGCGCTGGACATGACATCATGCGGGACTTCAGTGGCAGGGTGCTGAGGAGGCGGGCCCCTGTCATACAAAAACCTACAAGCTCAACAGGAAGAACCAAGGAGACAAACACAGCAGTGTCCACCACCTACAGTGAGTGCTACGCAGGATCTCCAACCGCGTTCACTCAAGCAGGGTTACCCAGAAGACGCATGAAATGGACAAGTTGTATGAATGAAACGATCATGCGCACCTACTTTAAAATAACGAACATGGTCAAGAACAAACTGGATACAGACTACGATATTCAATGATTCAAGCGATGTTTTCCAGACCTACAAGTAACTGAACAGAGGATAGCTGATCAGTATCGCGTAATCCTTAGAAACAAACTTATCTCAGAAGATAGGCTACAGAAATTAAAATGAAGTTGGTGAATGAATTGAACATCGAAGAAAACCGAACTAGAGAAGAACACACAACTTATGAAAACAGAGATCACAACAGCGAACAACAAGAGAAGGAAGTACAACGGAACTACAATTATTACCGCTCCAAGATAATGTCCTCACCACAAGAGCTTTCGGAAATTCTCAAAGAAATGCACAACTGGAAATCACCTGGTCAGACGGGCTCCACAGTTTCTGGCTGAAAAAATTCAACTGTTTACATAGTATCTAACTGAGGCAGTGAATGAAATTCTAAGCGGTCCAGAGAGTATACCCTCTTTCCTGACAGGGGGTATAACTTATCTTCTGCCGAAAAATCACCAAAGTACAGACGATCCAGCAACATAGACCAGTGACTTGCCTACCAACTATGTACAAGCTCATTACATCTTGCAATCACGCGTCGAATATACTCCCATTGCGAACGAAATAATATAATTGCATCGGCACAGAAAGGATGCTCCAGGAGTGCAATGGGATCCAAAGAACAACTTAAAATCGACTCTATAATCTGCAACCAAGCCCATAAGAAGAGGAGGAATTTGTTCACGGCTTATCTTGACTACAAGAAAGCGTTTGACTCCATGCCGCATGAATGGCTCATAAAAATTCTAGAAATCCATAAAGTAGATCCGAGAATAGTGAGCTTTCTCAAACAGTTATGTCAACTTGGCGCACTAACATCGAAATCAGCGGAACAGGCATAAGAACTGGCACAGTGTCCATCAAGAGAGGAATTTTTCAGGGAGACTCTTTGAGTTCATTGTGGTTCTGCATGGCAATGAACCCGTTATCAACTATTTTAAAATCCTCCAGAAAGGGGTTCAACCTTAAAGGCAACATACGCAACATGTTGATAAACCACCTTTTATACGTCGATGACTTGAAAACTGTTGCAGAAACAGAGACCAACTAGAGTGCCTACTACGACTTGTGGAGAAGTTTTCCAAAGACGTCAGCATGAACTTTGGACTGGACAAATGTCGTTCCCTAAATATAGCAGGAGGAAAAATCCAACAGACACCCCTTACCTTGTCTAACGGAGAAGAAATTAAAGCAATGCTGGCAGGTGATCTATACAAATACCTAGGGATGAAACAATGTCAAAGATAGACCAACGAGTGATGAAGGGCGAACTAACAGCGGAGTTTACCAGAAGAATGAGAAGCATTCTGAAAACGAAACTGAACAGCAGAAATCTCTCAAAAGCTGTTAACACCTACGCTTGCTCAGTTCTCACCTACTCTTTCGGAATCGTAAAGTGGAGTAATACAGATCTCGATCATCTCCAACGGAAAATGAGAACACTGTGTACGAAGGCCAACAAACATCATCCTAAATGCTGTGTTGAAAGAACAACGATTCCAAGAACTCAAGGCAGACAAGGCTTCGTGGACATTAGGAAATAGCGGCTGAACAGATAAGCAATTAAGAAATTACTTTGTAGACATGTCAAACACATCGGACTTACATAAGATACTGATCGAGCAGATGATTCAACACCTCTATTATTAAGCGAGCACCCTCATGAAAACACCACACAGACGGATAGTGATAAAATTCAAAGATGGAGAGAAAAGCCCCTACATGGAAGACACCTGAACGAGGTCACCCAGGAACATGTTGACATTCCTGCGTCGAACTACTGGCTGACTTCTTGAAGATTGTTTCCTGAAACAGAAGGTTTTCTCCTTGCCATTCAAGACCAAGTAGTGCAAACTAAAAACTATCAGAAATATATCATGAAGGATAGGAGCCTCACCGACGATAGATGCCGCTACGGATGCCAAACATCAGAAACAATCCAACATATTACAGGAGGCTGCCAAATGTTTGCTGGAAATGAATATAAGAGTCGACATGATGCAGTTTGTTAAATACTTCATCAGAAACTCGTCATCCAACTGAAGATTCTGCAGTCCGAAACAGTTCCATATTATAAGTATCAGCCTGAAGTAATACTGGAGAACCACCTTTACAGGTTATACTGGGACCGCACAGTACTTCCAAATTTAACAGTTGCTAATAACAGGCCAGACATAATCCTAGTGAAGAAAAAAGAGAAGAGAGCAATACTTATAGACGTAGCCATCCCGAACAACAACAATCCACGTCAAAAATATGATGAAAAAATATCGAAATATCGAGAGCTCGAACTTCAGATTAAAAGGCAGTGGGGAATGTCTAGTACCAGAACCATTCCGATTCTCATATCAACCACAGGAATCATTCCTAAGAGCCTCAAGTCCAACCTCAAGGAGCTAGATTTAGATGAAAACCTTTTTAAAGTAATGCAAAAAGCAGTACTTCTTGGTACTGCTAGAACGGTAAGGAAGTTTGTAGGTCACGATGGACACCAGGAACAACCATGGAGGGAAACATTGCAAAACCAACTACCACGACGTCAACCGAGAGATCCAGTACCAAGCAACGAAGGACGAACAACCCAGGACCCAGGAGAAGAAGAACACCGAAGACCTCAGAGCTCAATCCCCCTGATACTTGCTATCCGGGATGAGTTACCAAGAGTAGGAAGTGACGACCTCTTTAGAGAGAGAAATATGTGGCTTCTCAAATACAAGTAAAAATCATGATGTCGTCTCCTGGGGTAAAATATTCCGGAAGTAAACTCGTCTCCCAGTCGGATTTCCTGGGGGGACTATCCCAGGAGATACAACATGGAAAATCAACTACAACTGAGGCCGAAAACATCTACTGTGACAACACCAATAAAGACAATACCACCAGGCACCTACTTATAGAGTTTTGCAACATAAGGGGAATAGGACATAATAATATAAATGTTAGTTGCGTCCATCAACATTTGCAATCAAATAAACCGCATATCCTTGCATTATCTGAAACTCAAATCAGTCCAAAATCCAACTCCACATACCTTTTATGTCCTGGGTACGATTTGCATTCTAAGTTTAGATTCAAAGGAGGGGTCTGTGTATACATTCGAACAGACGTTGCTTGTCAACGTGAAGAATCTTTGGAAATAGAGGAAGTGGATGCAATGTGGCTTAGGACCATTGTCCACAACAAAACTAGATTCATATGCGCCCTGTATCGCTCACCAAATAGTGAACGACCCAGCCAATTGTTTCAGTACTTGTCAGATAAGGTCGACTGGATCCAGGTCAACTATCCATCTTCAAAGATCGTAATACTTGGCGATTTTAATGTCCATAATTCAAATTGGCTAGCCGAAGCGTACGCAATCAGCTGCAATTTAACGCAGCTTGTAGATTGTCCTACAAGAGTTCCCACTAATCCTATGGATTTCAGAAATACGCTTGACTTGTACCTGACTTCGGAACCCGACAGCTATGTTATTAATTCAAACGGCCCTATTGGTAACTCAGACCACGTTCTAAATCCGTCTCATGTCCTTTGACTGCCGAAAAACTCGTGCAGCCGAAAAATCGTCGCCTAGTTTGGCACTACAAAAAGGCCAAGTGGGATGAATTGAGAGAGTTTTACGCGGAATATCCATGGCACGCCACCTGCTTCAATATTGAAGATGTCAGCCAGTGTGCAGAGGCTGTCACTGAGGTGATTCTTTTGGGTATGGAACTTTACATCCCACACAACACCAAGAAACCTCCATCTGCAAAGCCATGGTTTAACAAAGATTGTAAGCGAGCCTGCGTCAATAAAAATAAAGCCTTCCGCGAATGGTGCTCAAACCCGACAGACGAGAAGAGGGAGCGTATATACTTGATAGGAACAACTGCAATCTAACTATTCAAGCCGCAAAACAAGTATTTAACAACAAAGTAATAAAAAAGCTTCCAGATTGCCCAAGTGGTTCGCGCCCCTTTTGGTCACTCGCTAAGGTGATTAGCAATAATTTTTGCCATTCGACTTTTCCACCACTTCTTAAAGACGACGGTGCACTGGCAACTAGCTCTAAAGAAAAGGCTGACCTTTTTGCAGCTATATTTGTAGGCTTTTTTACGTTGTCTGGGGTTTGTTGGTAAAACTGCCAAGAGGTTTGTATAAAAGTTTATTAACGAAACAACAGCGAAAATCGGGAGGAAATACAGCTTCTAAACAAACACGTCTAAATCTGATTGACAACTATCTTCATCTTTTATTTCTCGCCTACTATTACTACGTTATTGATTATGTCATTATTACAACATAGAATATCATATACAATGTATAAATAAAAATACGAATCCCACACTCGGCCATCCTACGGAGAATCCGCCTCGAATTCAGTTCCGAGTTGCATCCAGAGCTTCAAATACTCTATATAAAATAAATATGTATAATATAATATATAAAAATATTATTACCGTTGTTTGTTAAGTGGCTGTGCTCCTTTACAAAATGAAAAATCTTAATGACACAATTGATAATCTAAACAATAGAAATGTAGATGAATTCCTTTCGAAAAGCCTTCCTCAGTCAGTAGTACGTCTCCTACCTTGATACTGCAAAACTCTACCAATACCAATTCCACCTGTCGTTCGGAACCCAAGCCCCAGCTTTCCGTCTGAAAGTTCTCGCCGTGGGCTTCCTCACTTCGTCTTCGTTCTCTAGTGAAAAGGGTACACCTCGCCTTGCAGCACTACTTCGTCTTCTTCCTTCAGATCTTCGTCTACTTCGTCTTCTTCTTCGTCAATGATCCAAACTCACAATAGTTCAGATCTCCTGTTCATCCAAATCGACAATTTGTTTCGTTATCCCGGTTGATCCCCCAAAATGTAGGCTTTTTTACGTTGTCTAGGGTTTGTTGGTAAAACTGCCACGAGGTTTGTATAAAAGTTTATTAACGAAACAACAGCGAAAATCGGGAGGAAATACAGCTTCTAAACAAACACGTCTAAATCTGATTGACAACTATCTTCATCTTTTATTTCTCGCCTACTATTACTACGTTATTGATTATGTCATTATTACAACATAGAATATCATATACAATGTATAAATAAAAATACGATAAAAATACGAATCCCACATATTTGCCAAAAATTCTACTCTAGAAGCAGGCCAGAAAGAACCCCCCAATATTCCCAAGGTTCAGGCTTCGATGCCTGAAGTTAAATTCCGTACAAAGAGCATCTGCCGAATCCTGAAACAGCTGAACAGCAGAAAGTCAACAGGACCCGATGGAATACCAGCTATTGTTCTGAAAAAGTGCGCACCCGAGCTCGCACCTCTGTTGTGTCGGCTGTTTAAGCTGTCCTACGAGCAGAAAACTTTTCCAAACATCTGGAAGGTTGCTAGAGTTCAGCCAATACCAAAAAAGGGGAAAAAGTGCATGCCTTGAAATTATCGTCCGATATCTTTACTACCCATTTTGTCCAAAGTAATGGAAACTGTTATTAATTTGCAGATAGTAAAACACCTAGAGGAAAACAATCTCATTAGCGACAATCAATACGGTTTTCGGCGCTGTCGTTCAACGGGTGACTTGCTCACCTATGTCACTCATCTTTGGACAAACGCTATAGAAAAGCATGGGGAATCAATTGCAGTTGCCCTAGACATATCCAAGGCCTTCGATCGTGTATGGCACAGAGCATTACTATCTAAGCTTCCATCTTACGGTCTCCCGGAAGGACTTTGCAGCTGGCTCGGAAGTTTCCTCCACGAGAGACAACTTTGCGTTGTGGTCGATGGTGCGGAGTGTGCACTTCATTCCGTCAACGCCGGTGTACCTCAGGGCTCAATCTTGTCCCCGACTCTGTTCCTAATGCATATTAATGACCTTTTAAATTCAACCAAGAATCAGATTTTAAGCTTTGCAGATGACAGCACTCTTATAGCGTCCACGACAAACAAGAAGCCTGTATCAGCGTCATCATCCAGTTCCCAAAGAATCGCTCAAGCTGTAACAATCAACAAAGATCTAGAAGTTATTCTACAATGGGGTTCTGACAATCTGGTTGAATTCAATGCCTCTAAGACCCAGGCTACTCTGCTCACAAGAAAAACATCGACAGTTGCACCCCAACTAATAATGGACAATAAAACAATAAAACCAACCAATGGACTCAAGCTTCTAGGGGTCAATATCAGTACAAATGCAACCTGGCATGAGCACGTCAGCTCAGTTGCCAAGTCAGCTGCACAGAAGCTTAGCTATCTAATTCGTGCGAGGAAATTGTTCACTCCAAAGCAGCTTTTATTACTTTACAAGGCTCAAGTACGTCCAGCTATGGAATATTGCTCTCATGCGTGGGGTTCAGCTCCTAAGCACTCGCTACTCCTACTTGATTCCATTCAAAAAAGAGCAGTGCGCCTAATAGATGATCCAACGTTAACTGCCAATCTTCATAGTCTCGATCACCGTAGGAAGGTTGGAGACTTATGCCTTTTTTACAGATACTACCACGGAAGGTGTTCTGCTGCCATTGCCTCCATAATTCCACCAGGGGCTCAATTCGATCGACAAACAAGGCAAGCCGATAATAGTCACCAGTTGCCGTGCATCTTTCTACAGCTAGGACATCGGTGTATCAGAAGGCTTTTCTTTACCGAACTGCAAGGCTATGGAATACCCTACCTCAAGATGTATTCCCCCTTGGTGACAAATTACAGCAGTTTAAGACACGCACAAACCGATTTCTTCTGAATTCATCTCGGGGCGCTTGAAAGGCCGTTATAAGCTCAGTCTTTTCCCGAGAGATGCGTATAAAAAAAAATGTAATGAGCTTGTACATAGTTGGCAGGCAAGTCACTGGCCTAATACGTAGCTGGATCGTCTGTACTTTGGTGATTTTTTGGCAAAAGATAAGTTATACCCTCTATCAGGAAGGAGGGCATCTCTCTGGACCGCTTAGAATTTCATTCACTGCCTTAGTGAAAACTACTATGCAAACTAGTCCAGTCAAATAATACAAAATTTGGCCCAAATCTCGAAATTCCAGATACCCAGCTGAAAATTTGTAAATACTTTTATATTGACTCCCTAAATGTTGTCTCAAAACCTACATATGGTAGGGTGTGAGTGACTATTAAATTTTGAGGTCGAAGGTCACAAAAATCGGTTTTTTGCGCTTTTTTTGGAAATATCTCATTTCCTATGGGTTTTTTAATATTTTCAGTTATTATCAATATTGTAGAATACAAAATTATCTACAAATTTTGTTTGAAAAAATTTCGATAAGGTTGACTGTTTTCGAGATAGAGGGCGCAGAAGACGCAGGTCAACCGGCGCCTCCGGTCGAAAACGCGCAATATACAGTTGATGAACTATCGATAAATCAATTATTATGAATATTTGTCAGTTTTATTATTTTATTTAGTTCCAAAATAATTGTTGTATTTGACGGATATTCAGACTACAGTAAGAACGTAAAAGCTATGGAGCAGCAGAGAAGAACTGCTGCACTTTCAAAAACGTATGAAGTCTGTTTCGATGAAACAATGGTTGTACCAGTTACTCAAGAAAACTTCTTATCAAATCGAAATAACAAAGGTAAGCTCATTAATATATTAATTAAAAAATTACAAGCTGCAAATATTACTACGAAACAAGCCAGAGATGATGCGGATGTTCTTATTGTTGAAACTGCAATTGAAGAATCAAAGTCTAAAACAACTGCAGTTATAATAGGACAAGATATTGATATACTTGTCATTTTAATTGGTCGTACACTGTCTTACGAACAAGAAATTCTCTTTAAAAAAGTTAGAAAAGGAAATGTAAAAACGGAGATATACTCGACTAAAAGTTTTGATAATTATCCCAATTCCAAAAAACATATTTTTCCGCAAATCGTTAGGAAATTGTGACATTCCTGTCAAAATTTCTTGAAGAAAAAGTCAGGACTTACTGTAAGGAAATGTCATTTCCTTACTGTAAGGAAATGATATTTCCGTACAGTTGTTAGTGTTCTACATAAATGATAGAAAAGTAATTTGTTCTTCATGTTAATTTGAGAGTTTCTGGAACGAATATTTTTATCAATAAACGTGATAGAACTATTCAAAAAGGATATTCGTACCTTGTTTCATTCGAATCTGTTGGTTTTCCTTCATAAAATTGCAAATACCCTAGAGGTTTTTTGACCTGTAAACTCGCTTGACTCTGATCTTATTCCATTCATAATTTCAATTCAATCGTTTCTAGAACAAAAACCTATAGAAATAAACGTTATAAAAGGATTAAAAAATGATATTCATACCTTGTTTCAATTGGATCTACCCTATTTCGTTCACAATGAACCAAAATTCTCAGGCACTTCCCTCACGTAAACACATCTGACAGTTTTCATTAATTTTCCGATGAGAATGATATCGCAAAATGATGCAGTTTAAGAAATGTCAAAAATTCGAGAATTTTTTCAAAAATGTTCAATATCTGTCGAATTTTAAACGATTTGCGGAAAAATAGTATGTTTACCTCGTAGGAAAAGCCACATTCCTGGACTCTGTGTTGCTAAGTCGAGGCGCAAGCCGAGACTTGGCAATCTTCACAGTCGTCCTCCTGCGTAACATTCCTATGTTACGCTTTTCCTACCCGGTAAACAATGTACTATTATTTCTGCACGCATTGAGTGGCTGTGACACAACTTCTGCGCTTTTTAAAAAGGGAAAAAATCATTTTTAAAAGTTTCTGAAAAACTGACAAATTTGGATGAACCAGCTGCAGCATTTGAGGAAGAAAATTGTTCGGCCCAGAAGTTATTAGAGAGTGGAACTCAAACCTTATTGGCAGTCTATAATGCTCCGAAATCGGTGAAAAGTCTCGATTATCTTCGCAATATGCATTACGTCAAGTTTACAAAACTTAATAAACCTGTGCAGCTTTCAAATATTCCACCGACAAGTGCAGCTGCTCATCAACATTTCAAAAGAGTATATTATCAAGTTCAAACTTGGTTAGGACATGATTTTGAACCCCAAGTATGGGGTTGGGCAATGCGAAATGATTTTCTGGAGCCAATCATGACAATTTTACCACCTGCTCCAGAACATTTGCTGAATACAATTTTCTGCAACTGCAAGGATGGTTGTGGTTCGCGATGCGGATGCAGGAAAGCGGGCTTGCAATGCTCTTTAGCTTGTGGACAATATAATGGGCAAGCTTGTCTCAATGCTCTACCATATCAGAGCGACATTGACGAAGATGGAACCTTTGACCCCAAAATAATAGAAGAACTTGAGACAAATGTCGTTGAAGACGATAATGAAGACCATTTTGAAATTTACCAGCAGCCAGAAGACGACGATGAAGAGGAAGAAGATGATTTAAATTATTAATTGTAGTTTTTGTACCCTTCATTTCATTTTTTACACTCAATAAAAATAAATGAATTGAATGATATTTTTCAACAAAAAGATTAATTCATTATTTATTTGTTTTTTTTCATCATGTAAGAAGTTAGTACTATCAATAAGGTTAAAATTCAAATAGAATTCCTATATTTTCATTAACAATTCTCCAATTACATGGGCAGGTAAGTGTTGTTAAATTAATTGATACTGAATAAACAGTGGATGGGTTAAGAAAAAAAATGATAAAATATAACATAATAGTCAATAAAAATTGACAAATATTCATAATAATTGATTTAGCGATAGTTCATCAACTGTATATTATGTGACCGCGCCTTCTGCGCCCTCTATCTCAGAAACGGTCAACCTTATCGAAATTTTTTTTCAAACAAAATTTGTAGATAATTTTATATTCTACAATATTGATAATAACTAAAAATAGAAAAAAACCCATAGGAAATGAGATATTTCCAAAAAAAGCGCAAAAAAGCGATTTTTGTGACCTTTGACCTCAAAATTTAATAGTCGCTCACACCCTACCATATGTAGGTTTTGAGACAATATTAAGGGAGTCAATATAAAAGTATTTACAGATTTTCAGCTGGGTATCTCGAATTCCGAGGTGAAATGTATTATTTGACTGGACTATACAGTTGAATTTTTTCAGCCAAAAACTGTGGAGTCCATCTGGTCCAGGTGATTTCCAGTTGTGCATTTCTTTGAGAATGTCCGAAAGCTCTTGTTGTGTGATGACTGTAGAGGACATTTGTTCGGTGTTGGTTTGAGTTTTCTCTTTTTTTATTGAGCTCTGAGGTCTTCGGTGTTCTTCTTCTACTGGGCTCTGGGTTGGTCGTCTTTCGTTGCTTGGTCCTGGATTTCTGGCTTGATGTACGGCTAGTCGGTCTTGCAATATTTCCCTCCACGGTTGTTCCTGGTGTCCATCGTGACCTACAAACTTCCTTACCGTTCTAGCTGTACCGAGTAGTACTGCTTTTTGCATTATTTTGTAAAGGTTTTCATCCAAATCTAGCTCCTTTAGGTTGGACTTGAGGCTCTTAGGGATAATTCCTGTGGTAGATATGAGAATGGAAATGGTTCTGGTACTAGACATTCCCCACTGTCCTTTGATCTGAAGTTCTAGCTCTCGATATTTCGATATTTTTTCAGCGTATTTTTGACGTAGATTGTTGTTATTCGGGATAGCTACGTCTATAAGTATTGCTCTCTTCTCTTTTTTCTTCACTAAAATTATGTCTGGCCTGTTATTAGCAACTGTTAAATTTGTAAGTACTGTGCGATCCCAATATAGCCTGTAATGGTCAGCTTCAGGCTGATACTTATAATATGGAACTGTTTCGGACTGCAGAATCTTCAGTTGGATAGCGAGTTCCTGATGAAGTATTTTACAAACTGCATCATGTCGACTCTTATATTCATTTCGAGCAAACATTTGACAGCCTCCTGTAATATGTTGTATTGTTTCTGATGTTTGGCATCCGTAGCGGCATCTATCGTCGGTGAGGCTCCTATCCTTCATGATATATTTCTGATAGTTTCTAGTTGGCACTACTTGATCTTGAATAGCAAGGAGAAAACCTTCTGTTTCAGGAAACAATCTTCTAGAAGTCAGCCAGTAGTTCGACGCAGGAATGTCGACATGTTCCTGGGTGACCTCCTTCAGGTGTCTTCCGTGTAGGGGCTTTTCTCTCCATCTTTGAATTTTATCACTATCCGTCTGTGTGGTGTTTTCCTGAGGGTGCTCGCTCAGTAGTAGAGGTGTTGAACCATCTGCTTCGATCAGTATCTTATGTAAGTCCGATGTGTTTGACTTGTCTACAAAGTTATTTCTTAAGTGGCTTATTTGTTCAGCCGCCATTTTCTTTATGTCCACGAAGCCTTGCCCGCCTTGAGTTCTTGGAATCGTTGTTCTTTCAACACAGCATTTAGGATGATGTTTGTTGGCCTTCGTACACAGTGTTCTCATTTTCCGTTGGAGATGACCAAGATCTGTATTACTCCACTTTACGATTCCGAAAGATTAGGTGAGAACAGAGCAAGCGTAGGTGTTAACAGCTTTTGTGAGATTTCTGCTGTTCAGTTTCGTTTTCAGAACGCTCCGCATTCTTCTGGTAAACTCCGCTGTTAGTTCGTCCTTCATCACTCGTTGGTCTATCCTTTGACATTGTTTCATACCTACCAAAGTAGCAATTTAACGTTGCGTCGACGTATATAAAGAAGTCGCGCAACCAAACTAAGTGACTTCGCCGACCTCTGCACAACGTTCTCACAACCATGAAATGCACCAGTTTGGTCAATCATTTTAGGGTTTTGACAACGTCGTGCTGCAACTACAGTTATCATATTTACGTTGTCTAAACGTTGCGAAGTTTACTTTAATGCAACTTATTCACACATGCGACATCTATGGGAACGAAGTTCATTCCACATATGACGTTGATATTTCGACCAAATAATTACCGTGGCCATCACAATATTCCAACTTGTACCGCCATGTCGATTTATTTTCTATCTTATGCATATACAGGGTGTCCCATTACTCGACGTCAACCCGGAACCGGGTGAAAAGGCAAGTAATGCTGGTTATCAGAAGAATATAAAAAAAAATCTAAGTTGCATGATTTTAAAATAATGCGCATTTAAAAAACACTCAAAATTCCACACCCTGTGACAGTCTTTTCGCTCCTGTTGCCACAAATATCAACTTTTTCCAACTTTTTTCTTTGCTGTGTAACCTTGATTAATGCTTGTCTGAACTGTAATCAAAATTTTGATGCCAGCTGATCTAGGTTTCATAAAAATAGGGCTTACTTCTCAGAAAAAAAAATCGAAATAAACAATTGCCTAGTTTCAACTGACTGTATTGAAAAAAAAATGTACTACGTAGGTTTGGCATGTTTTTTCAAAAGTTGACGCATTTAGTGAGGATTCCAAAATGGTATAATACTTATTTAATTGCAGCTGCCGTAGTTCAAATTTATTTTCGATTGCCTTTGAATACACTTTTTCGTTAACTGCTTCCCAATAATAGAGTCCAATGGGTTCAAGTCCGGTGAACGGGCCGGCCACGAGATTGGACCAGAACGTCCGATCCATCTTCCGGGAAAAAATGTTACCAGAAAAAAATTTTTTAAAGAAATTTCTCAGGAAAAATTTTTTCCGGAAAAATTATTTTCTCTGGAAATTTTTTTTTTCTGATAACATTTTTTCCCGGAAGATGAATCGAACGTTCTGGTCCAATCTCGTGGCCGGCCCGTTCACCGGACTTGAACCCATTGGACTCTTTTACTGGGAAGCAGTTAACGAAAAAGTGTATTCAAAGGCATTCGAAAATAAATTTGAACTACGGCAGCTGCAATTAAACAAGTATTTTACCATTTTGGAATCCTCACTAAATGCGCCAACTTTTGAAAAAACATGCCAAACCTACGTACCTAGTACATTTTTTTTCAATACAGTCAGTTTAAACTAGGCAATTGTTTATTTCGAATTTTTTTTCCGAGAAGTAAGCCCTATTTTTATGAAACCTAGAGCAGCTGGTATCAAAATTTTGATAACAGTTTAGACAAGCATTATTCAAGGTTACATAGCAAAGAAAAAAGTTGGAAAAAGTTGATATTTGTGGCAACAGGAAAGAAAAGAATGTCACAAGGTGTGGAATTTTGCTTGTTTTTTTAAATGCGCATTATTTTAAAATCATGCAACTTAGATTTTTTTTTATATTTTTCTGATAACCAGCATTACTTGCCTTTTCACCCGGTTCCGGGTTGACGTCGAGTAATGGGACACCCTGTATAGCCAATTGCCCTTGTTATAGGGTGGAAACGATTCTATCGCAACAGAAATCGACAACGAAGACCACTTTACTGTTGAATATACTATTGATTCATGCTGAAAAACAAGCGCGCCTACAATCCATTGGATATTTCTGGAAAATCCAAAATTGAAAATTCATAAAAAGTCATATTAAGGAAGAAATTGCCAATGTTTTTCATTAGTTCAAACGCTTACTAAACGAGATTTAGAAAAATTACGCGCAGAAAATTTAAATGAAGGTTTTAAAATCATTTGTTTTCGTTCATTTACATCCCAAAGGTCAATGACCAATTGTTAAAATATGGCGTAGTTTGGTAGTTTAGTTGACTAAAAACTGCACTAATTTTAAACGTTGGGTTACTAGACAACCAATATAATACCCAAAATGCGACTCTAGTTGCCTACACGGCCAAAGCTTAACTGCTGTCAATTTGTTTTACCCTGTCAAATTGAGGTTATGAAATTTCAATATGATTTGTTTACATTTTATTTAAAATTTGGAGCTGATTGCTATTGACCAGGTAAAGTATTATTAAACGTATTATAAACCGTTCTAATAAATTCCAACGTTTCAGATGCAGTTTCTATATTAGCGACTAATCCGCAGTAGTAAATGTACAGATTATGGGAATGATGGGTACCTAGAAAATGTTCGGAAGAAATCTGATTTCAATTTTTCAGATCATATGAACTCTGATGATATTTATTCAGCCGACATTCTGAGAAATATTACAATTTAGATCTTATGTGTGCTTGGCTCTTAAAGCCTCAACATTGAAGTTGAAATCTTCCGATTTTGTTGAAGACATAAATAAAATTTTCCTTGAGTGCGTGGTAAGAAACTAATGTTCATCACAAATACTGGTGATGTTCAAACCAAATTACTTCTATTTTTCAGATGGAACCATTCATATAATAACTTTTACTTGAGATAAATAAATATGATGAGGTTTTTATATTGCACCTGAGGAAGAACTGTATCGAGTATTATCGAAGAACTTCAGTTACGAAGTATCATAATAAATCATTCACTGTGAACTTGAAATAGAAGTGGAATCTTTAATCTATGGATGGAAGAATGAATTAAAGCTACGAACTACCGTTGCCTGGCAACGAATATTATTATCGTTAGAACAGTGCCATTTCCTTATTTAATACCTACGTCGGTTCGAGTCCCAACTAAGTTTCACTTACTTTTTGTGTATACATTCGTCTAGAATGTTTGGACATGTCATTAATTCAATTATTTTGACTCTAGAACTTAAAACAAATTTTTTTCATTATTTCAGAGGCCTAAACGAAACATTTGAATGACTGTAGTAACGAAACCGTTCGATATTTTACAATTCTGTTTTTATATTCGTGATTGATAATTCAAGAAGTACAATTGTACAAAGTTTCATTCGTTTCGAGTGAAATTTTTTCATCGCTGTAGACATGTAAAAAAAAATTGTGTTCGATTTTTGAAAAAATTTTTTCACAGAAATTCTTAGAAAATTTTGTTCATTCAGAAAATATCAAATCAATTTGACAACCGCTAAAAAAAATTTGGAACATTGCAGGTCTTCCGCCATTTTGTAAATTTTTTTTCGGAGTTCGTCAACTTTTCTGAATAGAGGACCCAAAAATACTGAGATTTGACCAAAAATTGTCACTTTAAGTGTTATACATAACTGACCACACTCATAAGAATCTTGCTCAAAAATGACATTTGACACCCTGTATCTCGCTTATGCTTCGAAAACGGGATATATTGTATAGGGCAAAAATGATTCTCCCGATGTCCCCTACACGAAAATATATGTTTGTCCAGTTTATGATGAAACACCCTGTATAAGTTTTCAGTTCTTGTCGTCAGAGAAGTTGCCTACTCGAATAATGTGGATATTGAAATATTATGAAACTTAACTCATTATAATGAAGGTATTAATGAAAAATTTTGTCTTAGATGATACCTTGTCATTATGTGTGATTTTTCACACCCCCTAGCGATCGGCTATCACACTCCCTACTAAGGGAAACATTCACTCATCCCGGATAGCAAGTATCAGGGGGATTGAGCTCTGAGGTCCTCGGTGTTCTTCTTCTCCTGGGCCCTGGGTTGGTCGTCCTTCGTTGCTTGGTCCTGGATTTCTCGCTTGATGGCCTGCTAGTCGGTCTTGCAATGTTTCCCTCCATGGTTGTTCCTGGTGTCTATCGTGATCTACAAACTTCCTTACCGTTCTAGCAGTACCGAGTAATACTGCTTTTTGCATTATTTTGTAAAGGTTTTCATCCAAATCTAGCTCCTTTAGGTTGGACTTGAGGCTCTTAGGGATAACTCCTGTGGTAGATATGAGAATGGGAATGAATTATTATTATTATCATTATGAAAAGTACTTCAATTGTTCCAAAGAGCCAATAACTGTGCAAGGGGAATGGCTCTCATTTCGAGCACTTGTTTATTTGATTTTTTTATAGATCATAATAATATGTGCTACTTGTGTTTGCATTGTATTTGGATTTTTCTTATAATATTGATATATTAATTAATAAAAATGGATTACAAGATGTAAAGAAAAATTCAAAATGCGTCAGGATTAATTAGTCATCTCGAATTCAGTGTTTTTTTCAGGAATAGTATGTTTCTTCAAGTGAATATAAATAAATTGTAATATTCAACTTTCAACATATCATAAAACTATAAAAAATTTGTGCCATTCAAACTAAAAACAGATTTTTACTGAGTGTTTCTTGCAGATTACAATTTTCCATTCAAATTTTTTTCATCTCATATACCGAGTAATATTCCTCACCTTACACGTAAATTGAAATTATTGAATGCGGACCTGCAATTGTGAATTTTTTTTTGTGTCGATCTGATGGAAAGTATTTATAGTAACAAGCTTGCCAAATATCAGCGAAAAAGTTGCCATATTGAGGAAGATTTGGGAGTTTATCATTTTAGCACTTTTGCAAAAACACCCTGTATCCTGAAACTAATAGCCTTATGGGACATTTAAACCCACAATCGTCATTCAGTTTGAGGTCCTCTATCTCCAGTTAGCCGTTGTCCCTCACGTCACCAGTCACCCTGTATATCTATTCATACGATGCATTGTAGTCATATCCTTGAAGTGACGCGTCAGCATGGGAAGATGCGAAAGTGCAACAGTAGACAATTCCGGATATAATTGTAACTTGTTCAACAAGGGACGACTTTGGGTACTTTGTTATTTTCTTTCAGTATAAATGATATTGAGATATTCTTGAGTTTTTGAAAGCTGTCAGCTTTTGCGGATGACACAATATTGTTTATGGTTGGCGAAGACATATTGCGGATGGAGCTTCTTATGAATCTAGTAACATTGTTTGAGTGGCTGACGACTAATCAATTACAGGTAAAATTTGATAAGTCGAATGATATTAGAAAAAAAATTCTACAAATTTTAAATGGGGCAAATATAAACATAATGACGAAAAATAATTCCTTGCAAAGAGTAAACTTCATAAAGTACTTGGTTGTTATATTGGATAATAATTCAAAATTTCACTTACATGCCGAATTGATAACCATCAATTTATGTGGATAAAATTCAGTTAATAGAGGCATAAGAATAGTTCTGAAACGTTGCAGAGCAACGCAATAAAATGTATGTTGGAGACCCTTAGTTTGATGACTGTTAGACACTTTTCAAGACTTTTGAGTTCATCCACAAAATTAAACATAATATGCTGCCAAATTATTCAACACAGAAGGTCACTTATGCATATTTCTGATACTCATCACCATAATACAAGGTCTAGTGATAATTTTTTTGTTGATACATACCGTAGTACTTCTCTAACGGGTTCCACATAAATGAGAGGTTTGGTTCGTTACTCGGTTCGTTATAATGCTCAGCCTCGCCCGAACAGAGATTCTAATTATAAGAATTTCAGAAAAGTTTAATTGCACACATAATGGATTGTTACTGATAAGAAAAACTTATTTGTATGTTATATCTTTTCTTTTCATTGTAACAAATAAATGTAATACAGAGATCGACTTGAGCCTATTAGCATAGAAAGGGTGTGATTGAGCTCTGTGGAGTTCGGTGTTCTTCTTCTCCTGGGTCTTGGGTTTTTTCTTCCTTCATTTCTGAGTCATGGATTTCTCGGTTAACGTCCTGGTAGACGGTCTTGCGTTGTTTTCCTCCATGATGGTTCCTGCTGTCCATCGTGACATACAAACTTCCTTACCATTCTAGCGTTACCGAGAAGTACTGTTTTTTGCATTACTTTATGACGGTTTTCATCCGTATCTAACTCCTTGACGTTGGACTTAGGACTCTTAGGAAAAATTTCTGTGTTAAATATGAAAATGGGAATGCTGGTGGTACTAGACATTCCCCACTGCCTTTTAATCTGTTCAAGCTCTTGATATTTCGATATTTTATCGGCGTATGTTTGACATAGATTGCTGTTATAACTATTGCTCTCTTCTTCCCTTTACTTCACTTAAATTATATCAGGCCTGTAATAATCAACTATTAGGTTTGTTAGTACTGTGTGATCTCAGTATAGCATGTAATAACCGTTCTCCAGGACTCGTGCAGGTTGATACTTATAGTATGGAACTTTCAGTCTACAAGATCTGCCGACTTTTAAATTCACTTCCAGAAAATATGTGGCAGCCTCCTGTGATATGTTGGATAGTCTCTAATGTTTTGCACCCGTAACGTCATCTATCGTCAGTAGGGCTGTAAACATTACGACCACACTACTGAGAGCTGCCTTCTTCACTTCAAGGGCTCTCCGGAGTATGTTCAATCTGAATTAAACACTATGAAATCAAGAATTAAATTCCATGGAAAATTACCAGGAAGCAGTTATCGACCCCATTCATTCAATAAACCATTTCTAGGCCAAATAATATGCGAATTTTGCAGATTGCAGCAACTCCGGAAGGCGGGCTATGACGAAAACTGTGTGTCGTCACAACGAATATATAAACTGTTCTCATTTAATTCTTAACAAAATTTTTTGTTCAAATTTGGTGCTATGTACACCAAATAAATCTCTCAAACTCGAGTCCCACTCGGTTTGTAGGGGATTTACAACCCCCTAATCTCCATAATCTCACTGCTACTTCAACGGAGTTACGAACCATTGAAGAAAGTAGAAACATATCTTTAGAGGATACCTCCCAAAGATACATGGTCCTTCGAGCCGGATCAAGAGACTACTCTCCATAATCTCACTGGATATATTCGACACGTAATGCAAGATGTTATGAGCTTGTAGCTAGGCTCTCGTCTGTACTCCGGTGATTTTTGGCAGAAAATAAGTTATACCATCTGTCAGAAAGGAGGACCTACTCTCTAGACCGCCTAGAATTTCATTCACTGCCTTAGTTGAATTCCTATATAAACAGTTGGATTTCTTCAGCCAGCCTGCCTGGTCCAGGTGATTTCCAGTTGTGCATTTCTTTGAGAATGTCTGAAAGCTCTTGTAGTGTAGTGGTAGATGTTGACAGGTGATCGGTCCAAAACTTTTGCATGTCATCCCCATTCGGATAGATGGGAAATTTTGTTCTTTTCCATCCAGATGTCTGTAGAAATTTTCCTCCGAGTTTTCAAGGGAGATATTATCTTGCTTCCTTCTGTTGTTCTCTTAATATCTTCTTAATCGTTCGGAGTAGATACTGAGTTTCTGTTTCATTGTGTCGATGTACTGTTTTACGGATGTGTTTTTTCTTCATAGCTGAAGTGCTTGCGATTTCGATAGATTATAGATTTAACCAAAGATTTCAGCTTGATTGTTCTGATATCATTTTCATACTGTGTCAGCCTTTCTATGTCCTGCCGACAGCGTTAAACTTTACCCTCCAGGCTCTGCCAATGAGGTAGGCAGGATATGGACAGGGTTGAATTGTGTGCTGCCTTGGTTTTGTCTTTATGCCCAACACTTCCACTACACTTGTTGCGGTCCAATAAAGTATGGGATGGATTCTTTTCTGTTGTGTTGCCTTTGAAAGGAATTTTTGTATGACATCAATGTTCAATATCTTGAGAATAACCACAAGCTTTTTGGATGATCTGATCCTGGGTAGATTTGATCTGGAGAGTGGATCGGTGCCGTTGTATTCGCTGAATAATTTGCACATTGTTGTTTGCAGTTGTTCTACTAGTGCTTGTTGTCCTTCGTTTGAAATTTTATGGGCATGTTCTTCCGAAGAATTAACCTGAGATGGTGTATATCCATTCTGTGTCTCGTCATCCGTGAGGACATCTTCTTGGAGCAGTAATTGCAGTTCGGTTGCTTCCTCCTTGTGTTTCGCTGTTGAGCTCTCTGTTTTCATAAGTTATCTGTTCTTCTCTAATTCGATTGTCTTTGATGTTTATTTCATTAACAATTTCTTTTTTAATTTACTGCAGCCTGTCTTCTGATGAATTGAAAAAACAATTCGTTGAATAATTGTTGTCTGTATCCAGTCAGTTCTTGACCCATATTTGTTATTTCAAAGTAGTTGCACATGATTGTTTCATTCATACAACTTTTCCATTTTATGCGTCTTCTGGGTAACCCTGCTTGGGTGAACTCTGGTTGAAGATCCTGCGTAGCACTTACTGTAGGGGGTGATGCCGCTGTTGTTTGTCTCCTTTGTTCTTCCTGTTGAGCTGTGTAGTGTTTTGTATGACAGAGGCCCGCCTCTTCAGCACCATGCCACTGACGTCTCGCATGCTGTCATGTCCAGCGCCAGCTCCAGACATGCTCTGACGATCCTCAGGCAGCGACTCAATATTCCTATTCCTTAATTGAACCATCATTATGGGTTACATTTCATACCTACTGCCAGGTTTATCTCGACCACCTCGGATTTGCTAAGCCCGCACTCTAGAACTTACCATTTCAGAGCCCTTGAGGATATATACAGTGTGTTTGGTCATGACTTAGCGATAATTTAAGGATATCAAATATACTTAATATTATCGACAAAAACACCCACACTTGGAAGTTTACCCCTTAGTTTAGGAGTAGCCCCCATTTTAAATTTACTTTTTTATTTTCGTTGACCCTTCCAAATAATATCGATTTCTTTGGACATAAAGGTCCTCCAGATGTTAAAAAAATGTTTTTTGAAAGATGATATATAAAAACATTCAACTTGAAAACGGCATAAAAAAAATTCTTTGAAAAAACTCATAAAAAAAATATGTACTGATTTTCTCAGTAAATCCGCAATAGTACAAGAACTAGCACATTGAAGTATAATTTTTTTTCAACTAAATTTCAACAGAAAGATTGATTCAGAAAAAAATTCAACCACTTTATAATTAGAGCGCTTCTTTTGTCTCTTGAGATGCTATGTACAGGGACAGAAAACGAAATGTGAACGAGTTTAGGAATATGATTATATAGCTTAGTCGTTGACAACAAGAA
This sequence comes from Propylea japonica, assembly GCA_013421045.1. NCBI lineage: Eukaryota > Metazoa > Arthropoda > Insecta > Coleoptera > Coccinellidae > Propylea > Propylea japonica. The sequence goes on along the minus strand of CM024246.1, from coordinate 5,235,903 downwards.
ATCATTGAGGTAATTTCGAATAAACAGAACTTTAAAACAATGGTGAAAAATTTGGCAAAGTTTTCAGACTCCACTTCGAATTGCTTGCCGACTCCTTATTCAAATAAACATGTGAAGCATTTGGGTTTGGACTTTTCAGGACTAGCAATTCAAAGCCACATAATAGAGATATTCTTTGTCTTAATAAATCTACTGAACAATAAGCTCTGTAGAATTGTTCATTTTTCAGCAGTGTAAATTTATACATTATTCAAATAAAAGACCTAACTCAATTTAAACATATATGACATTGTTGAGGAAACAGTTCTTTTACTGATAGCCTCTTTGTAAATAAAATCAGCAAAAGGGTATTTTTTGGGATAGCAATATACATACCTCAACAGATTTCTATGTGTATTAAGTATCTGATTCAGCACAAAGAGATTTTTGAGACATAAAATGTAAATTGGGCAATTAGACTGCAATCTGTATCAAGCACATAAGTTGACTTTAAAACGGCATAACTCTATCTATATTCATGTAACATTTTAATGCTTTGCTTTCGTTTATTAAGACAGAGAAATTAATTCTTAGTAGAGTGAATTTTCTATTCTGATATGAGCTATGTAGTATCCAGAAATATTTTGATTTCTGTAATGCCGAAAGGACAATTTTTCTATCAACTCAAGCTGACAATTTATCTTGTACAAGAAACATGTATCTGAATGAAATAAAACTTTTTTGTCTATACGGTGCCATGTTAAGAGTGTTCTGCCTGCACATATTTTTACACATGCTAATAACAATTTGTGATAGGGACAGTTTATAGTGAAAGTTCAAACAATTATCATACACCATTTAAATTTTCTCAACTAAATATGCAAAATGCAAAAACATTACACTTACATTGACTAGGAACTGTATCTTCGTCTCATCTATGACAACATTTTCTTCTCTTGGGAAAAATTCCTCAGTGCATTTGAAGACTTCACTTGTGAATCTTGGTCTTCCGTCTATAATGCTGTATCAATTCCTACTAGTAGATGGGTGTGGTAGAAAATCCTTCCAAGTTTTTCTAACATAGTAATATGCTTCAGAGGAGTAAAACTATATCGTCAGAGCAAATTTTCTCAAGTCTTGAGGGTATGATTTTTGTTTTCTTGACTTTTTATTTTGCAATCTTCTGTTCATCAATTCTCGAAAAGACTAGGTAAAACATATTGAAAATATATGTATTATTAAGTGCAGGTTGGGTAAAAATTAGTTGACCCCTTTTTCCATGTTCGATGAAATCAGGATAGGGGGAAGGCAAGATCTCAGGAAAATGGTAAGGAGTAATAAAAAAATATTTTGGATATTATAATATCAGTTTATTTTTTTTTAATAAAATGTATAAGTATAACATATGTATATTAATTCATATTAGATATAGATGCTGTGATAATGCAAATTTGAATGAATATGGTTCACATTAGTTGTCTGTTGAATATAGTTACCAAAATCATTTCTTCAAATCTTCTGATATGAAGTTTTTATTCTTCAGATGTCTGACCAGATCTGTTAGTTTCTTGACTCTGGTACTCTATTCAGTGTACAATGCGTTAACTCAATTCAGATTATCAAAATGGGGTAGAAAAATATATTTTTCTGACTTGACTGACCTTTTTTCTTGCATCCTGTTCTAGATGGTACTGCCTTTGAATTCGAATATTTTGATCCGTTATAATCCTCTGTCGAGAAATATCTGCTGCAGGTGAACATTTTTTAGAGATCTTCCTCTTCTGTGAGGATATCAACGGTATCAAAACAGAATCTCTTCCAGTGTTCATATGTCAAGGAATCTTCAAAAAAATTGGGAAATTATTATTAAATCTGTTACAGGAATATTTATTTAACTGAAACTAACCGAAGAAGGATCACGCATCAACTCGGTTTTTACAACCACATACAAAACATGTCCTTGCACGAAAAATTTTTTGGAATATACCTACTAAAAAACTAACTAACTAACAATAAACGAACTAACTATACTAACGAATTAACTTATTAACGAAGAAGCAATTAAATTTTTAAACAATTCAATCTGTTTGTATTGAATCAGAAATGGTAAATATGCTAACATAACCTGCTCCTCTCAAATATCCCTTCTTTGAGTAAGAAGAGTTCATGACGCATACGCGAATTGTTGCTTGAGGTATGCCCCCAAGCTAAAATTGGCTTCACTTTTTGATACTTATTTTCCACACCGCTCACATTCTATTTATTACAATTCTATGTATAAAAAAGACCTTTTTTCTGTGATGGGAAAACAATTTGACATTTTATATCTCTTGACAGCTCAGAAAATATGACTTTGAAAACACTTTTTTCCCGGTCGAGAAAACGAGTCTCTATGTATCCGGGAAAAAATTACTCACTTTTTTCCCGTGGAAGAAAAATAATTTCGTAAAGAGTTATATTTCTTTCACTATTAAATGGTCGTTATTTCTGTCACAGAAAAAATTTTGAGTTTTATTGACGGGAAAATAATATCACATTTTAGCTCTCGAGTTAAAATCTAATCCTTTTTTTTCCCTTGTATAATAAATAACTATTTTTAACGGTGAAGAAAGTAATCATTTACGCATCCATAGCGATGAAGAAAAGTCAAGTTTTTTGACAGTTGTACAAGAAAATGTTTATTGCACTGAAGATTCGCTAGTGCAATAAATATTTGAAGCGTTTTTTGGAAAAAAAAACGATTAGGACATACCCTGAAAAATCATTTAGAGGAATGAATGAATGAGAATATGAATGTGTAGTGCTTTTATGAACTGGTCAACCAAACACAGCTTTAAATGTCCACTGATTTAAAGAAACAATGAATGAATATAACAATAAGAGATGAGCAGTGGGAATTTTGTACTCACTTGTCTACTCTATTTGTACTTGTTGATTCTTAATTGGTGTATAACTATCGTTATTTTAACATGTATTATTTTTGATTATGATGAAGAAATTTAGCACAATAGTTTGGAAAAAGTTAGATGAAGTTTGTGTTTTCGAACACTCCAGCCAGGTTTCACAAAACTCTAATCACGTTGATTAATGATATGTCATCCATTCTGTGCAATTTTCAGTTCGTTTTTGACATAAGCCATCGAATGCATTCAAAATCAACGATATGATTGCTTGATCAAGCTTTGTGAAACCCACTGTTAAACTTGTACCTTGATCTGTATTGATTACTTGCTGAATAAACGCAGCCTAATATTCAATGCTTCTCAATATCCAGCAAAAAATTTTAATCCTTTCTAATGCGATATATTCGAACACATAATAACCACTGTAGCCAGAAAAATTATCAAAGCTCAGAGTATTTTATTTCGAATATGTTGTCTTTTCGAAAAGCTAAGCCGAAAGAATTTGACATGCGTATTAATGGATATTTTTGATTGTATTCTCCTCAAAGTTGGTCTGAAATTTCAGATATTTGTTACGGGCAAAAAGCTCACATCATTTACATTATGTCGCATTTTGTTTCAGATGGATGATTTATGCAAAAGATTCACTTCCGATGTCATCGCTCATTCCATTTTTGGCCTCAATGTGAACAGCTTCAAGGATGAAAAGAATGATTTTTTGTTAATGTCGAAACGGATGATGACTTTCGATAAACGAACGATGGTCAGTGCTGCACTGCAAACTTTGGCACCAAACTTTTTCGATATATTTGGCTTCGTTCGATTTGAGACAGTCAATAAATTCGTTTTAACTTTTGTGTATAAGCTTGTAGAGACTGTCATAGCATTCAGAGAGAAAACTGAAACTGTTGGAAGAGACATGATGCAGCTTTTGATTCAATTGAAGAAATTCGGAAGTGTTCAAGGAGACAATGAAGAAGGAATCATATCAGGTAACATATAATTTGTTCATCATGTGATAATAATAATAAAAATTATAAGAATAGGTAATGAAAAAGTATCAGACATCTATGAAGCAGATAAAAGTATAAGAAATCTATAAAGAATATCGAAAATGGTAAGCGTTCTCGAAACTGTTATGTTAACTTGGCGCACTAATACTGGAATCAGCAGATCAAACATAAAAAAAGGCGCAGTGTCCATCAAACGGGGTATTTTCAAGAAGACTCGTTGGGATCATTGTGATTCTTTATGACAACGAAACCGTCATCAAGTATTCTCAAATCCACGGAAAAGAGATTCAACAACCAACAAGAGTGTCTACTGCGAGGTGTGGAGAAGTTTTCCAAAGACTTCAGATGACTTTGGGCAAATGTAATTTCATAAATATAGCACCTCACCTCTGAGAATGAAATAATGTGAAAGAATAAACCAACGCGCTATGAAAGACGAACTAACATTAGAGTTCACCAAAATGATGAGCTGCATTCTGAAAAAAACTGAACAGTAGAAATCTCACAAAAGCTGTTAACACCTACGTTTGCTCAGTTCTCAACTTCTCTGTCGAAATTGCGAAGTGGGTTAATACAGATCTCGATAGTTAAAACGAAAAATGAGAACTTTGATCACAAAGGAAATGAAGAAACATCCTTAATGAAAATACGATTCCTAAGGTGAGTCAAATTGGTGACACACCATTCGAATTTTGGTATCAAATCAATTTGTACCTACTAATTTGTGCCGTATATTATGAATTTTGTGCTTGTTTCATTTCAGACATATGTCGAGTTTTTCATGTGAGTCACCCACTTCACGTTGTGACTCACATGAGGAATGCTGAAAATTCTTCTTTGGATGAATTGTGTCAATTTTGTGTCTATTCGTGTCGCATAGTGAAATTTTGCATGCCTGCACTTTTCGATATATTTGAAGTTATTACTGTGAGATGAATAGATGTAGCAGAAAGACGAGCGTTGATTTTATGTCATAATATTAGGTGATCATTTGTGATCATTTTGAAGTAGGTATGAGTTGTTGAATTGCAGACATTCGACGGAAACAACCAAATTTCAATGACTCGACGACCTCTTCACTCAAAAGACTCAATATAATAATTGAGTTGATGAATTCATATATTATTACAAACTTGGATTCGCTATCAATTGAAAACTAATACACCGTTCCAAAAGTCTCCTCTTATTACTCTACAAACTACAAATACCAATTATTCTATCAATTAACTTCAAATCTGATCTCCCTTGTCACTTTTTCTACCAAAACTGTTCTGTCACTGTCTCGGCCGACTCATTTTCGTAACATTGCCTTCCCTCTAATTCTGATCGTCCCGATCAAAAACTCAAGTCGCATTTTCATAGGGCTTAATTCTGTATCTGCACCACCTACGGAACATGCCGGGGCACCTCCGAACTTCAGGTGAAGAGCTCCGGTCAAAGTGAGGTAGCATCTGTCTGTTAATTGGGTTATAATCAACATTCCACTTTTTCTTAGATAGTCGTTTCCGTATAAGAATATCAGCGTTGACTGCTCTTACTTTCTTCTGATACATTAGCCAGTAGTATATCTCAACTGACTTATATAGTCGAAATCATTGACATTCGTGATGTTCAAATCCACCAGATTCTGCGTTACATCTCTGGAATGCACCTCGATCACAATTAACGCAGATAAAATTTGTCTTTGTAAAAAGGTCAAATAGCCTTTCACCCATTTCTTGAGCTCGTATATCTCGATCAATATGACATCTTCGAGAAACTCTCCAGAGTGCAGTTTCTGATGCCTTCTTCGACGCCTGCTGTGCAGAAGACTTGACTACTTGCATCACTGAGGAAGTACAGTCTTGGGAACATCATCCTCTTCGTTTCCAAATATTCAGTCAGGCCCTTCTGCACAACTTCCAACACGTGATTGCAGTCTTTCAAACTCTCCAGAAGTTTTCTGTCGCCACAATACTCTAAAATATTTGGATGATCGTATGCCGATATCATGATTCTCCTACATGTTCTTTTCATTGATCTGTTCTCTTTGCTTTCGAGAGGAAGCTGGCTTGTTATATAGTCACTTGTAACAATTGTCTCAAGGTACATCTATTGTTTCTGAACATCCATCCACTTTTCGATAACCGCAGCTGTTACTTTCAAGGACTTTTCCCATTCATCAATTTAATGTTACGAAAATGAGTCGGCCGAGACAGTGACAAAACAGTTTTGGTAGAAAAAGTGACAAGGGAGATCAGATTTGAAGTTAGTTGATAAAATAATTGGTATTTTTAGTTTGTAGAGTAATAAAAGGAGTTTTTTGGAACGGTGTATTAGTTTTCAATTGATAGGAAGTTTGTAACAATAGGTTTATCGAATACGCTGACACATCTGTTATAATTAAATATAAGTTTCATTCTGGTTCAATCTGTGATGAAGTATATTATGATTCAATAAAACAATACTCATAAAACATATTACTCTATATATCCTTCGAAACAAATAGAAAACAAAAATAAAAACAAAACAATTAAAACCAAGAATGTAACTTGAAAAATATTTATTGAAGCTAAATAAATAAATTAATTAATAAAACCATTCAATCACAGTGTGTGAATCAATAAATGAATCGAATGTGTTGTCTGTCTTGTTAACTGGAGCTATTAATACTGAACAAATGAAAAGGTTTTTCGTGTCTACTGCAAATATCAATTTAATTGAATAGGTTGCTACATACGTTTCGACTCTTACAAATTTAGGGTCATCTTCAGGCTACCTATCTGAAAATACAGGTACATTCAAAAAAGGAGATGTTCGTATCAACTACAAAATGTCAAAAAACATAGTCAAAGTTAAAGTCAAGGTTAAAAAAAATGGAAGCAAACCCTGAGCAGGAGCTTCTGAGCGCTCGTTCTCTGGTGGAGCAATAGGACTATCATCTCAAAATTCTGTATATGACTTGAAATTGATACTTTATATATAAACAATTGAAAAAATTCAATTCTATGGTCACACTTGAAAATTAAAATAATTAAATTTTATGGTTCTGATGATGCGATCCTCTTGAAATTTGGCATGAACATTCAGTATATCAATCTTTATACCAGGAATAAATTTCACTCAATTCAGATATCTTGTTATGAAAATATAATTTTTTTTTCAATATTCAAATTGAATTTTCTATAGTTCGGATGATGCGATGATCTTCAAATTTTGCACAAACATTCAATATATAAATCTCAATTCCAGAAATAAATTTCATTTGATTCGGATATCTTGTTATGGAAATATAAAGAGTCTTTCCTTTAATATTCCAATTGGAATTTTTATGGTTCTGATGATGCGATCCTATTGAAATTTTGCATGAACATTCAGTATATCAGTCTCAACTTACAAAATGAATTTCATTCGAATCGGAAAGTTGGTTATGGAAATAAAAAAATTCTTCTTTTTAATATTCCAATTGAATTTTCTATGGTTCTGTTAATACTATGGCCACAAAATTTTGCGAGAGGCTCACTATGAGCATCTGGCAAGTTGCTGCAAAATTTCATTCCGTTTGCCCTCGTTTTGTGTAAAATATTGAGGAACAAAAATTTTGAATGGCCACTTTTTATGGAACACCCTGTACGATTTTTCTGGTTAACGAACTTAACCGAGCTATTTGGGTGCTGAACACACCCTGAAAATTTCAAGTCTCTAGGACAATCCGTTCGAGAGTTATTGTGCTCACGGACGGACGGCCGGCCCTACAGAATTTGATTTGACCTCATATTTTCCATCAGGGAGTCGAACCCTATCGTTTGAAACCATTTTCGGCTCAAAATTCGAAAATTACAGACATTTGGGCAAAACGATATAGCACTCGTCTAAGTAGAACGAGCGCTCAAAAAAGGGAATAAACGAGTACATAAAGAGCGGTCAAGCCACAAATAACAGAAAAATAAATGAAAGGTATACACAATTATAAATGATTTCAAAACTTCGGCAGATTAAAAAGTTATCAATTTAAATCAAAAAATTATCAATATATGAAATTTTCTTGTGAAGAACTTACTTGAGATAGAAAAACAACACACAAACGTCAAATCAATAATTAGCCGAGATTGCGAAAAGTAAATCAAAGCGGGGAAGGCGTAGGAATGTAGAAAACTGTAGGTAAATTTTAATCGGCGTAGCGTACGCTGTAATATTACAATCAAAATTTGGAGAAAACACATCATCAAATATGCAGAAAGACATTGATATGAAGTTACCGGGATGAAGGTGTTGTAGGTGTAAAAATAACAACCGACGAACACCATAAAAACGAACAACCCCGGCATGTCCACTTTTGCAGAGCACATCCTCACAAATCCAGATCACATCCCTTCCACGGTCCCATCATCCTGTCAACCCCTCAGAATAGAAATCTGACAAACTTTATATAACAAAAGCGAAACACAATACACCTCAGACTTCTAAACACACAACAACATTTCCCAGAATTACTCGGTTTCCCGTACCTACTAAGACTTCCTTCATCCTGGTAACTCCATCTCTTTGTCGTTCCGCATATTTGATAATGTGTTGTCTTAAAATTTTGATTGTAATATTATAGCGTAAGCTCCGCCGATTAAAATTCACCTACAGTTTTCTACATTCCTACGCCTTCCCCGTTTAATTTACTTTCCGCAATCTCGCCTAATTAGTCAGGATTTGACGTTTGTGAGTTGATTTTCTGTCTCAAGTAAGTTCTTCATAAGAAAATTTTATATATTGATAATTTTGTGATTTAACTTTTTAATTTGTAGAAGTTTTGAAATCATTTATAATTGTGTATACCTTTTATTTATTTTTCTGTTGTTTGTAACTTGACCGCTTTTTATGTACTCGTTGATTCCTCTTTCTTTTAACTTTGACTATTTTTTTTGACATTTTGTAGTTGACACGAACATCTTTTTTGAACCTTCATTTTCAGATACCTGAAGATGACCCTAAGGTTGTGAGGGTCGAAACATATGTAGCAACCTATACAATTAAATTGATATTTGGAGTAGACATGAAAAACCTTTTCATTTTATTACAATAAATAAGAATTTATTTTTGACTTATCGGTGATTTTTATCACTTCCTCTTGCATATCATCGTACGCTTCCGAGTGATTACTATTTTGCCTACAAACTGCCCAAAAGTGTCCGATACTGCTTTCTAAGGCAGGTCCTTCATATCGGACGCAACTCCGCAAATGGTGATACCCTTCGCGCACCAAATTAAGAGATTTGGGTATGGCTCCCAAAGTACGGGGAAAGGATAACTCCTTCATGCTTCTCCACTGAAAGTTCTATGAAAACTATTGTCTGTTTCAATAAAACAGACAATACACACAATAAAAAAGTTTACGATTCAATAAATCGTAAACTTTTTCATGAATTGAAGTAGAATAAAACTTATATTTAATTATAACAGATGTGTCAACGTATTCGATAAACCTGTATATTGTTATATTAATTCATCAACTCAATTATTATATTGTTTTGATTATTTTAAGTGAAGAGGTCGTCGAGTCATTGAAATTTGGTTGTTTTCACCGAATGTCTGTCCATTCAACAACTCATACTTCAAAACAACGAGGAAAACATAGTGAAACTGACTACCAGGACATCAACCGAGAAACAAGGACCAAACCAAGAAGGACGAACTAGCCAGGACCCAGGAGAAGTAGAACACCCAATACTTCAGAGCTCAATCCCCCTGATACTTGCTATCTGGGATGAGTTAGTTACCAGGGAATGTGATGGCCGATTGCTTGGAGGTGTAGGAAATTTAACCTTCTACGCTAATAGGCTCAAGTCAATAATTATAAGATGAAAGAAGAAAAGGAGAACATCAAATACCTCAGAGATCAACTCCCCTGATACTTGCTTTCTGGGATGAGTGAATGGTACCCCTAGAAGGGAGTGAGATAGCCGATCAATAGGGATCTGAGAAATCTCAACCATCTACGCTAGTAGGCTCAAGTCGATATGACCTAATTTCATATAAATACTTTCTCGAGAAAAATCATAAAATCTGATGTTTTAAAATAATCAATTGCCAGCAAACAGATTTCAGATATTTGGTTCTCGAGATACAGGTCGCTTCTGAAAAAATGCTTTTTCAAATATTTCGCTACATATCGTTTTCAATTGGAGATATCACGAAAATTCAGAAACATTTTTTTAATAATGTTTTTGCCCATACGCTTCCTTTCGAAAAACCGGTTACAGGATGATACTCGGTGAATCTGCGGCTAAGAAACAATGATGAAAAATATATGGTGCCTCATTTAAAAAACACAAACTTTTCTTTGTAGCACTTGAACGGAAAACAACTTTTTGGATCTGGTGAAAGCAGCGTATAGGCAATAGAAACTACGAAAGAAAAACGTTTTGGAATTTTTGTGATATCTCCTATAGAAAACGGATATGGCGAAATATTTGATACAGCCATTTTTCAAAAACAATTCAAATATCTGTGATCTGTTTCCTGGTAATTGATTATTTTGAAAAGAGAAAGGAGTCCTTGAAAATTTTTCTCTTATGGTTCTAGAGATGCTGTCTGATATCATCGAAATTGGGACTCCCTGTACAGGGTGGGCATATTTCGATGTTTTAGCACTACAACTTTTAAACCAGAGGAGATAGACAAAATCTGATACCCACTTCTCGATCTCTTTTTCTGAGAAACTAACAAGAGTAGTATTCATTTTTGGCTACCTTCTTTTGTTTTCGAGTTATAAGCGAAAATTGGAAAAGTGGCAATATCGAAAAAAATTCATATCTCCGCTAATACTGATGATGGAGCTCTGAAATTAAAACATTATAAAGGCACTTTTTTACGTAGAATCCAGTGGCGTACTCGCCTTTTTTGCACCATTTCTAATTACGGAGCTATGACCCAAAGTTATGTTTTTTAAATAGAAATACTAGATTTTTGTGGCAATTTCTGAAAGCTTAATTTTTTCTGATTTCAAAAATATATAACATTGTATGGTTTGTATCAATATGAGTATAGAAAAATGATCAAAAACCTATTTTCATCTGAGTCTCAATATTTTCTATGGTTTCAACTGTTGATGATCACAGAAAAATTTAGCATCGTATAATTACCACAGTATCTTTCCAGAATTTTTTTCATTTCTATGCTCTTTACTCAATTTCTCCAAGATGGACTGCTGTGGAACTTGATCCCTCATTCTAAGTTATAACTAAAATGTCTAAAATAAGACATCTTAATTATAACCTTCTGACCTTATATTGTAATCACTATGGTATTGAAAAATAGTTTTCCTTTATTACTTTTCTAATTGAATTGATAACTTCAATCATATCTATATGCGTTATTTCATATGCGATTTGACATAGACTACTTAGCACTTGTGCGTATTTATTCTGGAGTACAATAAAAATATTCTCTTGCATCCATCTCATTATAACTAAGTATATCGATTGAAACGGAGGATCATGAGGATTTTTTTGTTATTTCCAAATCCATTTCAAGATATAAGTTTTTATGAAATATATCCATGTTCGAATTTTGGAGAAATTAGTTGAAAGCATAGAAATAATGAGATTGACGGAAGGAGACTGCTCTTGTTATAGGAAGCTCCATTTTTCTGTGCTCATCAACAGTTGAAACCATAGAAAATATTGAGACTCAGATGAAAATAGGTTTTTGACCATTTTCTATACTCATATTGATACAAACCATACAATGTTATATATTTTTGAAATCAGAAAAAATTAAGCTTTTAGAAAATGCCACAAAAATCTAGTATTTCCATTAAAAAAACATAACTTTGGGCCATAGCTCCGTAATTAGAAATGGTGCAAAAAAGGCGAGTACGCCACTGGATTCTACGTAAAAAAGTGCCTTTATAATGTTTTAATTTCAGAGCTCTATCATCAGTATTAGCGGAGACATGAATTTTTTTCGATATTGCCACTTTTCCAATTTTCGCTAATAATTCGAAAACAAAAGAAGGTAGCCAAAAATGAATACTACTGTTGTTAGTTTCTAAGAAAAAGAGATCGAGAAGTGGGTATCAGATTTGTCTATCTCCTCTGGTTTAAAAGTTGTAGTGCTAAAACATCGAAATATGCCCACCCTGTACAGGGTTGGCAAAATTCGTTGTCTACTGAAGGGATCTTGAAAACCACATCAGCTAGAAGAAAACTGATGACACATTTTCAGGATTTTTTTCGTGACTAACTCGAATCTGAAAACAGTTTTAATCTATCTTTCGTTGATTTTAAGAATCCGTTGTTACATTCTACAGGCACTTTTTTAGGGCTGATTCAAATATGATATGACCGCTTTTTTTAGTTCAGTCATTTTAGAGAAACGACTAGGAATTTGGATTATTCAAATGTAAACTATGGTAGAATGTTTGGATTCATACTTTCATCCATGTTGTCTATAAATTGAAAATATCTATCAGGTATTTGGATTTATTTCGACACTCCTTTTTACATCAGTTCACCGACGTTTCGGTCGCACCTTAATCAAGGCTAAAAAATTTTTTTGAACATTTAAAACTCAGACATGGAAAATTTGTTGATACACTTACATAATGACTTCACAGGAACTGAGTTACAGTTAAAATTATCAACATGCAGAGAGTAGGCTTCTCTAGATTTAAAATTCAAGAAAATTCGAGACGCGTCAATAGGCCAGAATATGTGGAAATCATAGAATATTATAGGTAGAATTAATGACAATTGTTTCGAACTTGACATGTAACCATAGAAGCCGGTAAAGAGGAATCTTGATCATTTTCTTAAAGGTATTAACAGACTATTATACAGGGTGTTTCGTTGGGAAACGGAAATACTTCACAGGTGCATAGGAGGCACCAAGGCGGTTCTGGAAATACCCCATTTATTGGGTCTTACTGTCTTCGTAGCCGAGATACAGTGTGTTTTATGAATTTTGCCCGTTTCTTTCTAAGGCCATATCTTAAGAACCATACGGTATATTTTATTCATATTTTGCAAATATGTTCCTAATTGAGAGCCCAAACGTATGTATCATGCGATAACCGCCTTGAAAATCCAGGTCCGGGTTAACAAAAAATTACGGATCGTTTTAATCCTCAGAACAACACCCGTACATCGGAATCTTGAAAATCTGTTTTAATATTCGAAAACATCACTTAAAAATAAACTGAGACGCATACTTCAAATTTTCGCGCAGACAGTTTTACTGCACAAATTTTCAACGTAAAAGTGGAGTTTTTAAGAACTTGGATACCCGAAAGTGGTTTGAAGTGACTTTCAACAATGAAAAATCAACAATATCGAATCCATAATTATTGCAACATTACTTTGTAATTCATTTTCACATTGGTTTTCCTTCTTATAGCTGTATACCATTTGAGTTTTTATTTTTGAGTTACTCTCTCGTCGTTTCTCATTACAGCACAAATTTTCAACGTAAACGTGAAGTTTTTAAGAATTTGGTTTGCTGGAAGTGATTTAAAGTAATTTTAGTTATAAATCTATCAGTTAGTTATTGAGAACATAGTCATGTTTGTGTGTAGAGCCCAAACGTATCATGCAATACTCTCCTTGAAAATCCAGGTCCGGGTTAACAAAAAATTAGGAATCGTTTGAATTCTCGAAACAACACCCTGTACATCGAAATTTTGAAAATCTGTTTTAATATTCGAAAACACCACTAAAAACTAAACTGAGACGTATACTCAAAATTTTAGCGCACACAGTCTTACTACATAAATTTTCAACGTAAAAGTGAAGTTTTTAAGAACTTGGATACCCGAAAGTGGTTTGAAGTAACTTTTAACAATGGATTATCAACAATATTGGATCCATAAACCATAATTATCTCAAAATTACTTCGTAATTCATTTTCACATTGGTTTTCATTTATTGAGAATTGACTTGCATCAGTTTGATATCGTATATTTTGAAACAAATATGAACGAAAAAACATAATATTGAAATGATTAGAAATATTACTACAAAAACTGCTCGAAATGTCCTTCATTTTGATCTGAACATTTTCTTGATTGTTTAAGAATATCTCAAACTGCTTTCCGAATCACATTTGGATTCTTTTTCATTTTCTGGCTAGCCTTTTCTATTTTTCTGACCAGCCGATCCCGAGTATTGATTTTCGAAGAATAGCTAACGATTTCATATGACCCCAGACATAATAATCGACGGGATTCAAATCAGGAGATCTTGAAGGCAAATTATGAGGGGCTCCCCGACCAATTCATGAATTACCGATATTGTTATTTAAAAAGTCCCGAACGATTAGCCTGTAATGTGGCGATGCACCATCGTGCTGAAAAAACATGTCAGCAGTGTTCACATTCTCATCATGTAGCAAAACTGATAACACATTTTTCAGAAATTCCAGGTATACTTCGACAGTTAAACGTGCAGGTAGAAAATAGGGTCCTAATATTTTATTATCATAAACACCCCACCATACTTTGATTCAAACGATTCATAATTTTTTTCTTAACCTGGACCTGGATTTCCAAGGTGGTTTAGCATGATACGTTTGGGCTTCACAGTTACACACAAAAAATTATTATGCTCTCAATAGCTAGCTCATGGATTCATAACTAAAAGTTACTTTGAATCACTTCCAGCAAACCAAATTCTTGAAAACTTCAAGTTTACGTTGAAAATTTGTGCAGTAATGAGTAACAACGAGAGAGTAACTCAAAAATAAAAACTGAAATGGTATACAGCTATAAAAAGGAAAACCAATGTGAAAAATAATAACAAAGTAATGTTGCAATTAATATGAATTCAATATTGTTGATAATTCATTGTTGAAAGTCACTTCAAACCTCTTTCGGGTATCCAAGTTCTAAAAAACTTCACTTTTACGTTGAAAATTTGTGCAGTAAACTTTCTGCGCGAAAATGTGAAGTATACGTCTCAGTTAAGTTTTTAGTGGTGTTTTCGAATATTAAAACAGATTTTAAAACTTCCGATTTACAAGGTGTTGTTTCGAGGATTCAAACGATTCATAATTTTTTTTCGACCCGGAACTGGATTTTCAAGGCGGTTATTGCATGAAACGTTTGGGCTGTCAATTAGGAACATATTTGTCAAATATGAAGAAAATATACCGGGAGATTTGTTAGATATGGCCTTAGAAAGAAACGGGCAAAATTCATAAAACACCCTGTATCTTGGTTACGAAGACAGTAAGACCCAATAAATGGGGTAAATCCAGAACCGCCTTGGTGCCACTTATGCACCTGTGAAGTATTTCCGTTTCCCAATGAAACACCCTGTATATAGTGCTGAGTCCATTGACATCTTCTCTATAATTCACTGTTTTATTTAATGTTATTTGGATCATTTCACTTATGTTTCTTCGATACCTGTTGTTTTCATGGTCGAGTATTGTTGTTCCCTCGAAATTGAACTGGTGACTTTCCTTGTGTGTATGTAAAGTCCCTGTGTGTGATGTTGTTGGAGTCTGCTTTATGTTGTGTAACTCTGGCTTTCAGTAGTTTTTTTTGTTTGTCCGATGTAGGCCTTCTCGCAATTAGGGCATGGAATTTTATACACCACTGATGATTGTGAATTTGTTGGAACACTATCTTTTAATTTTGTGGAATATTTTTTAGTTGTGATTTTGTTGTAGATTGCACATGTGAATTTTACAACAAAATCACAACCAAAAAATATTTCACAAAATTAAAAGATAGTGTTCCAGCAAATTCACAATCATCAGTGGTGTATAAAATTCCATGCTCTAATTGCGAGAAGGCCTACATCGGACAAACAAAACAGACTCCAACAACATCACACACAGGGACAAAACTGCTCTCACTTTACATACACACAAGGAAGGTCACAAGTTCAATTTCGAGGGAACAACAATACTCGACCATGAAAACAACAGGTATCGAAGAAACATAAGTGAAATGATCCAAATAACATTAAATAAAACAGTAAATTATAGAGAAGATGTGAATGGACTCAGCACCATATAACGTGCGTTCAAAAAAATTCGTGGTCGAGTAAGCTGTGGATTCTATTTTACCCCTCATAGACTCCTAGGAAAAATAGAATCCACAGCTTACTTGACCACGAATTTTTTGAACGCACGATATAATAGTCTGTTAATACCTTTAAGAAAATAATCAAGATTCTTCATTACCGACTTCTATGGTTACATGTCAAGTTCAAAACGATTGTCATTAATTATAACCTATAATACTCTATGATTTCCAATTATTCTGGCCTATTAATGCGTCTCAAATTTCCTAGAATTTTAAATGTTAAGAAGCCTACTCTCTGCATGTTGATGATAATTTTAACTGTAACTTAACTCCTGTGAAGTCATTATGTAAGTGTATCAACAAATTTTCCATGTCTGAGTTTGAAATGTAAAAAAAAATTTTTTAGCCTTGATAAAGGTCCGATTTGCAACCAAAACGTCGGTGAAATGATGTAAAAAGGAGTGTCGAAATAAATCCAAATACCCGATAGATATTTTCAATATATGGTAGAATGTTTTTTTAACTGACTCCAAAATTTGTGCTGATTTAAAAAATTTATCATATATTCTTATTCACATGAATATTACACGAAAAAAAAATTAATACATTTTCCTGCTTTTCGATTCAGTCCTGAATTAATTATAAGTAGGCTGGCGTTACTATAGCAACATTTGAAAGCATGTGTATTATTTCATGGAACTAAAACGTTATTATTGGAATCGTCGATTGCTAATAATTAACTCTGAGGTTAACTTGCCATCGTTTGTTTTCAAGATTGAAAATAGGTAATCTGTTTATTTTTCCTAATGACCCGAAATATTCAAACTTGAGAAAAATTCGATATGTTGGTATTCTACATTCAAGCGAATGAAAATAGCTGGAAAAAAGAGCCTAAAAATGTGTAATCATTTTTCTTCTAGCTGCTATGGTTCCCAAAGTCCATTCAGTAGACAACGAATTTTGCCCAACCTGTACAGGATGTTTCTGAATAAGGAGCCGTAAATTTGTGATCTTCATCCTTAGATGATTGCATGTCATAAATTTCTCATTCATTATGGGTTTCTGACGCTTTGTTTCTGAGATACAGGGTGTTGAAATTTTGGGAAAAAATAGATTTTCAAATATTTTCGATACCTTGGAAGATTTTTTTTACCGTTCATGAAAACCGAGCAGCTTTACGCAGGGTGCTGGCTCAGAGGATTCCATTCCTACTAGTGTCATGGAACGTTGAAGAGGAGTTGGACACCGCCAACAGGATTCTGAAATCAATACGAGAGGATGTCCTCTCGATGAGGAAAACCCAGTGAATGAAGAAATCGGATTGAGAAGCCGCCTGGTCCACGTCCGTAACCGTTCGAGACGATTTATGCCGACCAATATACAGGAAAAGGTCAGGATAAAAGACATGGAGAAAGTCCTTACTCGGACTCAGGAAATGTTAAGGGACGCAAAAACATTAGCAGAGACAAGGCACCGGTTACATGCATCCTTGGAAGAATGTATCGATGAAGGAGGAGTCCGCAGGAATCAAGGAACCGAAGAAGTTCCTGAAACCAACCGGACTGTTGATCTGATCTCTTCTCAGGACATCCCAGATAGCCGATCCAATGATATTGGAATGGACAGCCCGCCAAACAGGACATGCCAGGGCAACTCAAGCTCCACAGGACAAACAGAAAGTACGAGAAACAACAATGCAACTTCAGTTTCTCTTCCGCAAAATTTGTTCCTTGAGCTGACAACCAGAAGACCGCCTGAAGAAGAACAGGTTTACCTTATTAGGAAACGCCTGTTAACTCATCTGTTTCCTTTCAGGAAACTCGAACCTATAAGCAGTTGCTTGATAAGGGGAGAGTGTTTGAGTTGGTTCAGTGGCAGGCCGATAATTACACTCCACCGCCGTCACAGAAAGGACTATTGGACAAACCGAACCTTGTATGCGTGCATCAACGTCCGTTAGATGAAGTGCAAGGACCGATAGAACCAACACTTCCGCCAGTTAGACCGCAAACACCGCCGAAAATTAGGCAGGAGGAACCAGAAGGGAAAGTTCCCGTTAAATTTGGGAAGATGAGACCAAAAAGAGTGAGCTTTAAGGACACCGAAGTTCAATGTTGGCGATGTGGAAAGATGGGACACACGCTGTAATAGATTGAAACGACTTGCTCCTTTGAGTATCTTTATTTGATTTAATTAATTCTTGTAATTATGTGATGAACCAGAGTAGATGTTCTACATTTGTGAATTGCTTACTTGACAAATACTGTTGATGAATAACTAGTTCGAATAGATATACAACACTGACCTGATTTCAATTGGGCAATCGAATATACGGGTTCTTTAGGCTTTACACCTTCCCTTCCTGAATATAATTGTTGCAACGGCCGTTTGCAACGACATCCAGAGAAATATGAATTGTAGAAAAAACTTGATTGTTTTTTCTACAATTCATATTTCTTGATTTGATTATCAAGAACTAAAACAAATAGCTCTTTTCTCCTAAAATCATTATTTACTATCAACTAAAATTTATTTATATAACATGGAAATCAAAACCTGTATAAAACCTAACCATTTCACCATTTTTGTGATTTCTACAACTAAAGTTCTGGCAATCTTAGTATTACAGCATAAAACCTTAATTTTTACACTAAATAATACAATTAAAACTTAATTAACATTACAAAGTAAAGAAATCATGAATACATAATGTTTATCCATAAATAGTACCTATAGTGTGGTTGCAACCGTCAAAAGGTACCTCTCTCTACTGCACAGGAAAATTTTTCTTTACTCTATTTTTATGTATGGTAATATGTCTACCCTTATCATCTTCAATTGTGCAGTTAACACCCTAAGTCTCTACTACTTTGAAAAGACCGTCAAACCAAGAATTTAATTTTTTCCTATCTTCGTTTGACGTCAGTACGAGATCACCAGGATCTGAACTTAAATTGTTTGATTTTTTATCTAATTTTGATTTCCTCTCTTTCTTAACTGTTTTTAGGAATATTTTTGTTCTATTTCAGTCAAACTGAAGTCTGTAGCGTCTTTCTTGGTCAAAGGCATCAAGATTGTATACAGGATCCATGCGAACTGCTGTGAACAATTCGGAATCTAGATTTGCTTTTCTTGCGAGAACTAGTTCAGAAGGTTTATAGTCATGATAAGTACTTGTAGTAGTATTGAAATAAAACGCAAAATGTTTCGTCCAGATATCCCAGTCTGTAAGTGTTTCGTTCGCATACATCCGGATAAACTCATTTAGAACACGTTGATTTCTTTCACACCCGCCTATAGCTTGGCTGTGATAAGCTGTTGAAGTTTTATGACTTGAATTTAATTATTTATTTATTATTTATTAATACTTTATTTGCTTTAATACATACATTTGTATGCTTAGCATCGTCAATGTACAAAAAATATATGAAGCAATGATGAAATGAAACAAAGAAATTAACTTTCACTTCAAATTATTTAAGAATTCTTCAATGTTGTATGGACAGATGTCCAATATAAGTTTTTTTGTTTCTCGTCTGAATTTCACCAAGGACATTTCTCTAATTGATACTGGGAGAGAATTGTATAATTTCATAGCCGAATGATGTAGCTCTTATGTGTTAGGCTCAAATGATGTCTAGGGCCGAGGAGATTTTCACCTAAAATCCATCCCTTGGTATCGGAAAGTCGTCGCTGACTACGTGAAAAGCATGTTTTAAATTGTATTATTCGACTGAAATATAAGTTTCAACAATACAAGCATATTTCCCGAGGTTGTCCTAGTTACATCCCGAGGGCGAAGCCCTAAGGATGTATAGTCAGCCGTGGGAAGTGTATTCATATTTCCCGTGTTGTAATCAATAGCTTTTTTCTGATCGGAACAATATCGTTCTTAAAATGGAAAAATTAATATTATATTGTGAATTTTTGTTTTAATTGGATTTTTAACGTTGCTATGGGCGTATTTGTGGGGATTATGGTTGACTGGTTTTATTTTGACGTCTTGTCAGAAATAGAATTATTGAAATAATGTCGTAATAATGTCGAAATACGTCGAAACTCAAGCGGCGAAAGCCCGTGAATCTGATTCCAGCCAAATCTAAAGCTGCCTATAGTGAAGAGTATGAAGGCTTTCGGGAGTGGAAAAGAAAAAAATTTGGTGGACACTGTCAGTCAAAATATTTTGCTAGCATATTTTAAAGATTTGGTGTGTTGCTCTGATTCTTGTTCTTTTCAATGTATGATTAATTCATTCCATCTCCAGTTGCAGGAATATTCACCAAACACGTTATAGCCAAAATTATCTATGTTAAAATCCATGATACATTTGAAAGAAAAAACGAATGTCAAATTATTCTATGAAATGGAAGTATTGGTTAAGAACAAAAATAAAGGATACGTTCCCAAAAAATCAGCAGTGTTGTTCCGAGAGCAGATCAAGAAATTTTTGATAGAAGCTCTAAATGATTTTTGTCTGATGTATAAGGTTGCATATTATACAGGGTCTTTATAAATGATTGTAACAGCGCAGTTGGCTCTGGATTACTTTGCCGCTACAGAAAACCAATATCTAACCAATCAGAGCATAGCATGCTCACAGAATTCTGTGGTTTGCATAGGAAGCGGCAAAATGAGACTAATTCAAAGCCAACTGCGCTGTTACAATCATTTATAGAGACCCTGTACTATTTTTTTTCTGATTGAATGAATATTGAGCAATATCGCCTTTAGTTACCATAAGTCATAACACACTCATATTTCCCAAGGGAAATATGAAACGTCAAGTCATATTGTCCCAAGGGAAATATGAAACGTCAAATCATATTTTACTAAAAATAGTATACATGCAAATTTTCACCTTATACATCAGAAAAAAGTCATTTGGAGCTTCTAACAAGAATTTCTTGATCTGCTTTCGGGACAACACTGCTGATATTTGGGAACGTATTCTTAATTTTTGTTCTCAACAATTGCTTCCACTTCATAGATAATTTTGGCCATAACGTGTTTGCTGATTATTTTTGCCACTGGAGATCGAATGAATTAATCATACATTGAAAATTACAAGAATCAGAGCAACATACCAAATCCTCAAAATATTCTAACAAAATATTTTCGCTGAGACCGTCCACCACCGTTCCACTTCTGAAAGCCTGCATACTCTTTACTAGTGTTGGGAATAATCGAGTACTTTCAATAACCGAGTACTCGATGATCGAGCGATCCAAATAACCGAGCGATAATCGACCGATTTTTCGCTTGATACCCACCGAGCGATTTTTCGCCTGATCCCCACCCTCGGTTATATTCGTAATCGGCCGAGTTGCAAGCGATTAAGCGATCATGCATTGCTAACCACTCGTGTCTAGAGACACCAATTCTACTTTGACTTCCGGCCTTCCGCGTCCGCCGCAGTCGCAGTGAGTTGGCAAGCAAATTGACCGCTAACATTGAATTTCTGTAGTTTTAAGAAATTTAAGATTCGTGGCTAAATGGCATAAATCCTCATAATAGAAAGTGAATCGAGTTCTACTTAATTGTAGAAATCAATTAGACGGTGATATTGCTACGGTATTTTCTGTTTATAATGCAGTTTCTGTGATAATAAAATAAAATCAATAAGTTGTAAATTACAATATCCAATTTATTTTGAGACGAGACTCAATCAGGGTTAGGTTAGATGCCTTAATAATAATGATACTCAGGTTTCATACCTGAATACTCACAAATCTATTGCCTAAAGATTAATCGTTACATGTACAAGTCCTTAATACTATGGAGTTAAATTTATTAACAATTTTGAAATTTCTAAACAATATTCGAAAACAGAATCAAGTGAAATACCGGCACTTAGAACAATGTTCACTATTGGTTATTAAAACTGAAGTGATAACTGATAATTAACGACAATGAGTGATTTTGGGGCGGAGTAAAATTGAATAATATGAAAAAAAAATCTTAATTTTGAATAAAAAATGTTGATTTAGCAAAATTTTTAAAATGCACCAAAATATGAATCTTTTTATGAAACTGACAGGATTTATATGTGAGAATTGATGACTGAGAGAAATTTTGTGAATTTAAAATGTACAGAAATATCTATTATCAGGTGATATTAAAATTATGTCAATGGATATATGAAAGATCCAGTTATGATAAGGAACTTATCTTAAATTAGGATGAACTCCCTCGCAAGTGACTGCACCAAACCAAGTATGGAGTGAACCTTTCTCAGACAAGCTATATGAACCACAAAACCATAAGAACCAGAAGTATGCACCATTCACCCAAAATTTCCTTGCCAAAACTCGAACGGGTTTAATGTGTCCAAAGGTGAAAATTACAGTACGTAAAAAAAAATCTGAGAATGAAATTAGAAAAAAAGATTTACTATTTTGAATTTAATTTGCATTGATCTCTATGTAACTTACAATGAATATAACTTACCCTCGTAGTCGAGGATTTTTCACTCAATTGATGCAGTTTGAATAAAATTCGACTTGGCTATCCAAATTTAATTGCTAACGCCTTAATCAGCAGAATTAATTCAGCTATCAAAATAAATTCAAAAATGCTGGTTTTCTTGAAAACTCTACTATTTGTCGAAATTTTAATTTACTCAACTGTGCAACGGCTAAGATGGAAAAGAACGAACTTCGAAAATACATCTTATGAAGAACTCAACTCAAAAGATAAGCGATATAAAAAAATTGAAGAAAAAATTTAGCTTGTTTACACATATTAATTCTAATGGTTTGAATGCAAAATTGAATTTAACGAATCTTATAACATGACATCTACCGAGAATGCAACATACCTCCTGCGTTACAGAAATCTTTAACAAACATGATATTAACTATCAGAAAACTGTAAAGAATAAAAATCAACTGTATCATACCTCCCCTTCCCATGAAAAAAAAATCGAAGATTTTTTTCAAAAAACAAACAAATAGTCGGTGCAATCAACATGAGAGAAAGAAAATTCATCCCAACTTCTAATCATTAGCAAGAGTTTTGTCAGGCTTAAGTTGAGACACATGCCAAATTCCCTTAGAAACACCTGAATCATCTCTAAGTTCATAAGCATTAACCCCAAGCTTTCTTGATACTCTATACGGACCACAAAATTTATCACCTAATTTCGCTGAAAAATCTTTTACACTGGATGACAAAGAATGTGACTTTACCCAAACATAATCATTAACATTATATTGCTGAGGTCTATGTCTTAAATTATAATCATGTTTAGTTTTCTCATGAGCTTTTACCAATTTATCCTTCACAAATAGTCTTAACTTGTCCATCCTCAACTGTTTCTTCGAATTATCTTCTACAGACTTGTTTTCTACCGTATCAACGATACTATTTCTCTCTCTCCTGAACTTATAATCATTCCCATCGACGATCATTTCGCATCCGAAATTAATAGAAAAAGGTGTATTATCAACAACTTCATGTTTTGCCGTTCGATATGCGCAAGCCAATTGGGGTAAATATTTGTCCCATTTCTTGTGATTATCTTCAACATAACTAGCTATCATAGTTTTTATGACTCTATTAGATCTTTCTGAAAAATTTGGTTCCGGGTGGTAAAGAGGATTATAAAATACTTTCACATGATATTCATCCAACAACTTCTTAAATTCTCTACTTTTAAATTGAGTGCCGTTGTCGCACTTGAGTATTTCAGGAACTCCGAATAACAAAAATACCTGTTCTTCCAAAATTCTAACTATTGAAGACGCAGATGCTTGACGCAAGGGAAAAAGTAATGTGAATTTACTAAAAAAATCGCAAACCACTAAAATATGTTGATAACCCCTAGTACTTCGAGGAAAAGAACCAATTAAATTAATAGCTATATGTATTGCCAACATCGATCTATTTCAGGTTTACTACCCATTATAGCAGCTTTGAGCTTTTGCTCTGGTTTATGTGTTACATTTGTTGACGTACCTAGTGATGTCATGCCTCATTCCAGGCCAACAATAATTCTCAAAAATTTTATTATAAGTTTTGTATATACCGAAATGTCCTCCACTTGTAGGATCATCGTGAAACTTCTTAAGTAACTCAACACGTCTTTCCTTTGGCACTACTTGTTTCCAAGAAGTTACATCGGCCGAACTGCTACCCATATTTTTGAACAAAATTCCGCTAGAGGAAATTCTGAAATTAGGATATTTTAAAGGATTTGCCTTAACTTGACTAACGAGCTTATTGTACCACGAATCTCTGATGCTTTCTAATGAAATTTCCGACATAACACAAGTTTCATCAGGGGGTGCCCTAGAAAGGCAATCCGGAACTGTATGAAATTTTCCTGGTCTATGTATAATATTGAAATTGTACATTTGAAGTTTCAGAACCCATCTGCCTAGTCTGCCATGTGGGTCTTTAAGATTATTAAGCCAAAGTAAACTATGATGATCTGTGATTACTGTGAAATTTGGTGCTCCTTCCAAATAACAACGTAATTTTTCAATTGACCACAGAACGCTTAAACATTCAAGTTCGGTTGCTGAAAAATTCCTTTCAGAACGCGTCAAACTTCTGGAGAGATAACAAATTACGTGTTGTCTTCCATCATAAAATTGTGATAATACGCAACCAAGGCCATATGAACTAGCATCACATTCAAGTATAAATTCATGTTGGAAATTTGGACAAGCCAAAATTGGAGCGCTTACTAATAGATCTTTAATTTTTGCGAATGATTGTTCACAATCTGCCGACCATACAAATTTGCAATTTTTACGAGTAAGTTTGGTGATAGGCTCTGTTATAGTAGATAAATTTGGAATAAATTTACGATACCACATGATCATACCGATTATTCTCTTAACATCCCTAGGTGACTTTGGGCTGGGCATATTAACTATTGCACTTATTTTATCAGGGTCTACAGCTAAACCGTTCCTGTTTACTACATATCCCAAAAATTTTAACTCGGATCTGCAAAATACACATTTTTCACGATTGAGAACTAAATTTGCTTCAGGCAACTTGTCGAGAATACTTCCTAAAATACGCAAATGCGTTTCAAAGTCTCGTGTAACTATAATTATATCGTCTAAATATCTGAAAACATAACCCGAAAATTCGGCAAGAAGGACGTCTATTATTTTTTGAAAAGTACCAGGTGCGTTGGTTAAGCCAAATGCTAATCTTTTAAATTGATACAAACCACGGCCAGGAATTGTAAAGGCTGTATATTGCTTACTTTTTTCAGATAGTTTTATTTGCCAATACGCATTTTTTATATCCAAAGAAGTTAGATATTTGGCATTACCTAAACTGTCAAGAATTGAAGATATATGCGGCAAAGGGTACGCACATTTCTCGGTTACGGCATTGAGTTTCCGAAAGTCTACACAAAATCTATAAGAGTTATCTTTCTTCCGGACCATAAGGATTGGTGAACTCCAACCACTGTTCTATAACATCCAAATCGAGAATTTTGTCTACTTCTTCATTAATTTTAGTCTGCATGTAAGGGCTCACAGGATAATATTTTGATTTTATAGGTTTACTACTTGTTATTATTTCATGTTCTATATTTTTTACGCAACCCAGTTTAACATTTTTCATCTTATCAAAATAACCATCGACGATTATATTCAGTTTTTCCTTTTGCGAATGTGTTAAATCTTCAGCCGCCTGTAAAGAATTCAGACAATCAGCAGAGAAAGATTGTTCCTTGCTAAAACTCCAATACCCTTTCCTTAAATCCGGAACTATGCCCATCTTAATCCAAAAAACAGTTCCCAAGACGATGCTTTGACGCAAGTCAGATATAACAAAGCATTTAAAGATATGTGTTTTATTTTCCAAAGTAATGGGTATATTAACAAATCCCAAGCATTTGAGTTCTTGATTATTAGCTAAAACGCATGACGATACATTATCCGTATTCAAAGTTATGTCTAATTGATGTAAATATCCGTAAGTGGATTCATTAATAAATATTTGATTAGCTCCTGAATCTAATAATCCTTTAAATTCTCTATTATAAATGTTAACTGAAATATATGGACATTCTCCTCCTGAAACTCCATCTAAAATATAATTCAAAACAGGTTTATATTTATTATTGAAAAGTTCGATTTCTTCTTTAGAACAAACAAAATCTAAAGTATCTGAATTTATATTATGTTCATCATCAGTAGTTTTATGTTGATTAACCGATGGACGTTCCGAAGTCGAAGCTCGGTCTACACTTGACTTCTTTAGTAGTTTAAATTATTACAATCGGGGCAAGTTAACTTTGTAAATCCAAACCTACCACAATTGAAACATCGAATCGACTTTACTGTGCAATGTCTAGCTAAATGGTTTCTACCTTGACACTTGAAGCAAATAACTGATCAGTCTTGAGAAGAATTCTGACCTGTAGTCCTATCGTTCATTGTTATAGGTCTTTTACTTTTATGCGAAACTTTTTTGTCTATATTTTAAGTTCTATTTTCATTAAAACGTGAGTGATCGTTATTAGGATAAGATTTATTCTGAGTTCTATATAAATTACTTGAACATTGTCCACTTTTATTATAATTAACTTCTGAATAACAATGTCTATTTTTTGAAGAATCCCTAGATCTAGTACTACCTCGCGAACTCGACCTATTTCTATTTCTTGAATTCGATCTTCTTCTGTTCCTGAACCTATTACTACTGTCATATTGTTCACTTTTCGACTTTGAATTACCTGGTGGAGAATCACGAAAACTAACTTGTTTTTCAGTCTCCAAATTACTCAATTTACTTCTAGTTGATTCCCGTTTATATTCCAAATCAACTTCAATAGCATGTTTATTCGACGATGGTGGAATAAAATTACTAACATAACGTTTATTATCTTCTAGTTTACGACCCAGTTTGATCAACATCTCGAGAGAATCGATATCATCTATTAATCCGAATCCTAATCTATATTCTGGCCTAATTCTATCTTTAATTAACTCTAACTTAACTTTTTCATCGACCGAGAAAGACAATCTATTGAACAAGTTTTGCATATAAGCCACATAGATAGCTATAGTTTCTGTTTCACCTTGAGTTCTTCCTTTAATTTGTTCAAAGATTTTTCTGTCTCCGTCTCTGAAAAATTCTTCTCGAAAAAGACCAATAAGCTCTTTCCAATCATGAGCTATGTTTTTACGGCTCTATAATAAACTAATGCCTCACCCTCGAATAGTTCCGACGCGATTTTGAACATAAATTCTTCTGAATATCCTCTTGTTTCCATTACATCATTCACTCTCTCAAAAAAAGCATTCAAACTTAGAGAATCATTCCTACCCGAATATTTTATTCCAAAACTTTTCAAAGGAATTCTAGGATCAGCTATATTCAAATTTTGCAGCATGTTCGTTGCTGTTGTTAAACTAGTATTTTGCACTGCAGCAGAAATATTAGGAGACAAATTATGTGTGGGTGTTGAACTCCCAGCTTTTTGATTCAACAAACTTTGTTCGAACTCTACTTCGGCAGGCATTGACTTTGTAGTTCCAGAATCGGAAGATAATTTACTCTCATATATAGAAACTAACCTCAAACCCGCAGTAAGTAATTTAGATCTTAACTCACATGAAGACTTATCATCATCGGATGGTTTGATTCTGTCCAATCTACCCATTAAATGACTCAATTTTGTTCTAATTTTACGTTGCATAGAACTCGAAAAAGGTTCTTTGAGATGAACTTCAATTTCACGGATTTTGGTAGAACATATGTCTAATTCAGTTTTCGCATCAAAGTTATAATATTCTTTGAATGATTGACCCTCTGACTCTAATTTCAACAACCCTCTCAAAATTTTAACCAATTCTGATACTGAACCTTCAGTCTTCAAACCCCTTAAAGAAATTTCATATTCGAGTTCCTCCCTAATTAATCGATCAGGTTCAATTTTCAAAAACATGCTAGCCATGGTTGATAAATGTGTCTATCCAGTGTAAAAGTCACAAGTAAAAGAAAAAAAAATGGTCCAATAGAGAAAAGAAAAGCGTCTCACCAAAAACCGAAAAACTTCACAGCTCAAACTGATGGTGTTCCTCAAGCATAGATGGATCCTTATTCAGAAATCAGAATAGTGTGTCCTGGCTTCAATGGATATAGTGAACACTGTCCTGTACAACTGCTGAATAGTGAACTGGTTGGTATGTTGGGCGCCAATTGCTACGGTATTTTCTGTTTATAATGCAGTTTCTGTGATAATAAGATAAAATCAATAGGTAATAATGCTATAAAAATAGTCTAAACAACTTGAGACAACTATATGAACTAGGTATGTGTATTGAATGAAGGTGGTCATTTTGAGCAATTTCTTCAGTTGATGTAATTCTTACCATACCTACTACTATAGTTTATCATTTTTCATTGGTAAAGTAATTGTTAAGTATTCATTCTAAAATAATACTTTTAAGTAGACTGTTTGGATATGAAGAATCTCGTAGGTAGTTCACATATTTTTTTATTCGGTGTCATCATTTAAAAACTTTGAAACTGTGAAAATTGAAGAGACA
The DNA here is from genome assembly GCA_013421045.1 of Propylea japonica. NCBI lineage: Eukaryota > Metazoa > Arthropoda > Insecta > Coleoptera > Coccinellidae > Propylea > Propylea japonica. The sequence continues at coordinate 5,207,480 of CM024246.1, read as the reverse complement.
CATCACATATGCATTTATATTCGAGATCAGGAGGAAATAGCCTATCAGAAGAAGGAAGAAATGGAAGAATATACAGGACAGGGTATCGCATTTAAAAAAATATAGTTGCATTCAATATTCTTCACCCTGTATATCCCATTGACGTTATAATAGCTCCAAAAATGATCATTTTTAGTAAACGCACTCTGCCACTTGTAAAATGATTACAGAGATCTTGGCAGGTGGTTCTTAAAGTTTGAAACTCTGTGGTTCTCAGAATAAAAGAGATAGACCAACATATGTTACATATTCGAATTCAAGGTAAAAAGAGCTAGCCAAACATGGAAAAATATAGAGGGTGTTCCGTTTGAAAAAATGAAGTTGCCATCGATATGTTGGCCACCCTGTATATATTTCAGTTTCTGAACTCATATCAAAAAACCTCACTTGATTTGGTGAAACTTTTATATGAAGCATTTTTTTGTATCTCCTTTAGTAACGAAGTTGAAAGGGGGGTCAAATTATAGTGAAAAACCCGGTACTTATCTGCTTTTTTGCAAAGCCTGTAGTTCCACCCTAGCTGATGTGTAGACGAAGACCGACTGGTTTTCCTCCCAATTGGATACTTTCTGGTTGGATGGACTGCTTGAACGAATGATTTGTTCGGTGTATGTAGGAGTTCAGCATCTCGAATGGAGGTTTCCATTGTGATGGCAATTTCCACGGCCTTGCTGAGTGTAAGGTCCCTGATTTCCAACAGATGACTTTGTATTCTAGTATTCCTTAGTCCACAGACAAATTGATTTCTGATTGCTGTATTCAAGTACTGTCCAAAGTTGCAATTCGCTGATAATTTCTTCAACTGAAGTTCGTATTCCCTAACAGATTCTCCCTCTAATTGGTACCTTTTATTGAACTTGAATATTTCTGAAATCTCCAATTGTGTGGGCTCAAACATTAGTTTAAGGGCTTCGTTCAGTTCTGATAATGTACGAGCTTCTGGATCAAGTGGAGTAAAATGGTCGCACAGTTTGTTGTAGACTTCAGCTTCAACATAATGTAGTACGTATTGCTTCTTTGCTGTATCGTCTTTGATATCGAATATGTTGAATGCAGTTGTAAGTCTTTGATACCAACGACTATATTTTTGGCAATTTGGGTTGAATGGTGTATCTTCGATTGAAGTGACAAGTTACATTAGCACGATACAGCATCTCACATTCTTTCTCCGCAGGTGGTAAAGGAAGCACAATTATTAGTTTATGACGATTAAAATTACGAATTGCCACAATATTGAAACATGACGATTGTTTTTCCACCAAATCAATTTCTATTCTCAAGAAACAACTTGAGAGTCAGTAGCTCTAGTCTGCTTATCAATATCGAAAAATCAAGTATTCAAATTTGAATATCTTGACAGCCGTCAGTTTCACACTGGTCATTTATGAATTGAAAATTCCTGTTTCATTTTCTGTTCTGAAGGACAGAACACAAATCATAAGAAAAATCGAGACCAACACTTCTAAAGATAAACAAACTTCAGTGATCAGATATTTTAAAATGATAAAGCGCGACAAGGCTTCTCATTCAAGTAGAAGCTTTTTTATTAACACATTTCATGAAAACTTGCAAGAGTATCTCGGAAACACATCATCAGCAAAATAGTAAATTTCGACAAAGGCAATTGGAAACACGTATTTGATGCATCCTGAAAAACAATTCAAAGTATACGACACAGCAAATTTTGTTATATTTTAGACAAAATTGTTCAAGTCTAAAGTTCTTTCCAACAAATTTCGATAGCCGATGAGGAAAATATTAAAATAAGAAATATGACTATAAATCGAACATCTATAAAGAGCTTTAATAGATTCTTACACTAAAAATTATCTAATTGCAGATGGAATAGAAAATTGCTTGACAATGGATGAAGTTGTCGCCCAAGCTTATACTTATTTCTTTACTGGTAGTGAAACGGCATCTTCTGCTTTGATTATGCTTTTGTACGAGTGTGCTGCAAACGAAGACATTCAAAGAAAATTACATCAAGATATCGATGGAGCCCTAGCTACTTCGGAAGGAAAAATAACTTATGAAGCACTATTACAAATGAAATATCTGAACATGGTGGTATCAGGTTTGTATATTCAAAATCTACAATTTCGAAAGTCCTATTTTTTGTGAAATAAATCATTTCAAAGTTTGTATTTGTAGAAACTCTGAGAAAATACCCAGTACTTGGATTTCTCTTGCGAAAAGCTGTAGATGACTACAGGATAGTAAAGCTGAATCTAGAAATAAAAAAGGGACAAAGACTATACTTTTCTGTGGATGGATTGCATAAAGATCCCAGTTATTATCCTGATCCGGACAAATTTGACCCTGAGAGATTTTCGAGAGAAAATCAAGCTGCAAGACATCCTCTCACATACATACCATTTGGGGAAGGACCAAGAAATTGTATCGGTAAATACTTCTCTCTAGATAAATAGAATAATATTATATGTATCGAGTATTTGCTGATGGTCGTATTATTAAGGCGTAGTACAAGAAACGGATTTTGGATTTTTGAATGAAATTAATAGCTTTTTCATTAACTCAACACCTATTTTGCAGCCTGATTGTGAGCTCATGTCTTTTTACTCTGATCGAGGAAACAGTTTGACGAACATTTCTTTCAAATTCGAAGACGTTGATGAGCTGGTAGTTCTTAATATTATCAACTCGGTAAGGACTAAATCTGTTGGCAGTGATGGCATCAATATCGACACCTTAAAAATATGTGTAATTCATATACTACCACATATAACGCATATACTGAATTTTTGTCTGAACCATTCTGTTTTTTCTGAGCAGTGAAAGAGAGCTCTAGTGATATCCCTGTGTAAGGTTGCAACACCTAAAGAAATGAAAGACCTGCTCCCCATAAGTATATTTTCACACTGTCAAAGATTCTCGAGAAAATAATTCCTAGTCAACAGAAGAACTATTTAAAGGACCAGAGGATTATATCATCTGTTCAATCTGGGTATACAGGGTGAGTCTTTGACTTGTACATATATTTTAACCGTAGATTCCTGAGGTCAAAAGAAACACTTTTTTTCCCTACCATTTTTTCCGATTCGGCCTGGTTAAAAAGATACAGGCTGTTGAAAATCCATGAAAAGCATACATTTTTAGTAATATCTCGCAAACGATTACTTCGAATGAAATGATTTTTGAAATATAGTTTTTCATGACTATGATTAATCTTTCCCGACTACAATATTCCGAGTACTTCGATGTTGAAAGAAAAAAAAATCTTAGAAATTCGAAAAATTGGATACTTTGGCTGAATGCAACTCTGTCGAAAATATTCACAGAATTCAATTTTCCCTATGTGGTCACTTTGACAAATTTCAAGAATAATTCGAGAATTTGTTATCTGGAATGATGATAGGTGAGAGAACTAGCGGATTTTCTTTAAAAATGGGGTTACAATGAATGAGCTCACCTCTATACTTCTTCAGTGTAAATCCGTATCTATTTAAGCAAATTTCCACACCACTTTCGAAGTATTGCAATTTTGTTTCGTTGAGCTTTGACATGCGTTGATCCAAATTTACATTACGTTAGAATACGTTCATTTCTCATTTATTCATCATATTTATTACTACTGAAATGACCTTAATAAGTTATTATTCATTAAGTCGTATGATTTTGAAAAACAAACTAACCACAGAACACCGATGTCAAAGAATCTAGTGTCACGTCTGTGACTTTCACCATGCGGACCATAGAGAAAAGTTTGTTCTATGATGCGGACACCCATTGAAATTCAATTGCCCCAACTGGTGTTTATGAACCTGAAATGTCATGCGTGTTATGGTTGAGTTGTTGTTTTGATTTCGGACACTCTTGCACGGAAGATTTCAAGAGATATTGGAAATGAATGCTATAGCTAGAATAGGTGGTTTAAAAGTTAATCCGATATAATCAAAAATGAAGTATACATCAAGAAGAGATTATTCTGCTTTTCATCACTAGCAAAATTTTGGATGAATCAATCATTGCATTAGAAAATATACAACTGGTATTGAAAAAGTGAGTTCATATTTCTTTCTTTGATACAGCAGCTTATTTGAAAATTTCGAATGGTATATCTACTCGTTTCTTTGATACAATAGCTCATTTCAAAGGTTTGAATGCTATATCTCGTACTTGCAAAAATTCAGTGGTTAGTTTACCAGTGGCGGCATAGCTCATTCTGAAAACAAAAAAGGGCTATATCTTCCTATTTAGGCCGAATTGGAAAAAATGGCAGAGGAAAAAAGTGTTTCTTTCGACCCCAGGAATATACGGTTAAAATATATGTACAAGTAAAAGACTCACCCTGTATAGAGTGTCATAGTTGTGTAACAGCACTGCTTTATATTAGTAATGACATACTCAAGGCCACTGATGGAGGTCAATGGACAATGTAAGCACTCCTCGATTATTCCAAGGCCTTTGATACTAAAGACAATTCTATGCTTTTGGCTGTTTTGGCACATATTGGTCTCCCTTACTGTGCAATCGCACTAATTGAGGCTTATCTCGATAAAAGATTTCAGGCTACATATCATAAGAACTTTATCTCATCTTTTTTGGAGCTTTGTAGGAGCGTACCTCAGGGATCCATATTAGGGCCAATACTTTTTATCATTTACATCTCCCAGTTTTCAAGGTACATACATATCTACTGTCCTGCTGTGTTCATTATTGCCGATGATGATTGATTTATAAACAACGGGAAATCTTGAGTAAAAGTATCAAAATCATGCTATGTGAGTCTCTGGTTCTGTCTCATCTAGATTATTGCGATACCTTGTATGGACCATGTTTGCCTTTTCATGATAAGTGCAGAGTTCAGAAGGTTCAGAGCTCTGAGGTGTTCGGTGTTTTTCTTCTCCTGGGTCCTGGGTTCTTCGTCTTTCGTTTCTTGGTCACTTTTTCAATACCAGTTGTCAATTTTTTAATGCAATGATTGATTTATCCAAAATTTTGCTGATGATGAAAACAGAATAATCTCTTCTTGATGTATACTTCATTTTCGATTATATCGGATTAACTTTTAAACCACCTGTTTTAGCTATAGCATTCATTTCCAATATCTCTTGAAATCTTCCGTGCAAGAGTTTCCGAAATCAAAACAACAACTCAACCATAAAATAAGTGCGAGTTGCCTACTAAACACTCGCAACACGCATGACATTTCAGGTTCATAAAAAGCAGTTGGGGCGATTGAATTTCAAGGGGTGTCCGCATGGTGAAAGTGACAGACGTGACACTAGATTCTTTGACATCGGTGTTCTGTGGTTCGTTTTGAACATTTTTGTGTTCGCAACTCCTCTATAGAGAGAAAAAGAAGATGCTCCTTTATTATCCAGCTCTTTTTGATTCCCTACATTTCAAAATAATTACTATGTTTTTCAAAATCATACGCAAACTTCATGAATAATAACTTTATTAAGGTCTTTTTAGTAGTAATAAATATGATGAATAAATGAGAAATGGACGTATTCTAACGTAATGTAAATTTGGATCAACGTATGTCAAAGCTCAACGAAACAAAATTGCAATACTTCGAAAGTGGTGTGGAAATTTGCTTAAATAGATACGGATTTACACTGAAGAAGTATAGAGGTGAGCTCATTCATTGTAACCCCATTTTTAAAGAAAATCCGCTAGTTCTCTCACCTATCATCATTCCAGATAACAAATTCTCGAATTATTCTTGAAATTTGTCAAAGTGACAACATAGGGAATTTCTAAGATTTTTTCTTTCAACATCGAACTACTCGGAATTTTGTATTCGGGAAAGATTAATCATATTCATGAAAAACTATGTTCCAAAAATCATTTCATTTGAAGAACGCGTTTGCGAGATATTACTGAAAATTTATGTTTTTCATGGATTTTCAACAGCCTGTATCTTTTTAACCAGGCCGAATAGGAAAAAATGGTAGAGGAAAAAAGTGTTTCTTTTGACCTCAGGAATCTACGGTTAAAATATTTGTACAAGACAAAGACTTACCCTGTATAGTGATAATCAATCTCAAATCTCATATAAAATTTTAAGGTACCTAATATTATTATTATTGAAAAATAATAAAGTGAAAGCAGAGAATAATATTAATCGATATAAATCAACCAATAATAAACTCATACTTCGGAGCTAACTTCGTTCTAGTTCGGGACAAAATGCAAGCAAGTGGTATCAATCAGAGCACCTATGGATGGCCATTTCGTCCTTATTGGGACTCATCAGCATAGGATAGCTCTGAATTATAGAAGGTATTTCTTGGACCTTACAGCGAAACGGCGTCCCCTTTAAGGTATTATCCCACACAACAATGACATAACAGTAACACTGAAAGACACTGAATGCATGTTTAAAATACCGAAAACGCCATCTCTTGTTCCATACGAAAACCTTCTTCCATAGCATGAATCTCGAACAAAGTAGCGCTTCAGTCAAGGCAACAAATGGCCTTGACTGAAGCGTTTTTGCATATCGCAAAATTTTCCGTCTTCAGTCTACAACGAGGAGCGCTCGGGTAACGTCAGGTGACTAGAAGTGAATAATAGAACAGAGGTTTAACGCGTACATCGCCATGAATATTGTAAAACAATAAAGTGAAAGCAGAGAATAATATTAATCGATATAAATCAACCAATATTAAACTCATACTTCGGAGCTAACTTCGTCCTTGTTCGAGACAAAATGCAAGGAAGTGCTATCAATCAGAGCACCTATGGATGGCCATTTCGAGATTCATGCTATGAAAGAAGGTTTTCGTATGGAACAAGAGATGGCGTTTTCGGTATTTTTAACATGCATTCAGTGACTTTCGGTGTTTCTGTTATGGCATTGTTGTGTGGGATAATACCTTAAAGGGGACGCCGTTTCGCTGTAAGGTCAAAGAAATACCTTTTATCATTCAGAGCTATCCTTTGCTGATGAGTCCTAATAAGGACGAAATGGCCATCCATAGGTGCTCTGGTTGATACCACTTCCTTGCATTTTGTCTCGAACAAGGACGATTTTAGCTCCGAAGTATGAGTTTAATATTGGTTGATTTATATCGATTAATATTATTCTCTGCTTTCACTTTATTGTTTTTCAATATTCATGGCGATGTACGCGTTAAACCTCTGTTCTATTATTATTATTGTTCCACCAATGAACTTAAGCTCAAAAGCTCCTGCTGAGGGCTTTTCTTGGTTTTTTTAATGTATTATACCGATAGGCCTATTTCACGGTCTATTTCAGTGAAATCCAGTGGATGTCTGGTTATGAACGGATACATTTTTCTTCATCATCATCATCATCATCTGCTCTGGATAGATTTCAAAGGTAGGCTTGGCGCGCATCGATCCACTTAAGTCAGCGTTTCCCAACCTGTGTGGGCGAATGAATTCAAGGGGGGCGACAACAACCCGCCCCTGCCCCAAACGGTTTTTGCATGGCTCGAATTAGAACCACTTTACTAAGTGAAGGGGGGCGCGATGGAATTTGAGATTGAAAATTGGGCCGCGAATACTGAAAGGTTGGGAAACGCTGAGTTAATCGATGTGATTGCAGCGTTGCCCCTATTTCAAAGTTGAAGGCATATTTAGATACATTAGATTGACCTTAGCAAGTGTTGGATATATCAAAATATGTATTCATTTATTTGAAAACACCCGCCTAATAATGTTCAATTATTATTGGCTATGCGCAAGCGCATCTCATTATGTTTCTTCCTTCTAGAACGTGTATGATGTAGTCGATTAAAATTAGTATTGTATAAATATGTCGTTTTGATTGATTCCTGATATTCATAGATTTCTAAAAGTAATCTCTTCCAAAGTTAACTCTGCTACAACAAGAATTATATCTGATCTGTTATAAGCAACTGTTAGGTTCGTTAGTAATGTACGGTCCCAGTATAAACTGTAATGATCGTTCTCCAATATTATTTCTGGTTGATATTTAAAGTATGGAATTGATTCAGACTGTAGAATCTTTAGTTGAATGGCGAGCTCCTGATGAAGTATTTTACATACTGCATCATGCCGGCTCTTATATTCTGTTCCAGACAACATTCCTGTGATATGTTGGATTGTTTCTGATGTTTTGCACCCGCAACGGCATTTGTCATCGGTGAGTCTGCTGTCCTTCATGATGTACATATTTCTGATAGTTTTCAGTTTGCACCACTTGATCTTGAATGGCAAGGAGGAAACCTTCTGTTTCAGGAAACAATCTTCCAGAAGTCAGCCAGTAGTTGGACGCAGGAATATCGACATGTACCTGGGAGACCTTGTTCAGGTGTCCTTCATGTAAGGGCTTTTCTCTCCATCTTTGAATTTTATCACTCGTTGTCTGTGTGGTAATTTCATAAGTAGGCCAAGCAATAGAGATATTTCCTTGACAAATATACTACCTGGAAGCCACCTGTGCCATTCCGAGCAGGACAGTCCGTAGTTTATTCCCACCATGTTTTAAACACGAAAATGCCATTTTTTATTCGTTAATAACAAAAAAACAACAAAAATACGCGTTCTTTTTAGTTTTTTCGTTGCAAAATGGAAACTATTGATGCAGTGATAACGTTGCAATAGGATGAATTGTACAGAATTAGATTGTGAAGAGAATGGTGGGTCAAACGATCCGATCGAATAATTGAAACTGGAGAAAAGCGGAAAAAACCGGAAAATTGCGTGTTTTTTCTTTTAACTCATAACTCTGCCATTTTGCAATATTAAGAACTGAAACTTCACACGATAGTAGCTATTGACGTGCAATTCATGTGTGCCAAAATTGGATTCGGTCGGATAAGTAGTTTTCACATAATTCCCATTTGAATTTTTTTTGGACATATTCTCGCGGAGAGCTGAATGCGTTTGAGGTCATCCGATTGAAATTAAAAAAATTGATTTGGAAAGAAGACGTGATCAGTAACAAAACGTCTATTTAGTACGGTGTAATTAGACCTAAACCTCAACATCCAAAGTGAAAGTTTTCCTCCAACACCAAATTGATCTACATAGTCCCCTTATTCTATGGTAAAAAGTTACACCATTTTGAGCGTCGGGTTTGGGGGTGAGGGGGGTTGGAATTTGAAAAATCACTAGTTTTTTAAGTTTTTCGTAAATATTTCAAAAACTAAGCGGTTTATCCTAAACATTGTTATATACAAAAATGTTCTACGTTAAATTTTAAATAAGAATGGTCCTTTTCATAATCACTCTAAATTGTACGGTTCAAGAGTTACAGACGGTGTAAATGTTAACTTTTTCGTAATTTTGATAATTTAAAAAAAAATAAGATAATATGATAATCTCTCTCCAATAAATTTTCAAGACCGGGATATATTGCATCAATAAGATGTTACAACCTGTGCAATATGTATCCTAATGTCTCGTCAAATTTAACGTCATTGCTGTTGGTGTTAGAAGAGACAATTTTTCCTTCGCTAAGATTGAGTAGTTTACGGGGAAAGTCGTCATCAGCGTTTTCGCTCAAATGGGATCTCATGTTTGTTCGTAAATTGAGAGATGCAACCGAACTCCATAAGTGAGATGATTTTAATGGGCCCCACTCACTTCGTTCTTCTCCGCCGTTTTTACCCGACGGTTAAAAACGGTCGGGTAAAACTGCCGCAAAAACGAAGTGTATGGGCTAAAAACGGCGCACTTACCCGACGTTGCAGACTTTACCGACTCTTGACGTTTTTAACCGTCGGGTAAAAACGGCGGAGAAGAACGAAGTGAGTGGGGCCCTTAAGCATGCTCTGATGACATCGGCGCTTGTTCCTTTTGTTACTACAGGAAGTGTTTGCCGAAAATCGCCCGCGAAACCAAAGTAACGCCACCTATAACAGCATCAGATTTTCTGAGGTCTTTGAGCGTTCGGTTTACTGCTTCAACATGAGCTCTATGACTCATGGTACATTCGTCCCATATAATTAAAGATGTTTCTCGTAAAAGTTTCCCGAGTGGCCCATTTTTACGTATGGAGCAAACTGACTGTTGCTCTAGTTAGACTGTCAGAGGTACCTTAAAGGTGGAGTGTGCTGATTTCCCATCATTTAACAGAGTAGCGGCATTCCTTGAAGAGGCAACGGCTAGTCCATTTCTCCCGGATTGTCTTACTTTTGCCAATACCAAATTTGCAAGAAACGTTTTGCCAGTGCCTTCCGGGGCGTCAAGAAAGAAAGTGAAATCTCTGTTATTAAGCGCACTATAAATTTAGTTCATCAAAAGCTTGTCTCTGGTCTTTGACTAATTTCGGTTCATTTTCATCAATAAAAACTGACAACTCATTGGTATCGTACGAACGTATCAGTAGGATGTCCGTTCCATTGAATATCGAAAGTGTGCTAATATTGTTTCGAAAAATTCAATTCCGCTGCGTAAGGAGCCGTCCACGCGACCAAAGGTCCACAGGGCACAGATAACGCGACTGAGCTGCACTCAGATGTAAAAGGCCACGCCCCCTTCTCCCGAAGCGAGCACGAACGCTAACCGAATTAAACCGAAGCCCTCGCCTCGCACGTCTTCTGCTGCTTTGGCTTTCATACGTTTTATACCCGATTATTCACGACATCACATTAGAAACCTCAAAAATAACAGTACTTCTCCACTATTTAATGGATGTCATTATACATATAAACCTTCCTCTTGAATCACTCTATCTATTAAAAAAAAACGCATCAAAATCCGTTGCGTAGTTTCAAAGATTCAAGCATACGAAGGGACATAGGGACAGAGAAAGCGACTTTGTTTTATACTATGTAGTGATTATATCATTTTTATTTTTACACCGTCTGCAATTCATGAACCGTAAATTTTACAGGGAATATGCATAGGACATTTTTAGTTTAAAATTTCATGTAGAATATTTTTGTATATAACACTCTTTGTGCTAAACAGCTTAGTTTTCAACCAATTTCCAAACAACTAAAAAAACTACTAAATTTCCTACTTTTTCTCCCCCTCCCCGCCAAACCCGACGCTCAAAATGGTGTAACTTTTTACCAAACAATAAGAGGGTTATATAGAACAATTTGGAGTTGGAATAAAACTTTCACTTTGGATGTGAAGGTTAGGCCTTTTTTTAGGTTAATAACACCGTACTATATTCTGATTTTTCAATAAAACGCGTTTAAGTGTGTTAAAAACTAGTGAGAACATGAGGGAAAACGACCGACCAAGCGAGAGTGGTCGAGTGGTGAGGGAATGAGCGAATCGAGGGGAAACGCCGCGGAAGCCAACGGTCGCCGAGTTTAAGAATTGTTGCGCGGACAGCGCACCAAATTTTGTACACATATACGTTTCCCTTCGATTCGCTTATTTCCTCTCCACTCGACCGCTCTCGCTCGGTCGGCCGTTTTCCCCCATGTTCTCACTAGTTTTCAACACACTTAAAGGCGTTTTATTGAAAAATCAGAATAGACGTTTTGTTACTGATCACGTCTTCTTTCCAGATCAATTTTTTTAATTTCAATCGGATGACCTCA